>JAUIRK010000361.1:0-131883 GCA_030549495.1 Nectonema munidae | reverse complement strand
TTTTTTATAATAAAATTCTCTCTCTCTCTCTATAATAGGAAAACTTCTGTGAAAAGTTTTTGGTTAATCTTTCTTTTAATTTTAGGGTATTAATGGACGTTCATCATCTCAATTGGGTGTATCTTCATTTATTTCCTTACCTTAAACATTTTTGAGCGATGTTTTCTTTCAAATATGTATCCTAATATATACTGGAGAACTTCTTAAATTAAATAATAAAAAGAAGAAGTTATATAGAAAATGAAAAACCTCTTTATCTGAAGCTATTTACACAAAAAATATATCAGTTGAAAAATTATATAAAAAAACTTGTAAATATAATATAAAATTTTATAAAAAAAATTTCTTTTAGTTTCGCTCTAATTTCAGAACTTTAAATACTCAATTTTTAGTAGGTAATTTTATTTCTTGAATGGGTTGGTTTCTGCTTTGAAGGATATTTTACTTTGTCAAATATTTGTCTTTGCTTTTTATTGCATCTAACGTTAGAAAATTCTTGATAACAGGATAGATGAGATTTGGGAATCGGAAATTGAACGAGGATAGCTGGATCAATATACTCTACACTTCCATCAATAAGCCATTTGTCTGATTAGATTATAAATAATGGTGTTATTCTAGTAAATGAGAACAATAAAAATATTCCGACATACTTTTATTTTATCATTTTATTTATTAGTTCAATTATTTTTCCTGTTTTATTAATTTAACCATTTTTTTATTAAAAATAATTTTTTCATTAACCCATTTACGGCCAATGTTCCTATTTTGGAATATAAGTAATTTCATCTTGGTCTGCTTTTTTTAAATGACTTTGAATATAAATCGTCTACCTTTTTTTTTTTTTAGATATCGTCTGCTTTGCTTGGCCTTAAATGGATTAATTATCGTCTGCTTTTTTTTCAATGAGTTTTTCTACACTTAAAACTTTTATTTAGGTTTTTATTGTTTATAATAACTCAGAGCTTAACATTTACACTTTTATTAAAAACTGTCTCTAAGTCACCGCTCCCTCCAAATAAATTTCTTAATAAAATTAAAAATTAAATAACAAAAATATCAACATAGGAATACGATCATTAGCACTACGTGCACTAATATTACGGACTTCAATGAATCCGCGGATTCTTCTTTTAGCAACTTTTTGAGTCGAGTAGGAGAACATCACTTCGGATTTTTTCGTAATTTTAAGAAGCATATCATACGACTCTAGTTATAATCTTGGCAAAAGCATTCTTTGTTTCTAAAATAAGCCCCTGATATGGAGTGAGTCTGTTTAGTTGTCCTGTTATGCTAGCTAGTATATCTTCCATAGTGTCTAGTCTATCGGTGGTCCCTTCTGTGGATTTGACAGAAAATGACGCTACGGCTTGGACTTTTTCATTCTCGAGATACATGGTGACGAGGAACATGGAAATGAGAATAAAACTAGAATTCAAAGCTAAAAAACAATGAATAGCGACAACTGTGCTCTTAATCATAGACATTGTCATAACCTCTTTCGCCTTATGCGATCTTTTTTATTTTCTGCCTTTTAGAAATTTAGTTTTAATATAGCATTTTATAGAAAAAATATTTATAAAAATACTGAGTAACAAAAGTATATTTATTGAATATACTTTTTCAATTACTCATGCATGCTATTTTTATTTTAGTTTAAAAAATGAAAATAAAAATATTGTCACTTGAGTTTAGTTGTAGAACTTTTTTTTTAGCTCGGACTTCAGTATTTTCTACTGAATTGAATGTTTTCATTTAGTGCATGGTATGTTATCGAAATTTTCCTTTATGATGAATAGTAATAGTCTGAAAATAAAGAACACTTTTTAAATAATTTTCAATGAAAAAAATTTATTTGTGATCTTTTTAAATTTAAACTTTCTGTAATTTCGCTTTTAAGCTATAGAATAGAAGGATTTTTGAACCCTTATTCCAGATACCGAGAAATGAGGAATATTTTTTTATATTAAGAGCTTCATTTTTTATACTGAACTGTTTTAGTAAAGCTTTACTTTGTTTGACCTTTAAGTTTTTTAATTTTAGATTGTTGAAAAGTTTCATCTTATTAAATTGAAAATCTGAAATATAAACAAAATGGTGATAAATTTTTGACATTTTTGTCAAGTACCTTATTAAAAACATATTATTTTCTATATGAAAATTATTAAAAAATTTAGTCAAAAAAATTTGGCGCGCGGAGCATAAAAATTTTTCCGAGAGAGATCGCTGTTTCCCTATTTTCCCTGGTTTTGTCTTTGCCGTACTACATAGTACTTCTTACGTAATTTCTCCCTATTATTATTCCATTTCAGCATTATATATTTCATATATGGGAAAACTTGCAAAACATTTTGTTAAAAGTCAAATTAATTTGGAAGTAGTTTATTCTTCTCTATTTCGGCCTTTATAGCAAATAATAAAATGGACTTTTTGATTTTTGAATTTTTTCATCCACCCTCAAACACGTTAAATCCTAAAGGCCCCTTTAATGTCAGTGAACACCCCAGAGGGAAGACTCCAATTTTAAAAGCACTCTGTACAGTTTGCGATAGCGAATGAAGTTCCTTATTTACTCAAATTGAATGAAAACTTCGAAGAGCGCTGTTTATTGCTATATTTTGTCATTTTTCTAGACTTTCATTTCACGGCCTTTGTTTCCCAGGATGGCCATCGTCTCCTTTCTCCTAAATCAGTGATGAGGGGGCGTGAGACTATATTTATAATATTTATCTTAACATAACTTATTTTTTTAGTTTGTTAGCTAAATGTGTGTTAAGTAGAAAATATAAAATTTATAATAACATAAATCAGGAGCGCAGGTTAGGGTCAGTACCATTGTTGACTTTAAGCTTAATAGGACGGTGGTTAAAGTTTACTTTAAGCTTAATTAAGAACGAAATAGAATAGACAAGAGAGGAGTAGGAATTCAGAAAAATTTGTTGTCTTTTTTGGAAGACGCTTGAAAGTCCGCCCTTCCAATAATTTCAAGGATGTGCGCCCCTGAATCAAACACATTTTTTTCATATAAACATCGTAGGGTGTCTGGTAGACTCGTTTTCTTCAGACTACATTCACTCATATAAAACTCTCCAACATTCAGTCATTTGTTTTCAGTTATTTTCTCCATCAATCAAATATCCTTTCATCAATTCCTGTAGTGTGCCTGATAGACTACTTCATTTTCAAATGAAAAGCCTATTCGCCCCCATCAATTTTTGTTTTTTTTAAACTAGTGTATATGCGATATGCAAATTTAATTAAAATATTTTCGCTGGAGTATAGTTTTTAAATTTCATCACTTTTGTAAAAAAAATATAAAGTAGTCTTATAAATTTACGTATGCGATGAATACACTCTATTTTAAAGGATTGCTTGAATATTTGTTCTCCAGTGGTATTTCCAAACCAGTAATTTTGAAAATTGGAAGAAAAAAAATTCGCCCTAATAATTTTGAGGATGTGCGCCCCTGATATAAATATATACTTTCTTCTTATAGCTTATTCTGACGATATTTTGAAAATAGAATATTTCGACTTAATAAGTCCTTGTCAATTGTTCGTCAAGCAGAGGAAGGTAAACTTTGATTTAACCCATTTAAGACCAAGCAAAGCAGACGATATCTAAAAAAAACGCAGACGATTTATATTCAAAGTCATTAAAAAAAGCAGACGAAGATGAAATTACTTATGTTCCAAAATAGGAACATTGGTCGTAAATGGGTTAACTTTATATTTAAAAACATTATTTATCTCAAAGTCGCAAAGATTTATAACACGCACACTCCAATAGCCTATCTATACAATCTGTATACATCAGCATAAAGATGAGAAAAATATATACAAAAGGAGGTAGGACACATCTCGATTAAGCTGTCAAACACAACACATCGAATGAAATGTTTTCATAAAATCCGATTTGATATTTTAGCTTATTTTGAGTCGATAAAATAACTTTTTTAAACTTAGTTTACTTTTTTTGATATTTTTTATTTCAATTTTATTTTTATTCTCAATCTCTATCATATGTTTTTAACATTGTCATGGGTTTTTTTTGGATGCATTCACTGACAGGATGCTCAATACTCTTTCACTCGTTTGCTCGACTAATTAATTTTATTCGAAACGGCTCTAATTCATTTCAGTCTGAAAGTTCTCTTATCCACGACTTGAGAGACGTGTAAAATAGAAGTTGTCTATCACTGAAGAATGAAAAGCCTGATAACTTAAATCATAAGACTAAATTTGGAAACCTACAAATTGATGATAATGAAAATATGGTGAAAGGTGTGTATTAACTCAAAGATGAAGTAGAATTTTTTTGCAATATCAAAAAAAGGAAAATTTATATGATGCTTTTATAAAAAAAATCAACATAGATTAGATTTGTTTTAAAGCAATTGACATTCTTAATTTTAAACTTCAAGGAAGAAATGCAAACATTATTGCACACTACGATATGATAGTTATTTTTCTTTATTATCTTTTAGTTTCGAAACAATAATCGATTAAAAGTAACTTTTGCATTTCTGGATTGATCAAAAGTTAGGTGTTTGGGATTAATTTCAAAAATAACTCTTACATTTCGCTATGAATTGCAACAAATTTATTTATCTGTTTGTTGTCAGTATCGCACCGAAGCAAAGAATATTCTTCCATAACTGACAGATAAAATCGATGTCATTATCAGAAGTCGAACGCGAAAGGACCCCATTAAGTCCCTACACTTCAACCACTAGTACCATGTTTAAATGAGGACTAACTGATTAAGTAAAAATGTAATTACGATTTCTAGAAAACTACTACTTTCTAGATTACTTACAAAACTTTGGTGTTTATTCTTGTGATATTCTTTGTTTGGATGCCTGAGTAGGGGTGTCATGGCAGTCTTGGGTTGAATGAATCCATCATCAAACCTTTGTCAGTACTTTAATAAATAGTAAGAGAGCTAAAGTGGTGACATTAACCCATTAAGTCCCAATGTTCCCATTTTGGAATATAAGTAATTTCATCTTCGTCTGCTTTTTTCAATGACTTTGAATATAAATCGTCTGCGTTTTTTTAAATATCGTCTGATTTCTATGGTACTTAATGGGTTAACTCTGTTAACTCAGTCGGTTAATTTTAGGGGTTTCCCTTAAGTTTTCAAATTTTCATAAGTGCAAATGAGTGGACAAGTTCCCAATTTTTTTTCAGTCAAAATATATTGCCTATGGTTTTTATCATTATGTTGGCGGCAAGGTTTGAAAGTCTTATGTCTACTACGCAATAGGCCTTACTCTAAATACAATGATGTTATAATTATATTTATATACACCTCCAAGCGGCTATGCTTTTTTGTTTATATAAATATAAAACATACTGTTCCACCTATGAATATTGTGAATTGGAACCTCATTACTCTGCTATTTTTTTAATGTTTTTGTTAATAATAAATTCTTTTTTTTCTTCATCATAGATAACTTTCAAGAGAAACTAAAGTTGATCCGCATCCTTGTTTAACCCATTTACGACCAATGTTCCTATTTTGGAACATAAGTAATTTCATCTTCGTCTGCTTTTTTCAATGACTTTGAATATAAATCGTCTGCGTTTTTTAGATATCGTCTGCTTTGCTTGGTCTTAAATGGGTTAAAACACGAACACAACCAATGTCACCCAATTTTAGCACAATAAGAAGGGGTCTGTTATCCGTAGTTGCACGGAGTTAGATAGGGTTTGTAGCGGTGGCCTATAACTCCTTTCTTTGCTCTACCCGTCTCTGTTAAGTTTATATTTATAATACTATTTTTAATGTGTTATTACATCACTGTTGTAAAGATATTTCATTTCTATTTCTAAGATGATTGACAATGGGTGCAAAGTTAAATATCCTGAAAAGTATCAATCAGACTTTAAATACCTCAGAACTTTACATGAAAATGATGCCAAGTTAGTTAAAAGTATTGACTTTTTGTTCCTCCCTTTCTCTCATATTACGTGATCAAAGATTCGAAAATTTCATATACAAGAGGAATTCCTTTCTCTAATGCAAACTTTGTTTTCACTTTTCTTCAAAACGTCAACTATATCGAACACATATTCTTATCATTTATGAGAAAACTAATAAATTTGTATTTCATGGGAGTGCCAAAAAAGATACGAAGAAGTATTGATATTTTTTAGATGATTCCTATCGCAGTTAAACGAAACATTATTAAAATTCTGCTAATTCCTCGTTTTCACTGTAAACGACTTTTTTCAAATTTGAGATTATTTTACAGTGAATTTATTCTTCAAGCATTTTCCATCCATTTGATTCCGTAATATGCGATTCTTTCCTATTCCAGGCGTTTCATGATATTGTTAGATACTTTTATTTTTTTGATTAGGAACGCGCAAATGCCCCGGCTTAAATCTCTTCAAGGCTTTGGACCCCTTCCAGATTAAGCGCAGATCAAGCTACAACTGCCCTGGCGCCCTCCTCATTCCCTCAAGTAGAGCAGAGAGCGAAGCTTTTTCACTAAATCTCTTGTAACCAACTACTCCTCTCTTTTTAGATGAAGAATTTTACAAAAATCAAAGCTTTCACAGCCTGAACGTGTTTGCCTGCAGGGGTGGTTTTGGTATCATCTTTTATTAACATTCCGATACTCTCATCTATTGCTCCTTTGTTTTGAGGTAATCTAAAAATTTTGCACTTGTTGACTTCAACCCACGGTCTCAATCATATAAATGAAGAAGAGTTTCTTCTAGAGGATTCTGATTATTCCATAGTGAATAAAAGTTCAATCCAGAAATTTCCAACATCCTCTTCTATTTTCGACACAAAGCCGTAAATTTATTTATGTTTAAGAACAACATTGAGATAGTTTCCTAAAATTATTCGCTTTGCAAACGGATTCATTCTACTCACATGTTTTTATGTTACACAAATATTGTTCTTTCTACATTATTTGGTAAACTGCAGCCATACAAAATTATATAACTATTAAAAGTGTTCTATTGAGTAACTAGTTAAATTTTTCTCAAAATGATTAATTTTTAACACCTGAATAAGCTTAGTGTAGCATCTTTATTAAATTGTACACTTTTTATCATCAGTCTCTCTAAGTGTCCATTTCAATCAAAACCAAATGCCTTGCAAACATCGGCGGCGCTATCATCCTCTCTTCAAGAGAGCCTCATTTCAATGACAGATTTTGAGAAATATGAGCAAGGCATGGATCAACAACGAAGCAATAAAGAAGTCACGCTCTATGTTGGAAATCTTAGTTACCGGGTAAGCTTTCATTTGAATCCACTATTTTACTTTCACAGAGTTTGGTGAGGTGGGAGACAATCTTGAAATTAACGGAGTTAGAATATAAATATTCCGATTCCGACTTCTTCGATTCCTAATGCTCGTTGCTAAATATTGAGTGAAGTATATAGAAAATAAAGCAAGGTTCGCGGTTAATGCTCAGCTTGTACTTGGCCCTTTGAGGACCAGTGTGAATCCCCGTCCTAAGAAATGAAGATCGCCTGCCTTATCTCTCTATATATATATACATACATACAATTTTTCATTGGAAATGAAAAGACGATTAGTCTTCAAAATTCTTGTCCTCAAAGGGCCAAATTTTTTTGGAATTCGTATCCGACTGCCAAAAGAGTAAATATCAACTCCGACTATTTGCCTGCTTAAAAGAGTTGTAATCGTGAGCGAGATTTTTTCGAAACGTTTCTCCTCTTTGTGGTCACCATTTGTCGATGTCACGCCTCTTTTGGAGCGTATTGAATTACGTATTCTCTCATCAATATAATTGTAATCATTTATGCATGCAAGGCTTCTTTCGTGTTTGGTGGCTTAGAGGATGGGTCTGTTTTATTTATTGACACAATTCATGTAATCTCTCTATTAATCCTCATTAATTAACGCATGCTTGCAATTTGTGCTTCTTCTAGGAAATGCTTGATACACGACTTTGAACATCCTTCACAATGGGTTATCTTTGAATTGTATCCAAGAAAATTGTCAGCGTGTCAGAAAGCGGAGAGATAGGTACTCTAAGTCCGTGGTTAGATGCATCAAGAAACCTTATAAACGCATTTAAGATCGTTCTACTTAACAATACCATTTTTTGCAGAATTTTCATTTTCTTAAGTAAAATTTATTTATAACTAAATGTTTGGTTCGATTTTCTAAAATATTTAGAAAATATATTTTTTTCATTTAACTTTTTTGGCGCATCTCGATCGGCGCATGAAAACAAAATAAAGACCCGTAAGAGTTACCTCTGATTGAATAATAATATCCCATCCTCAATTCTACCTCTAGTTGCCATTACCAGATGCTCTGTGTCTTTAAACGTGAAAGACTGCCAAGACTAGTTGCTGCTATCTATAACGCTTCCATCTGATTTGTGTTCCGAAGTGCAGGATAAATGGGACGGCATAGAAAAGCGTGAGAGTTGTTTTTCATTGAATTTCCCAAGCTGCCTGCTACGGGACCGGTTTGAGAAGTACTGCCCAAAGTACCTACACATTTAGAATCTCTGAATCAAATGATATGGTAGGGCGGGCCACACAGTGGTAGTACTAGCGAATTTTTATAAATACGAAACTTGGCAGAAATTTTTAGAATATCAATCATCTTTTTTACACCAACACTATTGATACCATAAGGCATCAATTTATATATTTAAATTAAATTAATAATTTAATGTAATCAATATGACATAAATTCAAAAAACTAAATTAAACTCATTATTAATTTCAATAAAAATTACAACTTAATAATAATCTCTATTTATTTTGTGCATTTTATCAGCTTTTAGTGCAATAATTATAAAATTTATTCAAAAGTAAATAAAGCCTTTCCATCGATAATGTTTGGCGCAATCTTGCGATCAAAAAAATTTAAACAAGACATTGAAAAATTTAGAAACTTTTAAAAAATTTTCGGTGCTCAAAATCTGATTTTACTTTTATTATTTTTACAAAAAGAATGTTTTTTAATTAAAAAATATATTTAAGTTTTTAGATGATGAATTTTTGGCAGAACATATTTTTACCCAAATTTATTGCCCACAATTATTTTATATTCCAAATAGTCATTATATACTACACACATATTTCTCAAAAAGTATTTTATTTTAGATTTCATGAGAATTTTTCGAAATTTTTAAGTCAATGAACAAAGTTTCATTTTTTCAACTTGAAAATGTCATCATTTTTGCCTGTCATTTATGAAGAAGAAGAAATTTATTTGGCAAAATAAACGATAGTAAATTACAGAAAAAAAATTATTAGTTAAAGCTGTTCATTAATTCGACAAAAAAAACTAAATATAATAAATCTTAAAACGCTAGGATATTCAAAACGCCTTAAGCCGCTGAGATGAAAATCCTATAAAGGTTTATAAATTTTACACTAATCATGATTTTTGCATTTGATTTTTATAGAAAATAGAATTGCTATCTAGTGTCTAAAATTTAGAAATGAATTTAGTCTATACCTTGTAAAGTTCAAATTTGTACTAAGCAAATTCAAATGGGTACTAAGAATATTAAAAGATTTTGTGTGTGAATATCTAAAATATTTATTTTATTTGAAAAAATAAAGTTTTTTCATTTATTTTGATCAAGATATATACTACATTTTTAAGTTCAAATTGGCAAAGCTAATTTTAAATTTAATGAAATAAAGCAAATAACCTTATTTTAATGAAAATTTTATTTAACTGAATTAAAAAATATATATCCTCCATGCTTAAAACTTTTGAAAGCAATCCTAAATTTTTGTTATAAATTTATTGCAGTGAAAATATGCTTTCTGGATTCAATATTGGACTTACGGTCCGAGTCTTAAAATTATAATTATGGAGAAAACACATGGGCAATTATTAAAAATGAAGTGAAACAAAAACCTGTTGAAAAAATGCCATTCCTTTTAGAAGAGGAAAAAGTTTCTGAATTGCCAAGATATGAATTCAGACTTCGTAAATTAGAAAAAATTATACTTATTACCTTAAGGTTGGTTAGATACTGGGTTTCGATAACTCAAGGTCTTGGGTTCGATTCCACATCAAGCCGACTTTCTTCATAGTTCGATACAAGCGGTGCAATTGTGCCTTCTCGATGAAAACACCCCACGGTACCTTTACTTTTAAATTTAGGGTTATTTGGTTTACTTCATTAAATTTGAACTTGAAAACTATATCTTGATCAAAATATCTGAAAAACTTATTTTTTTTTCATAAAGTAAAACTTAAAATATTTTAGATATTCACAAACCAAATGTTTTAATATTCTTAGTACCCATTTGAATTTGCTTAGTGCCAATTTGAACTTGAAAATGTATAGTCAATCAGTGATTTTGCAGGATCACGAGAGACAACAAAAAGAAGCAACAAAATGTATAGAAAGTATATTTAAAACATAGAAAGTATAGCGCGTTTGCCAGACATCCTATATACTTGAATATATAGTTTTGATGAACTCGAGAAAACCAACTTGGAATGGAATTTTTTCAATGAAAATTTGCATAGCTTTTAATAGGATGCTAGATACAAAATATATAAAATCTCAGAAAAATATCAAAGTTATGATCACCAAAATTTTTATCAACTGGAAGATTTGTATAGTGCGCACGCACGCACGCACATAGAGATAACGACTTTTTTCGCAACCCCATTCCAGTGTATATTTATTTTTTCAAATTATGTAATATCTTTAATATCTACAATTAGAGATGGATATAGGCATATTTTAATTTTGATGGAATGGGACAAAATCTAATTATCTCCTTATACTTTCAATTCAAAATTTGGTTGAAAAGGGGACCAGTAAAGAATACGTGTTTGGATTTGTTTTTAGAAAAAAACGCCATCTTCCTTTGACATGAAACTAGTTATAGGAAGGTTTTCTAAGTACACATGAATTATATTGCTACATTCCAAGTTAAAATTAAATGACCTCTATACTTACCCAAGCGTTTTCCATTTATACTGTTCTAAGCTCATTATTTCGACTTGAAAGTTTTTTGATATTCAATTTACATAGAAAAAAATGACTCTGTTATTTTATATTGGTTTATTTGTAGGGTCGGTCACTCCACTTTTTTGTTTCAAACAAAAATCCGAAATAAACTTCGTGATTTTACATTCTTTTTTTCCCGCCTTCAAATATCAATAGTTTAAAAAAGTTTTCCTATACTTTAAGTTAACAAAAAAAGACTATTTTAAAAATATGATAATACTTTTACATTTTAAGAGTGAGTGGGGGTCAATATATTCTTCCGTCACTTTAGTAACCTTATTAGTTTTATTAAAATAAGATACCAAACTTTAATAAAAGAGCAAAGTGTTTTTAGACTTCAGGTGGTAAAAAATTGTTTATATTCAAAAATTACTATCAAATTTGAAGGGTCAGTTAAAGTTAATATAAAATTTCTTATTATCTCTTAAATTTTTTTAAATTTAATATTGTATTTTCTTGCACTTGTAAGATAATACTTATACATTTCAAGGGTTAGTAGAGGTCAATTTTTATCAATTTAGGAACTTTTTTAAAATAAGATACCAATTGTTAATAAAAGAAAAGTATTTTTAAACTTCAAGTGGTGAAAAATTGTTTTTACTCCAAAATTGAATACTTTCACATTTTAAGGGTCAGTTAAGGCTTAGTTAATTTTGTTACAACTGGGGTTTCTGCTGGAGTTTGGCGTGCCGTACTGCTTGGTTGTTATGGAACAGATTAGCGAGCGGAACGCCAGGCCATTGCGAACCGAAACTTTTTAATTTCTCTGATTCAAATTCTTTTTATCTTAATATTTGAATTAAAAATAAGATTTATTATTATTTAAACGTTGCAATTTTACACGCATTAAAAGCATTTATATACAAAAAAACAGCTTTTCTAGCCTTAAGTGCTAGTATCTTGTGATTTGGAATGAGAATAATCGATATTATGGATTGAATGAAATACCCAGAAGTATGAGTATTATGCATATAAATTTTTTTAATAGAAAATGCCAAAGATTTTTTTTTATATTTATTCATTTTTAATGGTTTCCTTTATAGATAACAGAGAAGAGCTTTAAATCTTTCTTTGAAAACTTTGGCGAGATCTCTGACATCTATATAATCAAAGATCATAATGGACTTTCTAAAGGGTAAAAAGTTCAATGCATTAAATATATTTAGATTTATATACAACTTCAAATTTTAGGTATGGATTTGTCTCATTTAAAAGTCCAGAAGCTCTCAAAAAAATACTCACTTTTCCGAAAAATAAAATATGTTTGGACAGAAGGTAGAAATATGCGAAATCCTTGATTTGGACATTTTGTTCGCCTATCTTTAGTTTTTCTATGACTGAGTGCGAAATATTTCATTTGCTAAAGTGTCTTACACCCTTTGTTCGTGAAAAAAGGGGAGATATTACAAAATGAAAGAGAAATGAGGCATTCTTACCTAATTATAATAATCCTTGCTTCCAAGGTACCGAAAATAAGACGAGTATCAATTTCTATCAATGCAGAGCACTTTTTCTCTGGACCTTCTAAATGTACAAAATCTATCTCCCACGATTTTTCTAAAGATAGCCCATACCGACATCAAACACTGCGCACTATATCAAATCTTCTCGCATTTCTTAACTACAATGCCAAGTGAAATGTTAGTCTGAAACTAGGTTCTAACTCTAACCCTCAATCGCATGCCTCTTTCTTATTGAAAAAGAACTCTGTATATCTCAATGTTGTTTTAAATATAAAATTAAGGGTTCAATCAAACAATTATACATGATTTAAATAACTCGGGAATAGCGTTTGACTTTCCTAACGACTCCCCTTCTCTTTTTAAATAATTCAATTGACTCGTTTTTAGTGCGATACAAATATCTTAATCATGATATTTAAAATGGTATATCAATGCAATATAACAGGAACTCGGTGCGGACAAATATAACACTTGAAAAAGAATGATATGCCGAGATTAAGAATACTGTGTTCACAAATTAGAGAATATAAGGATCAGAAGAGGCAAATATGGAGGAGAGGGGGCTAACTGCCCATACTTTTAATTTTCAATTTATTTGACAATCAAGTTTTATTGACATTTATTTGACTGAGGCGCACATCGCCAAAATTATTGATGGGGGCAACTTTTTTTTTTTTATAATTTTTAAATTTAATATAAATGAATTTGTCTCTAAGACTTAACCGAAAACAAGAAACGTAATATGAAAAGTTTACTCACAAGCGAAACAATTCTTTTAAATGATATAAAATTGAGAAAAGGCTTTTTCAAATCTCTTGAAATCACATTAGAGAGGAGAGGGGCGATTAGTCCTCAAAGGGTTAAGAGATTTTCAAAACTAATCCTTTACTCATCTTTTTCAATTAGTTTTGGTAAAACAACATTTTATTTTAGAGTTAAAACCTACTTGTGAAGATAAAAAAACAACTTAATTTCAGCTAAGTTTAATGTGCACTGATTCTAAGTGTAGCTAATAAACTCTCTAACTTTAGTCCTGCTAAAATCCTTAGTGGAATGATGTCTTATTTTAGGCTGTAAATAATGTTTTCTTTATTCAGAATTTTGGATGTCCAAATAGCTAAACAACGTTCTAAACAATCTGAAAACTTGGAATCAGAAAATGGCGAAAAATAGTCTCTTCGAATGCAGCCTCAATCTTATCAATACTCTTATCAAGTGCAATCATCATCAGCATTCTAATTTTTATTAAATTATTGCTTTTATTATTTTTTCTTTTTTTTTTTAAATTTAACCAAAAAGAAAAATATCGTACTTCTATTTAAAAAAAACAAATAAATGTTTTCTGCATTTTGTTATTTTATATTTTTTATGTCTTAATAAAGTTTTAAAAAAACACTGCTTTTAATAAAATTCTTCGAAAAAAAAGAGTTTTGTCGACTACTAAAAAAAGCATAGCATTTAGAAAAATTTTTACTGTAGATATCAAAAATATCATAATACAACTACTTTTTTTGTAATTTTCTTATTTTTTAACTTTTCAGATTTAAATGATAACTAAAAATATTATACATACAAATATTAATATATCTGAAATACACCCCGCTTTATTCCTTTCAAAAAGAACAAAAAATACATCATGCCCATACAGAAGGTTAAAAATTTGCATTTTGGAATAATAGTTGTTGATCCTGATGAATCAAGTGGCTTCACATGGCACAAACTTCAATTCTCCTTCAAAATCGTCTAAAGGGGAAACATTAATCTATAGGTTGAAGATTAGAAAATATCTGTTATATCCATTAAACTTTTAATAACTTAAAGTTTACTTCTCTATATCCGAAAATTTGTTATAATATAAGTGAATAAACTTTCTTATAAAAAATTTTATACGTTTTTGAAAATTGGAATCAGAATGTTCTAAAGAGCACAAGGAATGAGGCTTGGAATCAGAATGTTCTAAAGAATAGCACAAGGAATGAGGCTCAGATACTTTTTAGAGCTTGAATTCGACCAAAAAATACTGAGGGGGATTTTTGTCAGATTCCTATTCTTGTATTGAAAGAAATGATCTTTCAACTTACTATTGTGCTTATTCACATATAAAATATATCAAATTGATTTTTCCATATAATCTTTTCATGTTCATTTTACCATAGTTATTCTTCTAATTTTCGTAGAATGGTTATTATGAACCTTCTTCTTGTAAATAATAATCCCTCATTTCACTATTTATTAAATAAGAATTATTTCACATTCCACACCAGGCCTAATTTATTTTGAATTCAATTAGCACGTCATCTGTTTATGTAGATATCTTCCCAAACCTCAGATGGTTGGACATGGGAGGCAAACCCTCATTCTTTTTAGTCACTATCTTCCGAAACCTTAAAGGAAGAAGACGTGCAACAACTTCAAATATTTTTATTTACAATTACATATTACTGTCATAGCCTACAATTTCCTATTAATTTAATTTGATACTTTTTTTAAATAAAATTAGCTCGATGTATGATTTGATATAGTAGTATCTTTGGGAGACAACGGTGTAAAAATCATTGTGCTTATGTTTCATTTGACAACAAAAATGAGAACACAACTGAATAAAAATTCTTGTATTTTTGTAAAGGGATGGAAATAAAAAACTTTTAGTTTTGTTTTCAATATTTTTAATTATATTTTCATATCTCTACTAATTTTATTAGGATTTCAATATTTTGAGATCGGGAATCTAGATCAGTCACACCCAACCTATTTTACTTCTTTTTTATATAGTATATATTTTCTTGTCACTTTTCCATAATTACTATGCCTTTTATAAAATACTTGAATATATCGATCACCAGACACTTGAAATTTACATGTTTTGATAATGCTAAATCAAGTATAATCATAATGAGTGTCTAATCGTTGAATTTAAAGGATGCTTTTGTTTTTTTTTAAGTTTGTAGACACTCGCTTAATGCTTAAACTTGGCCACATTATTTGACGTGTGGGTCACTCGAGTTTTTCTATAGCCAACTTAAATTTTTTATGGTCCATTTAAGCCATCGGTTCGATGCTAATCTTGAAAATGGTCCATTTCCTTTCTCTACAGTACGCTGCTATATTTATTCAAAAAATTATTCTTGTAGCATAAATATACACTTTTGCACAATCATAATTCATCATAATATTCATTGTTTGTAACATATTGATTTTTTCTTCTCATTGTCAAAAATGTGAAATTGAAGAAATTACTTTTCATAAAATGTGTGTATCGCCAGAATTTTGAGCGCGTAAAAAGACAGTTCCGATTAATAATTAAAGCATAGTTGCTATCCACTGAAAATGATTGGAAATATGAAACAGCACACTTTTATTAAAAATATATACTATGTGATAAAAACAATGATGATAAAATTAGTATTAAAATAGATAAAAGCTTTGAGTGTATTTAGTTTTTAGTTGACAGTGGCGAATCTTTGTACACTTTTTCCTAAAAGCGAAAATAAACATGAGAATCATTTCAAAAAGAGCAGCCAGATGAATAAATGGTTTACCTTTTTTTTCTAAAAGACATTTTATCATAATTATAGTATTTTTGTAATAAGAAGTCTTTGATTTTTGCAAAGATAAAAATGAAAAGCTCTCCAAATCAATTTATTTAAAAAGGTGGATTTTGAGCCTGAAGACAGATGTGCTGATTGTCGAAAGTAGGAAGAGAGGAGTTAAAATGGTGCAAAATATTAATTTTAAATACCGGAAAGGGATTGTCTCGAAGCAAGTTTGTCGGAGACTACAAAAGTAAATTAGTAAAAATTGTATTCGTGTAAAATAGTGTTTCACGTGAAAAAACTAAATAAACCATCTAATCAGAGAAATATAAAAAATTTGAATGTGGTTATACAAATAAAAAATTTATCAATCAAATAAATTTGGGATTAAAAAATATATATCAAAATATTATCAACTTTAAAGGTAATCGCAAAATTAAAAATTTAGTTGAGCAGAAATGATAGAAATTTGCGTAAAATCGCATGATCTCGCAAAACTACCTAGAAGTGCATTCATTCGTAAATAAAATTAATTTTTTGCTTATTGTAAAGCGGTTGGGCGAATATATTTTGAGCATATATCTTAAATAGCTAAATAAAAATGGACAAATTTTATCCGAAAGGAATAAAAATTCAAAAAGTAAATGTGGTATGCAAAATGCATACTTAGTATAATCTTAAATTTCCACTTCCAACCCTTTGTTTGACTAGTTAGATACGCTAAATACTATTCTTCTTCATTGCCTGAACTATGACGAATTAGTGTAATAGTCAGCCCCCCTCTTTCAGACTCTAAGTAGGGAGGGGAGGGGACTGATTTTAATAGGGCATGGACTATAAGAGAGTGTATATTAGCCCCTTATCGATGGGCCTAGTAATAGTAACATGTCTCATTGCATATAGAGAGTTCACTTGAACTTAAGGATTTAGCATTTTAGGTATATTTTAATACGAGTTACTTGTGAACCATCTCTTTCTCGTAATAAATTCCTGAATTCGGTGGTATAATCTAAAGTGTTGAAATCTGAAAAGGGTTCTAAGCGAATGGATGATGAACTTGCTCCTTTAAGTGGAGATTTGGTATTCAACACGGAAGTGATGGATTGAACACTCTTAATTGCCAAAATAAGATTTGTTAAAGTAGGCACGTGTGAAAGCGATAAGACATAGCTTACGTCTGTATTCACGATTGAAGTAAAGGATGGGAATTTCAAAAAAGAAGACGCCATTGTGATAGAGGATTCATCTTCAAATTTCTTATCTCCTAAATTTGCATTTTCTAAAAATGAAGATAAATTGGAGAATTCACGTGTCAAAAAAAGCGTCCTCATAAAATTGCAGGCGCACAAATGACTCAAACAAACGTAGCATTCTCTGAATACGCCCTAGTTCAATTTCCCGAAAGACCTTTTATTTGTCTAAAAAAACAACTGCCTAACACCAACTGAATTGGCAGGTTGCAATTACTTGAAACCGCTCAATGGTCAACCATGAAAAGGCTTTAGGGGCGAGAAAAAATTCGCGTTTTTTATGTGAGGATGCAAGAAATCACAGTAAAAGGCGTTCTTAGTTAAACGCTCAACGTATAAAAACTTATAACACAATCAATATAAGAAAACTCAAACTCACATTAAAATGAATGAATAGATGATTAATACGCGTGTGTGTGTGATGGGAATTTTTTCTGTTAAAAAATTGGTGATAACGGCCAAAACGTTGGGAACCTCTGAACAACTGACCATTTGTCAAATAGGATCAAATAACTGGATTAATTAACATATAAGTAATTTAACTAGCCTAGTTATGTCCCTCGAGCTATTAGCAAGTAACCTTCAACGCAAGATTACTTATAAACCCAAGCATTGCGCACCCTAATCACGAGGTATATTTTAATCATACTTACTGAAGTATAAGATCAGTTATAGCATAGTACTCTTATACTGAGATATCATATAAATTCAATAATACACCCAAAAACTGCCTATACAAAGGGAAGGGGAGCTAAAAAAAATGAGATTGGAATATATAACAAAATTCCGTTAAGATATTTAAAAACATTAAATACTTACAGAGATTAAGGAGAGAGAAACGCGGATATTTATTTATATATATAATATCACTTTACTTTGATTGTTCTAATTCTCTTCTGTCGTGTGGAAAAGTATTAAGGATGAGAAACTCATCAATAATTTTTTACAAAACCATTATTTAACTTACAGAGAGTAGCATAATTAGCTATAAGACACGGGACAAGGCCGTCTTAAGTTCTCGCTTGTGCCCTCTCCCCATTGTTTCAAGTTGCATTTATTTCATCAAAAGCAGACTGGTTTTCTCTCATGTGGTATCAGCACAGAATCATGATTCAGACGTGCGTATATACTGATAATATAATCGATATTATTATATGGCCACACTTGGATAAAATGATGTTAATCCCGTTGGCTCAAATTCCTGGCTATGCCACTTTAACTTGGAATCCGCTAGCGGTGGCAAACAAGTTTTTAAATGATAATTCTTTTTTTTCGAAACCAATCACTTTGTAAGAGAGTTGAAGAAATGAAAAATAAAATATAGAATCTGAGACCTGTAAAAATACTTTGACTGTTTTCACCAAAAGCCAAATCAATGATTCGTTCCTCTGCAGAAGTGCTGATGTCGCCGAATGAGGACAAGAAGTCACCCGCATCTGCGAGAGAAGGCAGCGAAAGATCAAAGAGAGTCGTTGGTGGAGCTTGAACGAAGGATTTCATTAGAGTCGTGGAAGAGGATTGCCGCGTGCTGGCAGACGCAACCTTAAAAGGAAGTCACGAGTGAGAGAGAAATGCAGAGAACTTACTGGCTTTTTCGTACACGTGAGTTGCTGGGTCTGGTGCTTGAAATCTTCTGATTCTGTGCTAGTTCACTTCTATTTCTTATTTGGAAGTGATTGGTTCCAGCTGTTTAAATAAAATACGCTCATAAGAAAATGATATATTGAAATTTTACCCCACTGAAAATAATTTTTATATTGCATTAAGGAAAGGCGAATACACATTTACTCATGAAATGCAAGCGTGCGAAGAATGAGTACTTTAGGGCCAAAAACCTCTTGTCGCATGCGCACACAACAAATATACTGGAAGTCGTGATGAGACGATTACGAGTAAGTTTCCACTCTAAACTAACAATATATTTATAACATCTAATTATAATGCTCATAATTTAAAGGATCTTAAAAAACTTCATTTAACCGTGTTTGTTCCCGAACCATAGGGTAAAACGTGCCTTACACACAAAAATTTGCGGGAGTCTTTTCATTTGGACTGTGGTGCATTTCTTGACGTCAACCAGATGGCATGAGATTAAACAAGAAGAAATTCTTTTTTTGGTACATCGGGAATCGACCCGGACCTTTGGAATGAAACCTGTGAGGTCTAACCACCATGTCACCGGCGCTCAAAGAACTCTTTAAATCTCAATGCAATTTAAAGGTGGTGAAAAGCCTTTCGCTAAACCCCAATAATTTTGAATTTTCTCAATTCTATATCTTTATCTATATTATTGAAAAGACTTTTTAGCTTCTGAGTAGACTATTCATATTACTTTTCTTGTTTATAAGGCCAAGTAATATTTATAATCCTTTTTTTATTATTAATTTCGTGTTATAAATATTCAATTCGGCTTTGATCTTTAGTTGATCAGAGGCAGTAACGTAGCCCGTAATTTGGACAAGAGCCCAGCCACGTAGCCAGCTATGGGGCACTTGGGCCCGGGCCCCTCCATCCAAGTTATGGGCCCCACCATCAAAAAATTTAAAATTACAAATTAAAATGAATTAATTTTTAACTATGGGCTTATACTAACAATATAAAGCAAATAAAACCAAAATATAGAAAAATTATTGATATCATTGACGGTAACGATCAAAGTATAACTTTGTTAAGATGAACCTTCTACCTGTAATAAGAAAGCAGATTTACAATAAAAAAATTCTCTTTGCTATGAGAAATGAAGATAAGAAATATTAGCAATGATAAAGTCTAAAACCTTAACAAAGAAAGGCTTATAAACAGAAAGAGAAGAGTTGTTATATAAGCAGCATTTGATGCTTTAATTTTAGACAAAGCCAGTAGGTGGCTCCTCCAAATATAAATTTCTGGCTACGTTACTGCAAGAGCCCATAAATTTTTCAGCAGGGTAAATATTTTTATAGTGCATAACTATATAAGAAAGTATTCGCTATAATTTAAAGCTTAAATGGTTTATTCCTATTGACTACTGTAACTGAAAGAGTACATTAATGCAATTGGATAAACAAGTTAGGAAAAATGCCTTTATTATTTGGTCTAGTCGGCTAAATTTTTATAGAGATTAATTTGTACATTATAACTTTTTAAAGCAAACTCCCTACTACCATAGATAGGAGAATTTAGCTTGTGTAATGTAAATGAAGATAAGGAACGATTTATTTCATTATATAAAAAATGATCAAATCATAAAAATTGAACTGCTACTTAAAAAGTATTTAAAAAAGTTTTTAAACAGAATACATTTTGTTTCAATCGTTAAATTAAAAAATCAAAACTTACTTTTTATAATAAAAGAAATTTAATTTGTGGATTATTATTAGTTAATTTATACAGAAATATAAAACATTCTTCTCACATAATTTCAAAACTGGTCAAGTTAATTTCAACAAAATTCATTTTTGAACATCCCAAAAGTAGATTTTTTTCGTAGTAATATTTGAATGTAAATTTTAGCATCCGTTGCAGCAACATTTTGTATTTAAAAAAAGGGAATCATCTTTTGAATTGTCTTTCATCACTGTACCAAACTCTTAAGTGATTGATAGCGCAAAGAGATTAAGCCTTTTAGCAGGATTCGATTGAGTAGGTTGATGATTCGATAAAATTTAAAAGCTTCCTATCTCCTAACACTCCTTTCTTGCAGGGAAAATATAAATACTGAACAACACAAAGCCTGCATTACCAAAATAGACGCTCTTTCTTAAGGAAGAACAAAAATGAAGACACAGTTGTTATACGTATTAATATAAAATACATAAGATTCCTTCACTCGTATAATCAGTGTCATTGTGTGCACTCACAACTAGAAAAACTAGCATGAAGAATATGCTTGCAGAAAAAAGAAAACCCTAAAAATTAATCTCAGTAAAGATGACTACTACCTTAATTAGTCGATAAACTAAAATCACCACCATTCAACTCTTTTACAGACCTAAATCTCCAATTTCATATTCTAGGTTTATCTACTTCTCAGTCAAAACACTTCATTACAACTCTATACCTTTTCAATTTCAAATTGGCAAAACTAATTCAAATTTTATTTAACTGAATTTAAAAAATATACATATTCCATGTTTTTAACAATTGGGAGCAATCCTTGAATTTTTGATATAAATTTATTGCAATGAACATATGTTTTCTATAGGATACAACATTGGACTATACGGTGCGAATGTTAAAATTGTAATTATAGAGAAAACACATGGGCAATTATTAAACAAAGAAGTGAAACAAAACCATATTGAAAAATACCGTTCCTTTTAGAACAGGAAAAATTTCGGAATTACCGGGATATGAATTTAGACATCGTGAATTGGAAAAAATTATTTCTGAATCTATTAAAGTTTTAAGCCTGCTTCATTGCAATAAATCGATAGTAAACATTTAAGGATTGCTCTACAACCTTATATTTAATTCATTTAAAAGCATTAAGCTCTTTGATACAAATCCTCTAAAATAAGAGTCGTACATTTACTGTCCTTTGCATTAAACACCCAAAAATCCTGTGAAAAATTAGATGGGCTCTCTTTAGGCCAGGGATTCCCAACCTGTGGTACGCGGTAGCTTCTCAAGTGGTACAAAAATGTCTCCCTAAAAAATAAAAAAATTATATTTTGAACAATTTTTACCCTCAATCTCAAAATGTTTTTTGAAATGCATAAAGTTTTCTGGCATCTTAAATCTCTCTCAATATATTTTTTGCTAACAATAACACACATATATAAGATTCTTTTCTTGTAAACTCTGTATTTGTTGTCGAACGTCAGTAATCAACGAGTCAATACAACGTGAAAACGCCTATATGGCAATTCTTGATATACATTTATTTTGCTCGTATTCTTGATAAAATACAGTGGGCCTTAATAATTTTCTCTGTCACATACATTGCTCATTGTTTTTGATCAATTTTACTGAAATAAATCTGATTATCACGTAATTATTGTTCAATTAACACATTGTAATCGATTTTGTCATCAATCATAAAAAGAATTTTTGGTTTACTTACTGATCTTTCTTTCTTTTTTGTAAGTTGTTTTTATGATAACTTCAATAAGTTTCAACTTTTATGACAGTTTGCTGATTTAATCAAAATGTAACATTTTTTTGTGTCTTTAAATTTTTGAAACAGGTTGTAACGTTAGTTATTTTTTATCTATGATGGGGAAATTTAACCACAAACAAATTTGAGTCATAGGATATTTTACACAAAAATATTGAAAGTTGTTACAAAAGTACCTTTTTTAAAGATTTAGTTTGTCACAGTTCTAGTTATTTTTATCTTTTTTACAATAATTAATTTGAATACATCTTTTTTTGAAAGAGTAAACATAAAAACACCTTTTTCATAATTATTTTTGGTAAAAAAGTCTTTTATTTATGACTCAAAATAAACTTCTGATTTTACTTTTGATTATTATTTAAGTGTAAACTGTAAAATATAAATGCCTAAACGACAGTATAAAGATGAATATATAGATTTTGGTTTTATTGAGATGAAAATAAAGAAGAGTTTGTGCCACAGTGTGTGATTTGTATGAAAACATTATCAAATGCATCAATGAAGCCAAGCTTTTTACAGCGTCTTCTCCAGACTAATCACCCTGACCTTAAGAACCGTGATTCTAATTTTTTCAAACGACTTGGGGAAATGCAAAAAAACAAAGAATAGATAAAACAGGAAAGCAATATAAGAAATCAGTGGAGATTGTAACAGCCTTGTAATGAAGTTCCACTTCTTGTGGCTAAAAACAAAAGGCCCTACACAATAGCTAAAAAATTAATCATGCCTGCCACAAAGATTTTAACAAAGCATCTCATTGGCGATGAAGCAGCTGCAAAATTGATCAGCGTCCCGATGTCTAATAATACCATACAAAGACATATTATAGAAATTTCCATTGATTTAATGAACAAGTCGTTACAATGGACAAAACTCTAAATATGGATTTGCTATACCACTTGACGACACAACAGACGTTTCAAATTGTGCACAACTCCTGGTATATGTACGTTGTGCTACTGAAAATGCCATTCAAAGCGAGTTGCTGTTTAGTAATAAAATGCAAACTACAACAAAAGGAGAAGACATTTCAAGTTTGTTTATAGGTTTTTCAAAGAAAATGGTTTACAATGGGCCACGTTAGTAGACTGCACAATAGACTGTTCTCCTGCTATGCTTGGTAGAAAATCTGGATTTCAAACAAGAGTTAAAGCAGTGTCTCCTTCGGTCACCTCTGTACATTGTTTTCTACATCGATTTGCACTTACTGCTAAAATACTCCCTCTCGAAATAAAGACAAGTTTAAACATGGTTGTTAAAATAAAAAGACCATCTGCGAAGATATTGGATCAGATTACACTTCATGAATAAGCAATATAACGACTATGCGTCTGTTTGTGCTTAGGAATGAACTGCTTAAGTTTTTTCAAACAAAAAACCACGAGTTTTAAAAGATTCTTGAAGATAACGATTTGCTTCTCCACCTCGCCTACTTGTCAGACATTTTTGGAGTTTTAAATAACTTTAATTCTTCTCTTCAGGGATCTGAAAGTAATGTTTTTGATATTTCAATTAAACTCACTGCTGTAACACGGAAGCTTGATCTGTGGATAGAAAACATTTGAAACAAACGGATAGGAATGTTCGCAAATCTTGCATATTTTCGAGAAAGGATTACTATTGAATTTGGCCAAAAAGTCATCGAACATCTTTTCTTGTTAAAAGACGAAATAAAACATTATTTTTCTATTGATCGTAATGAATATTTCTGCCCTCAAACTCGAAATCCATTTACTTTTGATCCTGGTAACGTCGCAGTGAAACAGGTGAGCAAGAAGAGCTCTTTGCTTTACAATGCGAAGGAAAAGTTTGAAAAACGAAAATTAGCCAATTTTTGGTTAAATGTAAGTTCTTCATATCCAGCAATTTAAAAAAGTGCAATTCAACAGCTTCTCATATTCCCAACAAGTTGGGAATGTGAGCAAGGTTTTTTACTCTTTTTACAATTAAATCGAAAACAAGAAACCGTTTTGTAAATCCAAAACATAATTTCCGATGTTCTGTTAGTAAAATAACTCCACGCATTTCTAAATTAGTAGAAAAAACAAGCACAACAGTCACACTGATTAGACTACTAATTGTAATAAAAATTTTTTTTTGCTTATTTATGCTTAAATATAAATTCTGATAAAATATGTTTAGTTTTTTATTTTTTTTTAATTTATATATCGTATATTTGTGTTGTGTATGTGTGTCTCTATTACTGTATTCCTAAACTTAAAAATATAGAATGTCAAGGTTAGAAATTAATTGTGAGAGTTAAAGTTCTAGTTGGTGGTACGCAACTAGAAAATGAATCTTTAAGTGGTACATAGAAATAAAATGGTTATAACGATGACAAAACAGACACTAAGAAAAATAGAGATGTATGAAAATTAGTAAAACTTGTGTCGTTAACTAAAAAAAGAGAAGTGATGGAATGGAATAGAGATTTAAAAATGAGGCTTACGAGATGGTTTGAATAAAGTGTAGAGATCTGCCTTGCTTTTGATCTTGACAGGATTGGCAGCAAATCTGGAAGACGGTGAAAGTACGGGCTTGGGAGAGAGGTTGACATTTATTGCACTCTCTTCCATCACTTGCTGTGATTGAGCCGTTTCTGGGGAAAAAAGAAACGGGATAAAAAACAAAAGTGATGAAGGCTTGATTTTAAAAATGGGATAAACAGCCAAAAATAAACCTTAAAATTTACCATTTTTTAAAGCAGGGATTCCCAAACTCATTCCTATTATTTCCTCTTTACATCACTCCTTGTGGATAAAAAATATTCAAAAAAAATTTTTTTCATAAATTTGTTTAATACTAATTTCAATCAGATAGAAGATATGAAAGAAAAAAATATGAGTATTAATCATTTAGAAAAATAATGTCGCTTTTTCTTCACTGGTGTAGTAATATCAAGAGATTTCAGTTTTTTTAAGTGTATTTATGTGTATTTGGGTGAAAAGTACCAACCCAATTTAATCTTTTGTAAACAATAATTTTTTTAAAAAATAACTGCGAATTTCAAAATTATAGCAGTATGATTATTTCTCCCTATAAAACTTCAAATTTGTAACTAGCGGGAAATTCTATCCTTTTAGGAAACACTGTTTTAAAGGAAGTATATCAACAATGAGACTAAAACAAGAAACTAAATATGTTAACATAGTAAATATGATGGCGGGAGGAAGAGGGAAGGTTGATTAGATACTTCACTTCGATATGACAAAGTCTTGGGTTCGATCCAACATCAAACTTTCTTTGATCATAGTTCGACACAAGCGGAAATTATCATACAAAAATCTTTGGGTTCATACTGATTGCCAAGGGAGAAAATACTTTATTGTAAAAAAGAAGTGTCTATACTGAGTATTGTATTAGTATTTATATGCTTTTCAGTGGTCTCCAGGGTGTAGGTAGATTGATATTAGTGAATGTGAAAGGCAGTCGGTAATTGTACTTTTCCACTTTAGGCGAGCATTTCGCATCCAACCAAATCCTTACTTGTACTTGTTTGAACGTAAAGGTAAAGGGGTATTTTTATCGAGAAGACACAATTGCGCGGCTTGTATCGAACTATGAGGAAAGCAGGCTTGATGCGAGATCGAACCGAAGACCTTGAGTTATTGAATCCAGCATCTAACCAACATTACTCACGCCCCCTGAATACTGCATATTCACGAATAATGGATCTACCTGTTGGGGTGAATCGGGTCTCACCACCCTTAATTATCTTAAGGTCGTTTTCATATAAAATATATATCATCCTAAAACATTGAGCACACCCCAACTTTTTTATCTAAATATCCATCACTTATACACATGCATGCATAAATATATACAAATGAATAAAAGTATAAATTATCGAATGCAATCTTGATTTTATTATTATTGAGATAAAACATATGTTTCTTCACTAGATAAGTACCATTAAAAAGTGGTAAATAGAGAAAAATATTAAAAAGCGATCATGAGGTGGTATTAAAACGACTGGATTAACAGTGAAGGACACGACAAATTAATGAAGAGATCGAGCGAAGAGGTAGTGTTGGATTGGCGGTATGACTACAAATTATGCTAAGTTTGATTTTGATTCTTGTTTCAAGCTTTCAAGATATGCATGTCGTATTAGAAAACTTCTTAACAAGCAAATTTAGCGCTCATGACTTTTACGAAAGTATATTGCGAAATGTTAGTCTCAATTTCATGA
This sequence comes from Nectonema munidae, assembly GCA_030549495.1. Lineage (NCBI taxonomy): Eukaryota > Metazoa > Nematomorpha > Nectonematoida > Nectonematidae > Nectonema > Nectonema munidae. The sequence goes on along the minus strand of JAUIRK010000361.1, from coordinate 105,351 downwards.
AAGAAACTTTCAAGTTCGGGCTTACCACAAGGCTCAGACAATTGTGGAATGAAATGAACATTTTAATTAGAAATTCGTTGTTAGCCCACAAAAAGTTAAGTCAATTGAATTGAAATTGTCCTCTATACCAAGCGTTTCAGAATCTAAAAGTGCTTTGGACCTCTGATAAAGAAAAATTTTTTTGAGCATCTTAAGGTAAAGGTAACGTGGAGTGTTTTAATCGAGAAGGCACAATTGCGCAGCTTGTATCGAACTATGAGGAAAGGAGGCTTGATACAGGATAGAAACCAAGACATTGAGTTATCGAAACCAAGTATTTAACCAACCCTTGATCAAGCCCCAACATGCACTCCATACCATTAAAGTATGTCTTGATACAGAGATTGTGAAAAATTATGTATTTATATGCAATGAATGATTTAAAATGGAGCAAAAATTTGAGAAATCATTGAAATATTGTTATTTTATGACATCATTAAATGATTTTCCACTCTTCAGAATAAATCAGAAGAGAATAAAAAATATCATTTATTAGGGTTGCAATATTTTCCATTCATCCGCATATATCTGGTGATACACAGGAATCAAAGGTACGTGGAAAGAGTGAAACTTTGTATATGTGTGTATTTTCTATATATATAATATATATATAAGTGTTGAACCAGTTTTTCCCAATTCGACTATATTATAGCCACGACTCCAACGCCTGTACCCCTCAATAAACATTCATTTTTATTTTGCCAATAAATAATAACTTATTTTATTTTTTCAAAAGTTGTTATGTCTGTAGCTAATAATGATTAAAGTAGACGTTGTTTTAAGGGCAAAAGTTTTCAAAGTCGGTTTTGATTGAAGTTACCTACCCTGTCATGAGATTTTGTGCATTCGGTCTAATCCTATAGTTTTATCGCTAAATATAAACAAGATATTTTTTCATAGAAAAAGGTTTTGTAAACATTATTGAAACTTTCAAATATTGAGTGAGCTTGTTGAGATTCCTTATTATTGAATATTGTCGAGACTTCCTTAACCTTCGCAAGACGGATGATTTTTTGCATACGCGAAAGACGGATATATGCCGTAAAACTTCCAAAATGAAAATTTAATATAAAAGGACAATATTCTCGATTTTATTACTATTATGCTATATTTCCAAGATATTCACTTTCTATTTCTTACTAAACAACTGTTTAATCCTTTAGAAACGCTAAAATATATTTTGATTTTAACGCCATCTATGAAAATAAATTTGAAAAAGTACAACTACATAAAAATGGAAAGAATTCATTGTCTAAACCAGCGTTTTTCAAACTTATTTTACTGCGACCCATAGCAAGAACCACAGTTTGCATCGCTATCCATAATACTTAGGTGTAAAAAGACAAACTTTGTTCACTAGATTAATTTATTCAGCATCTTTTTTGTCACGCCCCATTTTATTTTTCACGCGACCCACTGAAGGGTAGGGACCCACAGTTTGAAAAACGCTGGTCTAAACCATTGGTTCTCAACCTTTTTTATTCATGGGTCCCTTTTCTCTCCTTTTTTTATTAGTGACCCCTCATAAAAATTGGAGATAAAAAATATTTTACTTTAATATTTTTCACTAATAAAATTTTTAAGTTTTTGAAAAAGAAAATAATATATAATTAGAATTCATATTGAAATGAAAGCAAACCAATTTTAATTCAATTTTTATAATAATTATAGTGAAAAATTTACTTTTTTTAAATAAAAATGTTTATGAGCTGGTTTTCTTCATTTTACCATCAAAATATCATTGAGCACATCCTATTTATAATATTTCGCATATGGACCCCTGAATTATTATGTGGACGCCGGTTGAAAAGCCCAGGAAACTAAAAATTCTTTATATCACTAGAAGCTTCTTTTATGCATGATTTATTTGTTTGTAGAAATGCGTACATCGGTAAGTTGTCGTCAAAATTATATTAGAAGATTATGAAGTATATAAATAATCGTCAGATCATCAGATCAGTAATTATTTCTATTATTCTTGTGACCTTGAAACAATTTTCATTGATATTTTTCCTTACTGTAAACAGACGAGCCACCCTCATATCTGTTTACAAATTATCTGGCCTTGAAGCATTTTTCTATGAAAAGCGTATTCATATCATAAATTCGAAAACTCGTTCATTATAATGTCTTCCATCTTCGGTTGTTTCTCTTCTTCCGAGTTGAGTATTTCTTCTTATACATACTCTCATGATTCTGAAACCGCAACATATGTATATGAGGATTCTCAATCTTCGGATGAAACTTTTAGTGTTTCGGATAGTCTTATTGCTTCGGATGGTACCATTTTTCAATGGGAACCTTTATCCTCAACATATGGCAGACCATTTTCACAAAATATTAGAAATCGTTGGAGTTCCTTGGATATTTTCAAACTATTTTTCACTCAAGAGATTATTTGTTACATATTTCGCTCCACTAAAACAAAAATGGATGAAGTTTTTTTGCAAGTTTATTTAATTTTCTCTTTCATTTGTATGTAACCTAATTCTGAATGTTGAAATAAGATTAGGGATGTAGCAATTCCACATAATGCCGATATATTATATTTGCCATTCACCGATTCCGATCATGATTCCTATACCTTGTTTTACCATAATTTTGCCAAAACATTAGGGACGTACATCCGCCCTTAAAAATTTTATTGGGGGTGTGAAACCCATTTTGCAAAACCATGTCATCCTTCTGAATCTGCGTCTCTCTCTCTGTACAACCATGTATATGTATATATACAACCATATACATTTATATATGTATTATATATAATTTTACCTTGGCTATTATTTATCTTATTTTTAAGTTGAAAAATTTGAAAAAAATTGCAATTTAAAATCGATTTACAATTATATAATATCCACAAATTCAAAAAACTTAAATAGGCTTTTTCATACAAGTTTTTAAAATAACAAATAAGAGACTAATTGTTGCTTTAATTGAGCTTTATCTAATTTAATAGTTAAAAATTAAAATTAGAACTTGTCGTATTAAAATGCACAAATATTAATTTTTCCCCAACTTCGCAAGTTGGTACCCTCTACTACCATTTCGGCTGCGATCCTCCCTAATGAAGATTTTAAAATGGATAAAAATCGTATTGATTATATATCGTGCTTATAACTTTTATGACCTTCCACCTTCAAAATTTTAAAAAATAAATGATTTGAGTCAGTAATTTTTTGACTCATAAATAAAAAATTGCTAATAGACTTTTTATTTTGTAGAAGTGAAATTAATCATTAGCAAAATTTGAAATACTGTTATGATAAGTTTTCAATTTGTGATTTGTTCGCGTATTTTTCTACTCTTTTTTTCATTGGTCAAGCTAAAAATAAACGCCTTGAGATAAAGTATCTATTTTCACAAAAAAACGGAGAGCATTTTCTCAAAGCTGTGATGAATTGAGATATGTTCTCATCCGCTTTGATGTCAGGAGGGAAAGAAATCTCAACGATAAGTTGTCCCCAATTCGAATCCTACATGATCATTTTTTTCAAAGCTGACATAAGTATTTCACTCCTCATGAATATGTTACCATAGATGAGCAACTTCTAAAGTTTCGCGGCAAATCTTCTTTGAAGATTTACGATCGATCCAAACCTGGGCATTATGGAATCAAATGTTACCATTGCAACGATGCTCGTAACTATTACATTTTAGCACCTTAAATTTATGTTACAGGGTTGATAGACAAACGCTATTTTGCTTCGGAAGAAATTGTGAAAAGACTTGCAACACAAGCAGAACTGCATCATGGTTCTGGAATTTTTACTGATCGTTTTTTTACTTCACACAATCTTTGTAAATGGGCAAAATTAAATAATTATGGAACCGTAAGAGCTAACCGCAAATTCATGCCTCTAGTTATTAGACCTCAGTATTTTAAAAGACTTAAAGTAGTTTAACTGAGTATTACAAAACACGCCACTAAGAATTTTAAAGCTGTATGTTTTGTCCTCATAGCACTTGAGTATGATAAATTTGATAGGTGAAAAACATAAGCCTGAGACATTGATAGAATATAACAAATATAAATCAGGTGTAGATGTTAGTAATAGAATGCTGAGAGAGTTCACAAAATATATAAACCCTCAAGGAAATGGCCTTTTCTGAAATTTTGTAATTATCTGGACATTGTAGCTCACAATAGCTGGATTATACAAAAGTACAATTATCCAGAATTTTTTCCTTCAACTCGCAAAAGTGGGAGAAAGTACTTCATCAGAGATTTATCGTTGAAGTTAAATGAACTATCAATGCGAGCAAGGTGCAATGATCCCTTTACACACCGTCTTACAAGAGATCCCATAAGTTTCTATGGAATTGAGCAAGATTCAATTCAACCATCTACTAAAGCGTTTTTAATGAAATTTTTTATCTTTTTTTATAAAATTAAGGCTGTTATAGAAATATACATGATAATTTGAATATAGGGTTTGTATATGTTAGTAGGCTAAATCTGCAATTCAAAAATGTATTGGAGTAAAACTCCCAATTCTGTCTTGCGAAGGTTAATAACTTCTCCAAACGTGATGGAAAATCGCAAGTTTAGTTTCTTTAAGAAATATAATTCGTCTGCATATATAAAATTCGATGGATGAAGAAAGCAGAGGATTAGTCTTCAAAAGTCTGGTTCTCAACGGTTTAAAGTTTATTTCAATTTGATAATGAAATATCAAACTTGCTCACTTTTGCAAAAAAATAGGCTTGCACAATTGGAAAATCAAGATGAAATGCATCCAGCCCATAAGAATTCATCAGTTAGAATAAAAGCCTTTACATACAAAGTGAAACAAAATAGAGAGAGGATGATGAGGAAGGAAGGAAGAGTAAAATATTTTGAAAAATATTACGAGTAGTACTAGGATTGGAGGCATTGGCCGACTTGTGTTCTGACGTCTTTTCGTACAAATGATTCATGTAAAAACTCCTTTTTGACTTTATTTCTGTACTCGCGATATTCGCCAAAACTCGAAACATTCTCAAAAAGCGTTCTCTAGTTTGTGAATTCTGAAAAAGAAAAAATATTAACAATCCAAAAAATAGAAAACTAGAGTATATCCCAACTCGCAGTACCAAAGACAGAGCAATGGAAATTTGGACTGCAATTAACATTCTTATAAATATGCATACTTATAAAAAGCATAAGCAATTTAGATTATTCAAAAAAACCTTGAATGGGCTAGTACAATTAAGGAAACGGGTTTTATAAATATATATAAGACTAATATTTTTTGGCTCTAGTGAGCTCTTGACTAGGCGAAGCATGAAATTTTAATAAAAGTAAAAAACGCAGAACACAAATAATGAGAAAAACACACACATAGTAAGAAGGAGTTAGGGGAGGGACTAAGAGTGGGAAAATGAAAAAGACTTCAGATCTATATATGTGATATATTCATACATTTAGCTTTACCCATGGGAGCAAATTTTAGGCCAGAGGTACTCAAACTCGTTCTTTCGGAGATCATAGCGGCCTTCAAGCAAGAATCTAGGTACAACATTAAAACATTTCTTTACTTAGATTGTGGAGAACACGCTATGGAGATCAACACAACAAAATTCTTTTTCACGCCAAAATACATACATACATCATACATTCTGTATGAATGTAATTCGAATATCATGTCGCGGTGAATAATAATGGCTCAGACTCCAGAACGCTACGCAACATCATCCTAAGCTTTGAAAAGAAATTTCCAATTCTCCTGCGAAAGATTCAAGCAAACACACAATATATACCATCAGGAAAGAATCCAGCCAACTTTCCTTCTAGGGGATCATGCGCGGGGATCATACAGGACTATATAAGACGACGCACGCCCCTTGTGATGAGTCTTTTGATTTTCCTATCCTTAATCCCTCCCCTAACTCCTTTTTACTTTGTGTGTTTTTTACTTTTAATAAAATTTGATGCTTCGCCTAGTCGAGGGCTCTACAGCCCAGTAGAGCCAAAAAATGCATTGTGGAAAGGAAATGATTTGTTATGCGGTTTAAACATTTACAAGTTCCTTGAGAATTTAGAATTACTCGTTCTTATTGGCTGAAAAGATTATCTAATTTATTATAAAAACCTGTAACTTATCAAAAATCAGATATTGTGAGTAAATTTGCCCTTCCCATGATTGTGGTTCCAAACATATCTACTGTAAATGAACATCTATCGTTATTAGCTTTTGACGAATCGTTTGCACATTTCATTGAACTGAGAATTAATTAATTAATTAAGTTGTTTTGTGACGTTCGCACCCATCCTTTCGGATATCGTGGCCCGCCCGGAATGCTGAGTCCAAGTCTAACTGGACTTTCCATCCCACTAAACGCCTACCGACCCTTGTTAATGCATAGCTATACCTCGTTATATATATTATTTTACAAGAATTTATGTGACAATATATAAATACAACTGAGAGAACGATACAATCCTAACGCGAACGCTCCCAATTTGGGAAACAAATTTATTGTCTAGTGATAGCTTGATTACTAACCACGTAGAATCGCGTCGCTAGAGCACTACTTAACCGTAAAAACCTTTGAATTCTTCAGAGGAAGAAAACCAGGGTATGACTGAGAAGTCCGAGATATGATTTTAAATGAAGAGCCTATTATACTTAAAAATCAAGTGTATAGAATTTTGATATGGATGAAAGATTTTTGGGCAACAAATATTAAGATTAAGGGTGTATCAGAGAGAATGGGACATCGTAAACGTAACACAATTAAAAAAAGTAAGAAAACATGAAAACTTTGTAAAGAAGAAAGAAATTGAAAGTGTGAGCTATAAGGAATTTTAGGATTACATTTTTATAATGCATAGCGACTTAAAAAAAGAAGCTAAACGCAAAAAACTAAAGTAAATGGAATAATAGAGATTAGTTATATTGGAAAAAGAGATGCTTACAGCTTCCTCATTGTCTTGTGGATCAACTTCATCAGGAGAAATGTTATATTCCAAGTGAATTTTTCCAGGCCTGTTCAAGAGTAAGTATAACTCGCCAAGTGATAAATTCATGAAAGAAGGATAGTGCTCTCTTTCAACGTCCACATACTGAATGGGTGGGATCGATGCTTTCTCGCTCAAAGTTACTTGAGCCTTTGAAGAGCCGTCTAGACATGCAGCCTGCCTAGCTTGACCATTAGTACTCTTGGTCTGTTCATTTGCACTTTCGCTTGAGAAGAGCATATCATCATTCGGTATGCTGGCATGCATCCCAATCGCACTGTGGTCGGTAGAGGAAGAGTGGGTGTTCAAGTGAGGGCTTGACATGAAGGGTGCATTTTCAGCAGCGTATTGTGACGCATTGCTCAAGAAGTTGTTCACATCATTCAACTTCGAAGACTGATCATTGAGAAAAAAGAAGAATTAAAAAGGAAAAATAGAAAAATAATTAATACTACTTTTTCCAAAGATGGTTTTTGATGGTTCTTGTTGGTTGATGAGTCTTTCGAAGGGATAAAGTGGTGAATAGAAGAATTATCGCACCTCGGCACTAAATAATAAGGCGTGATTGGATTTGAGGGGTGAATGGAGAGCGATATTTTATTTCGTGGAAACTTCTTAGCGTTGTAATGGTAACTAGAACTTTCATTAGATATTTTGTCAAACTAAGATAAGAGATTATTGTCATTCGTGAAATAATTTAAGGTAGGTTTGAAAAATGGGACAAACAATGTAATTTTCATGAGACTTCCATTTTTCCAGAAGGCATTCGACAATTTGGAAGACTTTGAAATGAGGCTTGGCAGTTACGATTAAACGAGGATTCTGAGAAACGGCTTGAACGAATGACCAGTCGAGATTGGTCTTGGGTGTTAGCTTAACACTGATAGTGGGAGGTATTTCTGTTAAGTATGAAATAGATCGAAAATGCTTGAAAAGTGAAGAAGCCGTTTTACAAAAGCTTACCCGGTGACTTGGCGTTATCGAGAGCAACGCAATTCGGAGTTTTAATTCGGATGCTTTTGCCTTTGACTTTGGTGAAGATAGAGCTAAATGCATCATATAAAAAGAGAAAGAGTTACGAAAAAAACTCATAATGATGCATACCCAGTATAGATTAACACCTCTAATTTATCCTTCACAACTTTTTCAAACATTTTGCGATCGATTTCTAAAAAGTTAAATGACACTTTGTCTACATTCATAAAAAAAAGTGATTCACTTGAGAATAATCGCTTTCTAATTTCTCCAAAATTAATCATGGCTGACAATTCCATCTTTTGCTTGGTCAGGTTATCTTTGATATGGAAATATTGTTAAGAAAAAAGATAAGATAGAGGTTTGCCTCACCTGCGCACTTTTCAAAATAATTGGGCAAATACTTTAAAATGCGATTGAATGTGCGATAGTAGTAAAATCTGACTTGATCTTTGTTACGATGACAAACTCTTGAAGAAAGTTTTGTATGCATAAACTTGTAGATGGCGTCAAAATCTTTTGCATGCTGAATACATCAGGTAAACACAAAATTATTACAATTGATACCTTTCACAATCAGCATAACAAAGGACATCGATTCAACAATGCAAACCATTTATTGAGAGAAATGTATCCTTTTGCCTCGCTGCATTATTATAGGTAGAGTGAAAAGATATAGTGAAATTTTAATCATAATAAAATGCTAATATATTTAGCATTTTATTCCATTCACACTAACTAGTTTAAAATTTAAATGTGAAATTGTTCTCAACCATAACACGATTCAAGTTTAAATTCAATAAAACTATTTTAACCTATTGGAACTAAAGCATAACATTTTTGAAAAAAAGGTAACTTTTTTGCTCTTTCAAAGTTAAGTGCTAAACGGATAAGAAGAATAACACAGAGAGAGAAAGTAGAGCACAAGAAAACTAGAAGAATGATTATGAACAGCGCGAGCGTTTGAATATATTATGCCTCCAAACGGTCTAGATAACAGTTTCAGAAAATTGGCATATGTACTCTTAGGGGCACACCTGGGTACAATTTTTAAATCATAGTATGACATGACACAAATATAAACAAGAGCTAATTGTGTATATTAAAGGGTCATGACCATATAAAAAGCACTTTGTGGGACGACAGGTCTAAAAAATTGGGAAGTCGTCTTCTGAATAGTTCAGCCACACAGTATTGTGTGTTGTAGAGATGAATTTGTTACACGATTTTCTTTTGTGGGACACTGGTGTCTCGCTCCCTCAGAAAGCGCTGGCAATCGATTATCATTTTAGTACACTCTGGTCCTCAAGTTTGAAGCGCAATACTGTTATTGTCAAAGTGCTTATTCCTAATATTCCTTATTCCGCTATACATACAGGATGTTTATCACGGGAGAAAACGAAAATCGTAGTAGGAGGGATGGGCTAAAGTATTTTTAATAATGGATTCATCTACATTTTAGTCACTTTTTAATTAGACGCATACGGGTTTGCGACTTGAAATGCATTCTTTGGAAACAACAATATGAAATATAATTTGCTCTATATTTGATTTGATATTATGAAAGAGAAGACAACATTACAACGTTGTCAAATTTTATTTAAATTTCATAATTATGATTTTTCTACGCCTTATTTAAAACTAATTTCAACATCGATTATTATTGATTAAAGCTTTGTTTTCAAGAATTTCAAAATCAAAAGACGAATCCGTTATTGGCATTCTATCCATAATTGGCGCCTTGCTAAAACCACCTAATAAGAAAAACACTAGAACTTGCTTTATCTACTTTTTTTTACCAATTATTATTATTATTGTTGTGTAAAGTATACAGAGATCAAGAGGTTGAAACGAACTATTTCCCTCATGTTAAGTCAAATCATGAAGTCTAGCACATCAAAATGTTGCAAGTTTTATACTGAGTTTGAATATGAAATCTATTTTCAATATTTATTCATTAAAATATTATTAGAGTTTGTTTTCCCCCTAACTACAGATTTATTGCAATCATAATTTCCTATTTTCATGTTTATATAAGTGCCAAATACATATTTATTTAGTATATAAATAAATATTTTATAATGTATTAGATATAAAATATACTATGATTCTTTTTTTAAAAGCACTAAACTTCATAATTTAAAGTTAATTGGCACTAAACTAATTCAAACTTAATGAAATAAACCAAATAACCCCATATTTAAAGGTAAACGTACCGTAGGGCGTTTTCATCGAGAAAGCACAATTGTGCCGCTTGTATCGAACTATGAAGAAAGTAGGCTTGATACGGTATTGAACCCAAGACCTTGAGTTATCGAAACCAGCATCTGACCAACCATACTCACGCGATTAGAGTTTTAACACTCTAATACTTCGTTATTGTATTCAAAAACACAATTACCCCGTTGTCTTCCCATTTTTATTATTTCAAATCAAGCATAGAGCAAACTTTTTTATGAAAAAAAAGTATCTAATTGAATACACTGGAAAGTCTAGCTATAATGTAGTAATATGCAATTTAATAAATATTTAAAATCACAATGATCTTTTCATCATTGTCTCCCATTTGTTATTATATCGAATCATAGATTGAGCAAATTTATCCTAAATGGAAGTAATATGTAATTGATATCGTGAATAAAATTATGACAGGTTATTGGATGTATTCATTTGAGGGTTCGGAAGATATATATATATAAATATAAACCATTTTAAGTTCTAAATTGCCATTTATTTAAACTATTTTTTAAATATAAATTTACCAAACTATTGAACATTTTCTGTAAATAGGAAAAAAAATTTAGACAATGTTTAGTATAGTTTCAAATAAAAAAGCATTTTATTAGAAATAATTACAAAAAAAAGTAAAATGTTTTGGCAAAATAGTATGAAACAAAATTTAACGTACACATCGAGTGCTGTAAAAAATCATTTGTGATAGCTGAGATCAAAGTTAAAAAACAATTTACAACTTAAAAAAGACAACTCAGTGGAGAAGCGAAAAATAAAAATCGCGACGAGCAACAAATGGACACAATTGTCTCAAAAAAATAAAAAATATCTAATTTCTCGGAAGCTTAAAAGTTAAGAAAATGTTTATTATCTTTGAGAACAAAAATTTCAACACGCCATCAATGCAGATAGATTTATAATAGCTTTAAATTTTTAGAGAATAAAAAAGTGTGCACCTGGCGAATAATGGAGGGGCACTGCACCACAGAGCCGGTCCTGGCTACGCCACTGGGACAACTTAGAACTTAAAATGGTTTATATAAAGTATAATAAAATGAAAATATGAATAAAATGAGACTTGTAATCATTTTATTCATATATTTCAAGCACCGCAATCCTCATAATCATAGGAAAATAGATTAGAAGGGTTAAAAAACGATTTTCCCAGTTTATAATATATCAATAAAGATGAAAGCACCATGTTCGCGTATATGACACTTGAGAAAGACCGTATATTAAAATAGGTGTCTCGCAAGGTCACTTACAACATATACGACATGTATTGGGGAGAGGAAAAAAAAGAATTTCATTATGTATGCAGGGAGAGCGATTCTAAGCCTTTTTGATATTGCATGGCATGTGCGTTCGATAAAGCCACCCACCATTTTCTTTCGACTTGGATGATGGATACGAAAGCATCACGTGAAAGCGAAAACAGAATAAAGAAAAGCTCCTTACTATGTTGATTGCTTCGAAAAAAGTGATGACCTCATCTCGCGTCCACTGTTCCCATGTCTTCCTTTTACGATATTTATTCTCTAAATCAGTACCAACATCTTGACTCATTTCCTCTAAAAAAAAGTATATCTGGATACTGGAATTGTTAATAAGGAAACTAGTTTGACACTATTTAATCTCAGAAAGACTTATGATAAATTGCAAAGATGTGAATTTGGTTCAGCCATCCTGACTTAAAAATAGCCTAAATTATGTGAGCCAATTAATAATTTCTTCTAAAATTACAATGCTGAACTAGTTTATAAATATTGGCATTTTTTCCAAATTTGGATGTACAATTAGCTTATATATTTTGGATGCTAAATCGGAAAATTTTCAAAATAGCGAGCGAAGATTTAGCGTGTTTTAAAGAAACAACCTTAATGGATAAGATGAGTGAACAGGCGTGTAGAGATCACTGATGTGTTACATAAAATAATAAATGACAATTCTAACAAAATAAGTTATATTTTTATAGAATACGCTAATGTCCCTCTTAATAATTAGAAGATTGGATCAGTGCAAGGTATAAGCATATAATATTTTCAATTAACAAAATTAAGTATTTTCAAAATCTCGCAAGTATTTTGCTCAGTAACAAGATAAGTGGGAAAAAATTAGAAATATAATATAAGGATTGGCAGTAGCATTTTTACTTCATTCTCTCTCGTTTCCTGCAGCATATTTTAGAAAATCTTAATTTACAAAGCCTTATTTGGAAGAAGATTCCATTGTCATATTCACTGCTGTTGTGTAAGCACCAGGGTTGGATCAGATACACTTGTTTGTATTGTATTTGTAATTAAAATAATGCATTGTTTTGTATTTTAAAAGGTTCTAGGCCCATCCTCGACCAAGCAATAACTCAGACATATGACACAAACTCATTTGACCTTTCCTTCAAAATCAACCCCGATTTCCCTCCTCCTTTCCTCTAACTCTCCATTTAACCCATCAATCAAAACACACGCAGGCTTTTCCATCGCTTCTGCACTCATTTTTCGGCTTATATCTTCAAATTTTACAACACACCTCCTCTCCTCAAATTCTTACCTCGCACTTCTACCACAAAACAAATGATCGCAACTTTGATTTTATTATTTTTTCAGGAGTTTTCTATTTTTTCAAGCTTCACAATTCACAATGATCCACGAGGGATTCAGATACTACATGAGAAGAGAAAACATATCCAGTACTGCCTATCATTTCAGCAAAGGTTCTTCTTGTCCTGCTAAGTTTTTTTCGATTTCAAGACTCTCATTGAATACTTCATTTACAAACTATTCATTATAATTTTTTTGTAATATTTCACTCAAACCATGAAGAACGATGCACACGCCAAGGGTTAATATTTGAAAAGCGAAGACCGAATATATATGTTTCATATAATTGAATGTACTTGAAATATATTTGAAACTTGAAGCGCTGATCAACTAAGATTTATTAAAGCATGCAATCTAATTAATTAACTGCTTTTATTGTTTCTGTCGAGTTAGTTTTGTGAAATTCAGATTTATATAACTTATGTTCTCCGTACATTTGGTTTGAAGTTTTTTGTTTTGCAATTTAACTTGATTTCCATAGTTTCAAATATTTTTGCAAATTTTCCTTCTTTTTGCTAAAATACTTTGAATGGAATATTATGTATGCAAAAGACTATAGCTATATTCAGAAAGTTTTTAAAGTGTTTCTTGTGAAGTAACATTAAAAATAAGAAGTATTAGATTTATCTTTGAGTAGGGGTTATTCAAAGTACCTTTATTTGGAATCCAATTCCAAAGAAATTTGTATAGATTTTGTTTTTTCCTTTACTTACCTCTTTTTTGATCTCATAATTATTCAGTAACATTTCGCTGATTAAAGCAAAGGAAAATTCGCCGAATGTAAGTAGTTCTTATTTCTGAAGCATTTTTAATGGTTCAATGTTTTTTAGAATTCACGTTTGACTTGATACGTGATAATTGTACGTTGAATTTGATAACCCAAATCCAATGCATTCATTTTAATATTGCATTGGCATGTGTGATTAACTAATCTCATAGGAAAGGCTTAATTATAAGTTTATGAACCTGTGCCAAAAAAGCAATCTAGTCAACACTACACACGCCCCCATCATGAAACGATTTTGGATTTACATGTAGTGAGATTTCGATTCAATTAATTATATGTATTTTCATATTTGGAATTTAAGAGGACTTACTTTTCTTAGATTTTTTATTCAATGTTCCCGCAATCTTTTTTAACAATCTTATTCAAACCAAACCCAAACCAAAGGGAAAACTATTGCTTTTTAATTTGTTTTTGTTTTTGAGTAGCAAATGAGGGGAAGCACATAGCATAATTTTAACGCGCTACAATACAGTACAACCAACGTCGTCATAACTTCAACATGAGATGAATATTATCGTAAAATTAAACTGATTTTATTTTTATCCTGATATAGATTATAGATTTTGGATGAATGAAGTCAGTTGGCAATTCTCCTACACAAGTATTCATAGAAGAAATAATTTCAGTACTTTCGATATCCTTTTTCAAATCATAATATTTATATTTAAAAGGAAGATTCATCGCTTGAACACAAATGTTCATGCCCAAATATGAATCCATGTAATTTACGCAAATAAATAAAAGTTTGCATTAACACTCGCTTGACGGACATTATTGTACTAACGCCGTTGACGGACATTATTGTACTAACGCCGTTGACGGACATTATTGTACTAACGCCGTTGACGGACTGGGGACAATTTTGTCCAATTTTCACCATTACGTTTTTTCATCAGAAAATAGTGAAGTCATTATACCACAGGTTAATTGTATGAATTACTTGAAAATAAAAGGAGAAAACATTCTATAAAAGTCATTTTTAACGCTGAAAATTTTATCAATTTAACGCCATCTATATTTTGTTAAACTTGATCTAGTACTAGCTGTTAAAATTTCAATTAGGATGTGAATAAAAACAGACTGAATAAGACTTAAAACTTGGTAAGTGACAGTAAAATTTTAAGATAGGTGGTATTTTTATCGATAAGGCACTGATGCCCCCACTTGCATGAGCTAGTAGTAATTTTTGACAGTCAGTAATCCAACGTGGAAGGATCGGATTTAAAAACCTGCGTTACAATCATTTACCAACGAATGACAAAAAATTTTAGTACTCACATAGCTTGAATGTAACTGAAAAAATATACAATACAAAGCTCGTTCACTTTGTTGTTCTTGTGAATAATCAAAATTTGGTTTTATTTAATTGTATTCCTCGTGCTCTTCTCGACACAACTGGCAAGTGCATTTATTGATTCAGAAGTGAGCAGACTCTGCTGATATATTATAAATTTTTGTTTTTCGTGTTTACCTCTAACCCTTTCAACCATGGTGTGAACGAATAAGAAATGATCAAGACAATATATGAAGAAAATATGATGCTGGCTTGTTGTACTCTTATAACACACGATATCGACATTTGTTATTATATCTTTATCTGCGCTTGTACAATGTATCATCGATAAACTTCGCAATTGGTAAACTGAGGAGCACATTTTGTTCATACACAATTTTCTGATAAATCTTTCTGGCTTCTGCTGACATTATTCACCTTGATCCATCGTGATTTTTCTTCTCATGTCTACCACCTCCTTTTCTGATATTGAGTCTTCTGAAAAAAGTTCTTCGTCTTCACCACATTCTTCTTCTTACTGTGGTTTTGACAGTGACTTCAATATTTGATCAAGCCTTGGTTGCTCCTGATGGAACTGAATATTCTTGAGAACCGGCTTTCAGCCATACTGGAAGACCAGAAAGAATCAACATAAGAGACCTTAGTAAAGTAAAGACCTTATGGTCCCAAAGGACAGGCCAAAAGATGTTCTTAGTCTGTTCAAACTTTTCTTTGATACTAGCATCATACCTCAGGATTCAAATTTCATGTATTACAAAAATATATGCATGCGTGATATTATGACACGTCTAACCATTTTTTCCTTAGTTCTCTAGTTGTGAGGCTAAATTTGTGATGAGTCAAATACACTAATAAGGTTTTGGATAGCTTAAATCAATTTTAGTTTTAGAATTCAGGTCTAGGGTTTAGGTTAGCGTTAGGATAATTTCATTTTTTTGTTTCAAAAAGTTCAATTGCATTGTACTACTGTGAATTTCCAAACTAACATAATAGAATATGTTTTTGCTTTTTGTTTGTTGGGGTATATTGCTAAGCAATTTATCAAAAGTTGAAAATTGTACGAATTGAAAAAATGATAAATTAACATAATAAAATTGTATTCTAGACCCTTTTTTTACTTTTTCAGATCGAGAAGTCCTAAGTATCGGAATTTGCATCACTGTTATAAAAGTTTTCAGATCAGTCATCTCAGCCTATTTTAGTGCCTTGATTAGTATCGGTCAAAATCGAGATTAAAAAGTCAAAGTTTCTGATTTGTTTTCAAGTTGCAAGCCTGGGTCGGGATATGTTCACTCTCATACATGTTTTTCTCCGTTTTGACATAAAAGAAGAGAGAGATCCCTTGGACAAAATAAACGCTATAAGAAAGCTACATGACTACTTCTATAGTAAATTTTCAAGATATTGGACTCCATACTCAGCGCTGGTTACTTTCAGAGGAGGTTGCTCGATAAAAATTTATGACCCTAAGAAGCCCAGCCACTATGGGGTGAAGTTTTATCACTTGAACGACGCTAAATATTTTTACTGTATGAAACCTTAAATTTACGTCTCTGGTTTACAGGACCCCTCCTACTTTTCTGTTTTCAACGCGTGCAAGCGTTTGATAAATGATAGTAGCATCCAGAAAGGTTGTGGATTATACACTGATCGATTTTTTACTAGTAATGAACTTTTCATTTGGTGTAATGGCTAAGACGTTTCTTGTGTGGAACAGTTATGGCTAACAGAAGGTTTCTCCCTTTTATATTCAGGCCACCCTATCTCAAAGAGTTGAAATTATGTGAGTATGAGAGTAGAATAATTTACACAAAATTTGCTTCTTTGACTGCCTACATACCAAGAAAACATTCTTCTAAAAACTTCAAAGTTGTGTATATTCTATCCTCACAACATAAAAATACAAGAGTAAGCCATGTTCATTCTAAACCTGACAGCTTATTATCTTATAATGAATATAAAGGAGGAGTGGATGTTGCTAATAAAATGCTCAGAAGTTTAAAAGACAAGCTTAATAGAAAATGGACGCATGCAGTTTTTTCTAACTATTTAGACATTAGTGTCTTGAACACCTGGATAATTGCCAAGTTCAACTCGCCTGACAAATTTCCTTCAACCAAAGAAAGTGAAAGAAAAGTTTTCATGCAGAATTTATCCTTTCTGGCCGAAGAATCAATGAAAATAAGATCAATGATATCCGAAGTACCCTGAGCTATCAGAAACTTACTCTCTTTTTATGGTTTTTCTCAAGACACTACTCAACCAATGACTTCCATATCAAGATCTTTGTGTTACCGTTGCAAATTAAAAAGAAAAAAAGCATCTAAACAGTGTAAAAAGTGCAAAAAGTTTGTTTGCAATGTACATTATAGAATATTGTGTTCTGAATGCTTAGTCAAATCATATAAATTTAATGCCAAATATACTAACTTTTACTTTAATTTCAAAATTTTCTTTTTTTCAAAAACAATAAAATAATTTTTTTGCTAATTTTATTTTATTTTGATTTTTTATCCTAACGAGAACGTTTACATGTTAATTTTGAAAGAAGTTTCTATGGTGGATATTTTAGAAAAATGTGTTTTAAATTGGCAATGGACAAAATTGTCCGGAGTCCGTCCAAAATTGTTGGTACAACTATTATTAGTTTTAACAAAGTTCCTAAATTCATGATTTTTTGCAACAAACATAATCACATAAAATACGGGAAGTGTGTTAACTAAAGCAGAGTTTAGATCTGAATTAATAGGTACTTGTAGTTTACACTATATCAAATACGGCTAAAGTCTCGTAAACAAATATCTTAAATTACATTAGTAGTATCTCTAATTAATCGTTTAATTTTTCTACACTTGCATAGTGTTTTCCATTGGTGTTCTCTTTTTAAGTGCCTCCAAGTATCCTTTATATCAAATGTACTCCAAAATATTTTATGTATAGAATCTTTCTTTCAATAGATAAATTAAAAATTAAAACATACTATTTCTATAGTCGTTCCTTTTGAACAGGTACGAAAGTGTCTTATAATCAGGGCGATCAAAAGTCAATTTTGGCAAGACTCAAGAAAAAGACAAAAAAACAAAGGTTTTTTCAATTTTAAATAATATATGGGTAATTTCAGACAATTTTTTAGGTCAATAAAAGGCCATTTTTTTGTGTTAGGCCGATAAAAGTCAATTTTTTAAAATCAAATCGAAAAAGAAATTTTAGCAGTTAAATCAAAAATGAAAAATACATAAAAATGAACCTTTTACCACTTCTCAAATGTTTAGATGAATTATTCAAAAGTTGAAATAAAATTAAAAAATATACAAGGTAGAATATTATCTTAAATAAAAAATTAATACATATACAGAGGCGGTGTAAACTTTGCAAAGGCCCACGCGAAAAAATATTAACTCCCTACATCTAAGGAGGCAATTCAAAAAAGTTTAAACGTTTATATAACTTGAAAAGCAAATAAAAACAAACTACGACCCCTAAATAAATAACATCATAGAGAAAATCAGTGATGAAAATGGTATTTTGAATTTTGATCAATAATGCAAAAAAAGTTTGAATAAAGTTAATCTGAGTAAATATTTGCTATCTATTAAAAGAGATAATGCTGGAAAAATTATTGCATTGATCGAAAAATAACAAAAAAAGGAGTTTTACAATAAAAGAAGTAAACATAGTTATAAATTTTATTGATTTTAACAATGATGAATGCGGGTTGAATTTATACATAAAGCGTAGAATGAAATATAACCAAATTAGCGAGATTGTGGAAATGAAAAACCCGAATATATCACCAATAACGTATTTACTTTTGCAATGTGGTCCGGCTTCTAGTTCGAAAGATCTTTTTCAAAGTTGAGAAGAATACTGGCAAAGGATAGGAATTTCAGTCGAGACAATATTTTTAATTACATGATTTATTCCTATAATTGTGAATTAATTTCTGTGCTGATTCCAATTCATATATACTAACATCCCAGCACATTGTTTTTATTAAAACGTTCCAGAAAATACAAAAGGTTCCAAAAAGGTTCTAACAAAAATCTTGAATAAATTTTTATTTAAAATAAAAGATAGAAAAATTATAATTCATTTAAACTATTTTTTTTAGAAATTGATCAATAAGTCCAGATTTTCGCGTGTTTATTTTTGAATTTAGTTGAATCAAATCAATATTTTTTTGAGTTCTTCATTTCTTTTAGTCTGAGCTGCTTTAAGAAAACTATATGCTAAATGAATAGAAGTTGGATTTTTAGAATGAATAGCATCTTCAAGTCTTCTTGAAGCTTTATCAAGTAAACTATTGGTAACTTTCTGAACGATTTCATATTCACAACTTTTTTCTTCGTAGTGCATTTCAATCTCCTCAATTTTAACTTTTTTTGACTTAAAAATTCGGCAGATTTCTTCTGATCTCTGTTTTGCACTTTCTTGTTTTCGCTTCTCAATTTTATTCTTTTTATCCATTTCCAAATTATCTTTATACTTTCGATAAGCACTTTTGCCTAAATTAAGAAGTTCGCGAGTTAAAGGAACAGCATAGGGTCTGTTATCAAAATACTGCAATCCGCTTCTCACAACCAAACGCGCATTCATAGATTTCAAAGACAAATTACTTTTATCATCAGTTAAAATTCTTTTTGAAATTGACAACTGTCTTTCAACATCGGCGTTACCATGCGAAACGCATAAAGCAGCTTTAACTATGCTCATTAATACACGATACTTGGGCATCCCGGAAGAAGTTTTGATTGAAAATATATACCTCCAATAAAAATCGACTCTATCTTTTGTATATTTTTCAAGAATAGTCTCAGTCTGCAAAACCTTCCATTCATCTATCAAAACTTCTGTATCAGCTTTTTGAGGCAAAATGCTAGCAAGTTTTTCAATGTCACTTAAACTAGAAAAATGCGATCTTCTATCTGGAGAAAGACAACGAAAGCACTTGATTAATTCATCGCACAATAGAGATGATTTTAATATGTAAAAGCAAGACTCCTTATAGAAAGAAAAACATTTTTTCATAAAATTCGTGACTATAATGGAATCAATACCCAGTTTATTTAATTTAATTTTAATTTCTTCACAAAATATCATTTTTTTTGGATCAATAAAAATTTTTTCTGATTCATTTTCAACAGAATTTAGAAACTTTTTTAAAATTTCTTTTATGGAGAAATTCTTTTCTATAGGGGTTTCTAAAATTCTGTTTGCTAATGTGATGGTTAGATTTATAATTTCTTCATAAATAAGATGAATTAATGGCTCAGTGTTCTGAAACTTTCTGTTAAATTTTTCAAAAACCTGCATTGCTGAATTAATAAAAAGAAGTTCGACTTTGAGAGTTGGAGTATTCAGCTGTTCAACAATAAACTTGTAATAAAAATTTGATTTTGCGGACTTGCAATTATTTGGAACGAAAACTAGAAAATATTTTTTAAGAACATCCCATTGTTCCAATATTTTTTTAACTGAAACACCAAGAGAAATCCATCGATTGTCAGTGTGCTTCTTTAGCTTTGATATTGGGTAGTTTAATTCTTCTTGTACTTTGTGAAAATCCTCATAACGAGTAGGCCATCCTTTAAAGTATTTGTAAACAAAAGTTAAAAAAGAAGAAATTTTTTCATTCAAAGCCTTTATGCCTTTTGAAAACGCATTGTGAATTACATGCAACTGACATGTTCCAGCATTAAAAAGAGCTTTTCCTCTACAAATTTTCACTGTTTCATTAATAAGGGAAAAAACTTTTTTGTTAACATTGGGACCATCACTGAAAAGTGTAATAAAATTTTCAAACTTTAAATTGTTTGCGTTAACAACATTGATAATTGATTTTGATATAGTTTCACTTGGAGCATGGCCTAAATGCAAACTTTCTAGATGAAACGAACAAGCCTGATCAAGAATGCTTGACCAAAATCTTATCATAATTTCTAGCTCTTTTTTATCTTCTAAGTTAGTTGTTTCATCATAAGAAATAACAAAATTAGCGTCATCCAAAATCATTTTTTTTAAATATGGACCCAGTGCTTCTGTTAATAAATAGCTTGATTTAGTAGAGCCTAGTGAAAATTCTTTTGGTATTTTTCCTGGAAACATGTACTGTAAAGTTTCAGCTAAATCATTATTTGAACGTAATTAATAATTTGACAAAATACTTTTAAGCATCCAAATAAGTTCAGCTTTTGTTGCTTCATCTCGTTTGCAGAATAAGTATAATTTAGTCTGATTACAAGCTTTTTCAGGAATCGTAGAAGTAGATGCAACTTGATCTGATTTTGAAACAGTTTCTAAAGTGCATTGAAGAATATCTGAACGTTCCACAGTTGTTTTTTTTTTATGTTTTTCAGTGTTAGAGTGATTCATTATTCCTTGAATTCCTTTTTTCTTAATACTGATAGAAACTTTACAAATATTACAAAAGGCTTCTTCATCATTCTTTCGAATACACCAAAAATCAATTGTTTTACCAGATGCATCTTCTTTTTTTGAGCCAGTCATTATTAAACTTAATATTGCGTCCCATTTAAAAAAATTTACTATCTAAACTGAAATCAAAATATAAAAAAAGAAATCATTTAAAAATGTATGCAACATAAATTTAAATTGAAATTTTTTTATAATCAAAAACTTTTTTGGAAAATAACAAGATTAAAATTTTTCTATTTAAATCTTTCATCTACAAAAACTTCTTTAAATTTCCAAAGTATTTAGATCAATATTTAAACAAAAGCAACCTTAAAATACAGTTAATTCGTTAAAAGCCCAATTACAAAAATAACAACTAGATAAATATATGCAAATATCAAAATTTTAAATAGAAACACAAGAAAATAAAATAAATCACTTACATACTGATATTAAGTATATAAAAAAGTAATTCCTGAAACATTTTTTCTGAGCAGTCTAACAAAAATAAAAAGCAATCAAGTTTGTTTTCAGAGTGTAAAGGGAAATACCTTTACATATTATGGCCCTTTTTGTAGTGTATCACATAACAAAGAGAAGAGTGTAATTAAATCAAAACACATACTTGAGAATATAAAAAAAATAATATAAGCAAGCAAGACATTGAGCAAAACTTTATTTCATTTTTATAAAAGTACTTCATAAAAAGTAAGTAAAGCCGAAAGTGTTTCGTCATTTAATCTGTTTCTTTTTTTTGTCTTGAAGCATCCCATTGAAGAAAATACTCTTTCTGGTAGAGAAGATGTTGGCTTTATTGTTTTCAGGGCACTGTAAACTAGTTCCAGCTTTTCTGGTCTTTTTTTATATTATTTAAAGAGAAAAAATTCTTTTTTGATAGAACTTAATAGTGTTTCCCCATTATGTTCAAAACGTTGTTCATTTTTGTATTTCCCCATGATTTCATTCATTGATTTCATTTATTTCTGTTTTACCCAGGGGCAACGGGGACGGGATGGATTCTCTAGTTGCACTTAGCTATAATTCAATTGTATTATGTGCGCATTCACTATTTTACAGTTAAAAACAAAAATAAAAAAGAAAAAGGTTCTAAAGGTTCTAAAATTTAATAAAGGTTCCAAAAAAGTGAAAAAGGTTCCAAAGGTTCTACGCTGGGATGTCTGTATATAACAGTCAATAAAAATTTTTAGGTCAATTTTTATTTTTAAAAGTAATTTTTTTGCCTTGTTTATAATCTTTTTAGATGCTGCAGGATTTTTTAAATTTTAGTTTTGGAAATATACTTTCACTCATCACTTTATTTTGAAAGTGTGTTCGTTCTAAAAAACAAATATCAATCAGATATTTTCCCTATTTATTAGAATCATTTTAAGTTGACAATGCACTTCCAAAATAAACTTCACATTTAAATTTGAAGCACTTTACCACAATAAAAATCAATATCAATTATCTTTTCTTTTAATTTTACTTTGAAGCAAAAACTTTGAATGGAAGCAAAAAAACCTCCTACACATTCTTACGTCTGATTTTTATAATCACCATTTTTAAAATCCTAGGTTTGTTAAATTTGTACTGTGCAAAATGTAATGAGAAATACAAGACTTATGAAATGACAGGATATCAATAAAAGCAACCCAAGATTCTCTCTGCAGAATTTCCGTTTCTCAGTGAAGCTGATCCATAACTATTGTGTACATCGACTTGATAGAAATTATGAATCTTTATGTTCAATTATGTTCTAGGAGATGATATGTGGTGGATGAATAATACCATTTTTAATCTTTTTATTTTACCGATTTTCTCTACTTCTCTTGAGTCGCTCTAATTTTCCTCATCATTTCAAGTCAGCAATAAACTACGCTTGTGCATCACCAAATTAACCTTTTATTTGCCAACGTTCCGTTTTTGGAACAAGTTCATAAAATTTAATTATTAGCTGAATTTTTCTTGAATTAAGATATTTATTAGTTAAAAATCTATAGTTAACTAATTTTGCTTTAAATTTTATTTTTAAAAAGTTTTTTAAAAATTAATTAATTAATTAAATAATTTTATTAAAATTAATTAATTAATTAAAAATTAATGATAATAAGAAATGACTAAACTATAAAAAAAAATTACTGTAAAATAAAAATAAAAAATTTTTAAGTAAAATTTTAATTTTTCAAATTAGTTTATATATTTATTATAATAACTAGAAATTCATAAAAATGAAAAAAATTTATGCTTACAGTTTATTTTTTATACAGATGTTCCAATATTGGAAGGTTGGCGTTTATACTTTTAATTTTTTTCTTGTATTTTTTTTAGAAATAATTACAGATTTTGATTTTTTATATTATACAATCCTTGTTAATAAAATGTCTAAAAAAATTTTAACTCTTGAAGAAGCCAAAGATTTTGCTTTAGATTCTGATAATCCAGAAATACGTTTTGCCAATATTGCTATTTTACCACCAAATGATCAAAATTATGACTCTGAAACAGAAGACATAAATGATTTATAACTCGGAGAAGTTGAACCTCAAGATGTATGTGGTGAGTTAGAAGTTTTCATGGATGTTGAAGAGATTTTAGAATATTGATTTACCTGTTTCTTCAAAAAAAGTAAAAACTAATGATATACAATGGAAAAAAAATTATGGTACTTTTGAAAATCATTTAGACAACTATGAAAATAGGGATTTCTTTGAAGATTTTTCTTTTTACATTGATAAATCGCCTTATGAAATATTTATTGAAATACTTCGACTAAACTATCTTGACTATTTAGTAGAAATGATAAATTTGTATGCTAAACAAAACCTTTCCAATTTTACTACAAATACAGACGAACTCCTTCAATTTTTCGGTATTATTTTGTTTAGCGGATATCATCAAGTTCCTAAAGAAAACGATTACTGGTCTACAAGTGAAGATTTGTCTAATAATATTGTTTCAAAGATAATGTCTCGTTTTAAATTTCGAAACATCAAAAGGTATTTTCATTTAGTAGATAATTTAAATCTTACTTCAGGAAAAACAGCAAAAATAAGACCGTTTTATGATAATATTTCTAATCAATGTTTAAAAGTTGGTAAGGGAGTTTTTTCAAAAAATTTAAGTATAGATGAACAAATAGTACCTTATTATGGACATCATAGTTGTAAAATGTTTTTGAGAGGTAAACCAATTCGTTTTGGTTACAAAATTTGGATAATGTGCAGCCCTGATGGTTTTCTTTTTTCAATGGAAATTTATACAGGGGCTAAACAAAGTAAAGAGAAATCTAATGTACCATTGGGGACAAAAGTTGTGAAAAATTTAATTTCAGTAATAAAGAATCCAGAAAACCACTGTATTTATTTTGATAATTTCTTTTCCTCGTATGATCTTTTATCAGACTTGTCAAATAAGAGATTCAGAACAATAGGAACAATAAGAGATAACAACCAAAAAATGTCCTCTTATTCCAATAAAAGATTTTTAAACTAAAAATAGAGGAGAATTTGATTATTGTGGAAATGGAAATGTTGTTTTAGTCAGATGGAACGATAACAATGTGGTGACTGCAATCTCTAACTGGATTGGAGTTTATCCATTGCAAACAGTCAGTAGATACTCTTCAAAGAAAAAACAAAGAATCAATGTTCCTATTCCAAAACTCATTTCTTTGTATAATGATATTATGGGTGGTGTTGATCTACTTGATAGATTACCTGCTTCTTACAGACCAAAAATTAAGTCAAAAAATGGCGGTGGAACTTATTTTCTAATGGTCTAAATATGATTGTTGTTGCAGCTTGGCGGCACCATTGTCACGTTTGTGGAAAAGACGCTAAATCGCATTTAGAAGAGAGCTTTAGCTGCAATGAAAGTTTGTATAAATAAATATAGAGTTCGCAAAGGAGGACCAAGCGCACCTGTTTTGAATGATATAATGAATTATGGACTGAATCACTTTCTCACACCTGCCACTCAAGGAAGATGCAACTTGTGCAAAAAAAATACGATTAAGCAATGTAAAAGTTGTAATAAACGTTTTCATGAAAAATGTTTTTCAATTTTCAACAAAATTTAAGTTTTTTTATTGAAAAATTTTTTTTGTGTTTATTGTCATTTGAACTGCCAACGTTCCATTTTTGGAACATGTAATTTTTTTATGATTCTTTGAGAAAATTAGCTAAAAACTTTTAAATTTTATATTAACTACTTATGATAACTAAAATACTTTAGGTTTTTAGAAAAAATTTACAAAATTCAATAGAGCGGCGGTTAAAAGGTTGCAAATGCATGTGGGTTGAATATATTTTGTATCACTTACTTCTTTCATCATTGTCTAACTACATGTCATTGCAACTGTATTTGTTTTTCCCAGTATATTTCTTAATATTTTTGAGCTAAAAATGATTATTATCGATGGTTATCAGTACTACAAAAAAAAAGAATTTATAACTACAATTCATTATCAATGCACTAGAAGTACTAGACCCTCATGTTCACGTAAATAATATTCAATTTTTACAATTCTCTTTTTAACCTTTGCAAGCTAATGTAGGTAATGTAATACAACTTAATAACTTTTATAATTCCAGTACATAATTTTAAGGCTTTTTACAAATTAAAATTTTTATTTTTAAAAACGAATAAAAAATTTCTATTTCTAACAACTATCAATAAAAATTTTACAAGAGTTTAAATTATCTAAAAAAAAAAGTTACTCTTAATTTTGATTTTTTTTTTAATAGTACCATTGATTTAATCAACTCAACTGTTGTTTTGCCTCAATGATAAGTAAGAATGAGTAAAGTCTTTCTAAAATTAATTCAAATAATATTTTAAAAATGTTTATTTTACGTTATACACGTGATTGGATAATTGCCAGTGTAAACTTTGCCATTAGGAAAACTTTCTGAAAGCAAATAAATGTTTCAATTAATTTTTTGTAATTCAATTTAGGGAGGTTTGATTTTAAAAAATTACGAGTGATTCCTTTAAGAAATAGAAGTTAGTAGTGAAATTGTTTTTAATAAAAAAATAAATTATTGGGAGCTTCTTCCTTCAAACGTCGTTATACCTCTTTGTATGTATTTACTTAAACGTGATATGTGTTTATTATTTCAATTTTTTTTAATATCCAATAAAGGAAGAATTTCTTTAAAAAAACATGATATAAATCACCGGTTCCAAACCGGGGGGAAATTCTAGTTTAGAATTAAAATTCTGGAAATTATCAGAAAATAATTTCCAGTAATAGCCTTCTGTTCTTCTTAGGAGTGCCCGTTTCCTGAACTTTACCCGCTTTCATTCTTGTTTTATTTTCTTATTTTTTAGTTTGTTATTTTCTATTACATGTCGAAAAAACGGATATATTCAAAAGCATATCTAGACTTCGGTTTTACGTTCGTTGTGAAAAACGGGGAACATCTGCCACAATGTGTCATCTGCACAAAGACCTTGGGGAATGGTACCATGAAGCCATTCCAGCTGAAGCAACACCTTGAAGGATGCCATCCCGAACTACAGAACAATGATCGTGAATACTTCAAGATGAAATAAAATTATCTGAAGACGAGACTGGACTCAACGGGAACGTTTCGTCAGCAAACGGACGCTATTGTGAAAGCGTCATACGAAGTCTCGTACAAGATGCGAGGGAGAAGAAACCACACACAATTGGTGAAACATTGGTGAAGCCCTCTATGCTGCAGTGCGTGAAGTTGGTCCTTGGTGAGGCTGCCCACAACAAGATGACCCAGATTTCCCTTTCAAACAACACCATTCGGTCACGGATCATGCGAATTTGTCCCAGATGTTGGTCTTTGTTCTTTATACGACCGAAAAAGGAATTGCAGAAGAATTCCTCTTCTGCAAACCTCTCCAGACCATGACCAAAGCTCAGGATGTGATGGACCTTATCAATGACTTTTTCAAAGACAGCAACATCAGCTGGGAGTCTCTGGTTGGAGTGTACACGGATGGTGCCCAGACATGCTTGGCTCTCGATCGGGGTTCGTCACGCTCGTCAAGCAAAAGAATCCAGCAGTGGAATCGACACACAGTCTTATCCACAAAGAGGCGATTGCTTCGAAAACTCTCCCCAAGAACTTCATCTGGACAAGATCAGAGCTTTCGTGGCTAAACTGGAACTGTGGAAGAAAAGAGCGGGGAGTGGAAGTTTTTCCTCATTCCTGGCTCTGAACGAATGTGTGGAGGATATGGAAGATGGTCTGCCTGATCCAATAGCCGAGGATATGAAACAACACCTCGAAGGCTTGGAGGAAGAATTCGGGTATTGCTTCCCGGGGATCACAAACGAGAGCAAAAAGAACAGGCTTATCAAAGACCCATTTCAGAGGAACGTTGATGATGTGCCAGAAACGTGGCAGGAAGAGTTCCTGGACTTGAAAAACGACTCTGCAGCGAAGGATGCCTTCCAGAATATGGAATTGGAAGAGTTTTGGACCCAAGTCCGAGAAACCTACCCACTTCTTGCGACCAATCGTCTGCGGATATTAGTCCAGTTTTCTTCGATCTACCTGCGTGAGACAGGATTTTCGGCATTGGAACACCTCAAAACAAAGGCACGCAAAAAGTTGGAGGTGGAGGCGGATCTTCGATGTGCGCTTTCCATACCTCCCCCAGACATTGAAGGACTTGGGAACGGCAAACAATACCAGAAGTCACACTAAAATGCTGTGTTAGTGTTCTTATTCAATACAATGTAATGTTAGCTGTGTTAGTGCATTTGAAAAATAAATTAGTAAATAGACTCAGTGTGTTTTAACTGTTCTTTCTCTCATACACATGAAGGGAGAAATCTGGATGGTTGAATTGGGTGCGGGGGGAAATGACAGAAAAAGGTTGAAAACCACTGATTTAAATACTCCAATTATAGTTGTTCCTCATAATCATGAGAAATTGGATGAAAGAATAATGAAGTTTAATAGCAGTCAGATAAAAGAAGAAGCTCAATGAAATCGACAAGCAAAATTTATCAGTAAATTTTTTTTAATTATTTTACATTAATAAAAAATATAATTTTTAAGAGATAATTTATCCATTATAAATGAAGGTGATAGATCTATGATGTCATCGAAGCAAACCATACTTCGAAGAATTCGGTATGATAAAAAAAAAGAATTCCTTCTCGCAATTCAATAGATTTTTCTATTCCTACCAAATATCTAGTAGCTAATGGAATTCAATTCCTACAATTAGACACGTTTATGACAACAAATAAAAGATTATTGGTATTTCATGGTAAAGTCTTATCCCATTTAAACCAAGTATCTGTCATTGAAAATCTTTATAGTGATGGTACTTTTAAAAAGCACCTAATCTGTTTCATCAAATAGTTACCATCCATGCTTTTCACAATAAAATTTAGATTCATATACTCTATTCCAGTGGTTCCCAACCGGGGGTCCATGGAAGAATTTCAAGGGGTCCATGGAAATTCTACTTCAAACTATGCTGAATCTCCTTTAATATGCTTCTATTTTCCAAATCAATATAAATATATATATTAAGAGCTTTTTTAAATAAATATTTTCTTCCCTTTTTTAAAGTTTCATATTTTGAATGTTTATATATCCTTTTTATTAGTTACAATATTTTTGAAAAATTTATATTTTAATTGGAAAAAAATTTTATTCACATTTTATGTCAGGCTTTACGCTTTCTCTGATTTCATATGAATAAGCATACGATTTAATCAGATGACTAGAATCATTTTTTGCATAACAATCTTTGATTAATTTTGTTGGCTCAAACTATTCAGTTGTAGGGGTCCACAGGTAAAAAAGTGACTAAAAAAGGGGGAACGGGATAAAAAAAAGGTTGGGAACCACTGCTCTATTCTATTGCATGTGATGAAAGAAAAAATACCTACAGGTTTTTATTTCTAAATTTAATTTATTTTTTCTTATATTTTTTTAGATAAATACATGAAGCTTTAAAATGACAGATAGGTGCATCTAAAGTTAGGAGTATTACTTCTGATTTTGAAAGTGCAATCATTTCTTCTAATAAAAAAGTTAGCTAGTTTTTTTTATTCATAGTTTTACCAAAGCCCATATTTTAGGCATTCTCAGAGGCAAGTTTTACAGGTTGTTATTTTCACTTTTGTCAAAGTGTTTATAGAAAACTTATATCTCTGGGGCATGGCAGTCGTTACTCGAAAAGTTAATCTTTTCGAAAAAGTATTAGATTCTTGCTTGCTTCAGATTTTCTTCCACTTTTTGAAGTAAAATTACTTTTATTCAATTGAAATACAGTCTTCTTTTTAAATTTTTAGGTGAAAGTTGTATATAGAAAACTTAAAAGATTAATGTCGCAATTTCAAGTTAGTGTGAGACAAATTGGTTTGAAAAAATAATATAAATATGCATGGAATATTTATAAAAGGAATGTAAGAACAAACAACCACTGCGAAGATTTTCACAACCGGTGATTTTATTGAAATTAAAAATAGTTAATTAAAAAACTTTAAATTTATATTTTTTAGTTTAAAGTCTAGTCTTCCTTATGAGAAAACAAATGTTTGCGAAGTGCTTACTTTTTCCATTCAATGTGAGCTGGAGTGGTAGACGCAAAAAGAAGAAAGAACAAGAATAAAAGTTATTGGAAGATACATACAAAGAATACGAAGCGAATAAAAATTTGTATGTTTCTTCGTAGAATTTCACACTATGCATCGAATCCTCAAAATCTAAATTTGCAACATGTAGATTTATATACCTTAGACTTCTCTATTTTAAATCAAAATGTAAATTTTACTGTCTTCAATCTTAAGCTAATTTTTTTTACAATTTTTTAAAGTTTATTGATATTTAAATATAATAAATGTTTTGTTATACTCATTCAAATAAATGTTTTTTTAACTTTAATTTCAAAACTATATTTTATAATTTATAAATAGTCATTTGTAGTCAACTGCCAAATTTTGTTAGCTAACTAGTTTTTTATTTTAAAAATTTTTAAAAACAAATTTTTTTCTATTTGTTATATTATAACCTCAGTTTTTACAAAAGTTTATATTAAAAAAAATTGGAAAAACGAACTTATATAAAAAGAAAAAGGAGCTTATATAAAATAAAAAAATCTTGATGAAAAATAAAGCTTTACTTTTACAAAATACCGTACACACGATACACTAAGTAATGTACAATATTAAAAGTAAAGTAGAGTATAATTCAGTGATGCATTTGCACTGATTAATATGATAAAACATCCGCACTACCCCACAAAAACTGCCCGACCCAAAACTCTAGTATATAGATACACATAAAAAAATCAGTAAATTTTAGACCTTCATATAGTCGTAAATGAGCAGAAAAGCTTCGTTATATAAAAATGCATATCCTTACAAAAATGGCATAATACATATAAGAGATAGGAAGAAGAAATACTGCTAAGCTTTGGCTTTTTGCAGGAGCGGGGAACTTGAGATTCGTAATCACTGCTGGCGGCCAAGTCATCGTCTTTGAGTAGTTCGTGAGAAGTGGTGTTGAAAGATGAGGCGACAGATCCAATATCGACGCGACTCTTCTCACTTTCCTGAATCTTCTTCGAAAGTCGGGTACTGTGGCAATGAATGGGAGATGAGAGAAGTTGGTGCGCCGTTGTTACGTTGTATTCTGACATACTCTACTGATATCGTGACTACTCTTGGTATCCCCTAAGCAGTATTCAGGATCTTAAATATTTAGATTTTCAAAGTGTCTTTCCAATACATCATAAAAAGAAGTAGCTCTACCTGATAACTAAACTGAATGAATCTTCTTTTTGAGAGGATTTACAGTTTATGATAAAATTGATCACAGCTCTTCATAAACTCGATAACTTTTTGAAAATCAGTATATACAACTTTTATATAGGATCAAAATATTTTATGCATAAATTCGATCTCATATATGTAATTATAAATAGCCATACCTAGTGTTTGAACTTCAAAGAATGATGTTAGAATGAGATCTTAGGCGTTTCAATCAAAAAGGTATGGAAAGGCGTAATTCTTTGGACTCAAATAGCATGACTGCCATCAATCAGATTGTTAAAATGTAGCATTCAAATCAATAAGATCCTAGTATTTTAGATGAATTAAATATAAGATAATTAATTAAAAAACATCAAAGTAAAAAAGTTTTCCCATTTATAATAGAAATAAAGCAAATAGACATTGATACATTAGAAGATTGTTTCAAAGAATTATTCAAGTGTAAATAGTAGTTCACTAAAAACTTTAGCAATAAATTACAAATATAAACTAGTTTAAAAAGAATAATCTGTAGAGATGGAATAGGTTAGGGATTCGTACGAAACCCAGATTTTATTCTATGAAACAAATTCAAAGATCTGTTTGATAAGTCAGAAATATCTACAATTCTTAAAGTGAATGCCTGATTTTAAAAAGCGGGTAGGTACGGGTTTCAAAACTAAAAGTGAGGAGCCAGTAAGAGCAATTTTTTGATTTGGGTGCGGGCAGGAGCAAAATAACAAAATTCCCGTCAGGTGGATGAGAAAGTTTTTCTAGTGCAATTAAAAGTCCTATTCTACATTAAATTAGTTTGAGACTGAAAAAAATATTGATTGAAAGAAAGTGTATGCAACTTGAGATATGAATGATTGTGATAAATTTAACGGCAAAATAATTTGATATAATGATCTCACACCCACACCTCCCCTTCGGCCCCATGCGTCCACGCATTTTCAAATGTGCCATTTTTCTTGAGTAGAAGAAAAGGTATCACGGATTCTCAACCATCGCCTATAAAAATGAATGTATAGTTTAACTATTTTACTCTAGTATCTTAAGCAAACAGCAGTTGTATAGTGGCGTAGCTAATTATAGCTATTTGTAGTTGGGGTCTGGACCCTATATTTAAGTTAAGGATCCCACCATCTAAAAAAACTGAAATGTCTAATAATTAAAGTTCTATTAGTGTTATCTTTAAAGATAATTCTAGAACTTCAAAAAAAGATCGTTTTATGAGTTATGTGTAAACCTCGCTTAAACTTTAAATAGTTAATTTGTAGCTTCTACTTTCAAGTGAGGGAAGAAATGGGGGCATGATTTATACAGTAGAGGCTGTCTAGAAATAATATACGTAAAATAGAAATTTAAAAATTTAAAGATAAAATAGGGAAGTTATCTTTTGGTAATATGATTATTCTTATACAAAGTAAAAATATAAATAAAATAAAATATTGAAAAATTGCGGATATCATTGACAGTAACGATACAATCGTTTAATTTTGTTAAGATAGATTTATAATAAAAAAAATTACTTGTAAAGTGGAGTAGCGGTGTAATTCAAATTTTATCAGAAATCTGACAAAATATAAAATAGATCAGTGGCGTAGCCAGAGGGGGGGGCAAGGGGGCAGTGCCCCCCTCCCAAATACCTTTTCTGCCCCCCCCCCCCCAAATAATTTTATTTCCAATATGCTTGCCCCCCTAAATTCCTTGCATGCCCCCCCACAACTTCCATTTTTTGGCTACGCCACTGGAATAGATTTTCAAAATTTTATTATAAAAGAATTATCTAGTCAATACACCACCATTAAATTTACATTGTCAGGTCTGTCTCACCATAACCGCATGGATTATGTAGTCATCTCCAGTTAAAAAATATTTTTGAAATACTTTATAAAACTTACTATTCTTCCATTTTAATTTTCAGTGTTACATCATATGGAAAGAAATAAAATCTGAAGGCATAATTATGATTTAAATAGGTTAAGATCATCTTGATTAAAATTACAAATTTTCCAACATAAAAAGAAAAATAAGTATTTATAAACATTATGCTAGATATAATGCATAAGAAAAGACAAATTTCAAAAAAAAAATCATAAATAAACCGCCGATAGGCTATGGTAATGTATAATCAGTTGCGGTTTTAAGGGGGGTTTTTTGGCTGGACCCCGTGTTGGCTCCTCCACATCAAATACCTATTTTACTAGATTTAAATTTACTCGAAACTCTTTATAATTTAATTTTTTTGAGTGGGCTTTGCATCCAAGGGAAGAAATATCTCTCTTATCTGGACGGGTGAATCTTCGACAAGAGCACCCTTAATTTGATTTTCATTCATTCGAATAATTCAAAGAAAAAAAGTAAAACATATATATTTGGTAAATTGCAAAATTTATAAAAAAATTATCGATTTAAAAACTTGGCCCTTGTTTGGGCTCCTCACTTTTGAACATCTAGAACCGCCACTGTGTATAATTCAGTATTTTAAAAAAAAGTCTTGAAATAAAAAGTAATTATATCTGTTCATAAATCCGGTTAAAATAAGTATATCAAAGTATAGAAAATAGTTGGTTAAAATTTTTTCAAAAAATAAAATACAAACAAAGACTGGTAACATTTTAACCTTTTCAAAATTTATATTAATGGAGCAAAAAAAGTATAATTACAATTCCAAAATAAGTTATGTTTTAAAAATTAATATCCTATTTCTATTAATATATTATTCAAATAATCAAAATAAAATTCTATAATCAAAGAATCGAAAAATATTATTTAAAAAATCATAAAATATTCAACTTTCTGTTAATATTCTGCTAGATGTAAGATTTGATATACCGAATGACGATGTTACAAAAGTTATTACCTATATTTTTGCAATTTGCACGATATTAAATAATATATTTGTCAAATAAATAAAATTAAATTTCTATAATCAAAGAATCAAAAAATATTCTTTAAAAAATAAAAATAAAATGGTTAAAAATGAATCATTAAAGTTTAAACTAGATTTTTATTCCCGATTTACTCTCTCCTGAAACCACATCAAGTGGGTCTCATCACATTGCCTAACCTATTGCTACTTCTATAGATTCAAACTTCACAATAATCCTTTATGTAGATTTGGTTGCCCCTACATCGAAACACCCCTACACATAATTATCTACTGCCCAATTTTTCACGATTTACGTGTTAAACTACTTTCTATAATCTACTCTTTAACGAACCTCCTACTTTTCTATATGACTTTTTACAACATCTAATTATACTTTGAGAAATTTCTATTTTAATTAACAAAATTGAACCAACCTTTACCGCACACCAAAATCTTATTCCACACATACCTCTTAATTAATTATACTCTTATCATCCTTTACTTTATATACCGAACACAAATACTACATACAATTTTTCTCCTAGAATACTAGAATTCCAGAATTTTCTTCAACTAAACTCCACGCAATCATCAAATCCCAAACTCTAGAAACCTGTTAGCATATCAGCCAAAGCTGGAAAGTGCTTAGAGATTTCCTCACTCACTCACTCTATATATAAATTTTTTTTTAATTGAAGCCAACAAAAAAATTAAAACCCATAAAAACAAATTTGTATTGAATTAAATTAAAAATAAAATTCTGTAATCAAAGAATCGAAAAATATTCTTTAAAAAATCAAAAATATCAAACTTTCTGTTCATATTTTGCTACCTCATACGATGTTACAAAAGTTATTACCTATACTTTGCAATTTGCACGATTTTAAATATTATATTTGTCAAATAATCAAAATAAAATTCTGTACTCAAAGAATCGAAAAATATTCTTTAAAAAATCAAAAAATATCAAACTTTCTGTTCATATTTTGCTACCTCATACGATATTACAAAAGTTATTACCTATACTTAGCAATTTGCACGATTTTAAATATTATATTTGTCGAATAATCAAAGAATCGAAAAATGTTCAAATCAAAAAATATTTATTCTTTTTAAATATATCGTTGGCTCCCCTTACTTTTAAAATTGAAAGATAAAACTAGTCTTTAATAATTAATTTTTATCAAATTATGCACACACGAAACTAAAAGTAAGGGGAGCCAACGATATATTTAAAAAGAATAAATATTTTTTGATTTGAACATTTTTCGATTCTTTGATTATTCGACAAAAATAATATTTAAAATCGTGCAAATTGCAAAGTATAGGTAATAACTTTTGTAACATCGTATGAGGTAGCAAAATATGAACAGAAAGTTTGATATTTTTTGATTTTTTAAAGAATATTTTTCGATTCTTTGATTACAGAATTTTATTTTGATTATTTGACAAATATAATATTTAAAATCGTGCAAATTGCAAAGTATAGGTAATAACTTTTGTAACATCATATGAGGTAGCTAAATGTGAAGAGAAAGTTTGATATTTTTTGATTTTTTAAAGAATATTTTTTGATTCTTTGATTACAGAATTTTATTTTGATTATTTGATAAAATAAATTATTTAATATCGTGAAAAAATTAATAACTTATCTAACATCCTCTCCCTGAATGAGGTATATCAAATCTTACATCTAGCAAAATATGAACTGATAGGTTGGAGATGAATTATCACGGTATACAGGTTGTAGATGAACCATCGTATCCCCGAATGGGGTATATCAAATCTTACATCTAGCAGAATGTGAACAGAAAGTTGAACATTGTCTCCCTAGTTATTTGTACATGGAATAGAAACCATCGTAGTATACAGGTTGAAGATGAATCATCGTAGTATACAGGTTGGAGATGAATTATCGTAGTATACAGGTTGGAGATGAATCATTGTAGTATATAGTTTGGAAATGAATCATCGTAGAATACAGGTTGGAGAATATATATATAAGAATTATTCTCAGCATAAAATAATTTTAAATTAAATTATAAAAAATTATAATAACTTAATTTTTTATTTGGTTGGTTGGATATCAAAGCACTTTCTACCTTAAGGCTATAAGAAAACCTTAAACTTTCTCCCTTAAGGCTTAAGAAAGCTATATGCTTTCATTATAATTAAGATGATTAATGACAGTTTTTGTGATTTTGTTTTTAAGAGTCGGATCGAACCCCTGAACTTCAACTGTTAAGTCTTTCATAGGGCCTATAATTAAACTGCCCTTCATCACTCACTTATCTAAATAAAATTCACCGCCTTTACCTCATTTCAATGAACAGAGCGTACAAAATCTCCCCTAATAGAATCTTAGAATTCTTCACGAACTGTCTTCCTTTAATACCTCATCTCAAACAAACTGCTACCAAAAAATATATCATGGCACGTATCGAACCAAATTCCTATCTTAAATCCTTCTATTTCCATAACACTAAAATTACTCTCTCCAAACTTACTACAAATCTTTACTCCCACAATCTTCGTCTCCACTCAACAACACTCTCATCCAACACAAAATCAATCCAATATCTTTATTTCACCCCTCCTCACCATTACATTTCTCTCTTCATAACTGTTTCATCAAATCCATCTCTAAACTTCTAATTACGACCCGCTGTAACCTTTAGTTCAAATTCATTAAGAATATTCGTGGATAGCTCAAAAAACGCCAACAAATCTTCCTATGCTTTTACACTCTTCAAAGGCTCTTCCATTTTTACTCAAAAACATTAGCCATTGATCCTTCTCTTCCAACATACAGTGTTGAATGCTATGCCCTCCTACATGCTTACGATTACATACGCCAAAATGAGTCGTCCTTTAGACATTACAACACACTTCACTTTTTTACAGACTCAAAAAACATCATCAAATATTTGAGCCCGAAACACAGCATCCTATTTTTAACATGTACCCTTGTTTCTAAACTCATCTATTTATCAAATTATTTTGAAATACACCTCTACTGGCGCCCAGCTCACTTAAACATTCTTGAAAATAGTTATGTAGATAAGCTTGCTAGAAAAGTACCTCCAAATACTCCTTACACCACAGTTACTTCATTCCCCTAGTAACCTATACCCCTCTACTTAGATCTAACACTCAATACCCTAGACAAAAACTCATCCAATCCTAACCCTCACCGAATTCTGGACATTTAGTCAAAAATGAAATTCTACCCACTACGACGGCTAAGCAGATGGCTCTACGGCCACTGCCCCTGTAACTCCTATCTCTACCGCATCAAAAAATCACCAAGGATTTTTGTTGATTGAACTGAAATCAACACGAAACACATCTTCATCTTCTACTTTTCTGCTCTCACTACAACCACACAAGAACTTCACTTCTTTCACTATACGTCAAAACTCTCAATCACCCACAATCTAATTTCTGCGACCTACTTTCTTATACAAACCTCCTCAATGCTCTAAAAACTTTTTCATTATCTTCATAGAGTCAAACTTGCTATCTCCGAACCCAGAGACTTCTCATTTAAAGATAAAGGTACCGTGGTGTGTTTTCATCGAGAAGGCACAATTGTGCCGCTTGTATCGAACTATGAGGAAAGTAGGGTTGATATTTGATCGAACCTAAGACCTTGAGTTATCGAAATCCAGTATCTAACCAACCTTACTCACTCCCCCTGAACTAAAAATCCTAATTTATTTATTTTAAAAAAAAGACCAATAAAAAGAAAATCTACAAAAATAATTAAACTATTTTCTTATATTTAATGCCTATATTCTTTAACACCCCACCTTCGTTCAAACAATCATCCTTTAACTACCAGCTTAAAAATCCAGCTTTCTACACTTCAAACTCCCACAAGAACTAACCAATTTCTCAAAAGTCCCTCACTCTTAATCAATTCGCAAGCCAAATCATTACAATTTTCTCAAACTTCAACTTTATACTTTTCAAGCATTTCGCAAGCATTATGAAAACTCCGATAGTGCTTATATATTTTGCATTGTTGATTTGGTGTAAAAAATTATTTTATTTAAAATAGGAATGAAAGTTTTCGTATGCAATTTTAACATGTATCAAAAATAATTAAATAATAATAATTAATAATAAACTTGATGGGGCTGTGCCACTTTTTCGAATTTTTTTCAAATATTTTCTATCGTGAAAAGTTGTTATTTAAAAGTTTAAACTAACATTTTCGTTTTTATCAAAACGTAAGCGGTCTAGTGGCTGCGAGGTTAAACGGTTAGAAGCGCTGCTATCGATCTGAAGTGACGGGTTTAAGCCTCGCTTCTGCTAGAGATTATCCATAGCTCGATGTTAGCTGCAAATTTGTACTTTTTTCGATGATGTTTTTCGATGAAAAACTTATTTGATTTGTTGTGATAAAAAAGTACATCATTACATACAATACATAAAAATCTAACATTAATTTTGTGATGTTACAACAAACTGTCATGTTTAAAAAAGATTTAACCCCGCTGTTACACTATATCATTTCATCAAATTCACTATCAACTATAAAAAAACAGGGGGAGGGCGCTCCCTCACCCCCTCTAGGTAAATCCATCCCTGATATATACCCATTTACAAGCATACTAAATTCAGTGGTGATATTCAATTTTTATGAAAATCGATCAAACCTATCAAAAAATTGATTTATATTTGAAAGCTCATCTCAAAAGCAAACATTTTATTTAAATATTTATATAAAGTTTTTCCTGCATATACACCCATTTTCAAGTATGCTAAATTTAATGATGCTGGCCATTTTTTTTTTAACAAAACCAATCAAATGTGTCGAAAAATTAATTTATATATGAGAGTTGATCTCAAAAAATAACATTTTATTTAAAAATTTATATAAAATTTTTACAAATATATACCATTTTGAAGTATGCTGAATTCAGAGGTGATATTCATTTTTTTTTATGAAAATCAATCAAACCTGTCAAAAAATTGCCGTAATTCTCTGCTAATTATTTTCTAGAATTATTATTTAATAAACCAATTGTTTAATTCACTCAAATTATTCATTTGTCATTATATTAGGTCTCGATAGGACCTCGATGGTGTTTGATAAAAATTCGTTATCAGCTGATAGTCTCTACGTCATTTCTTCTATACCTTATACAGTATGTAATTTTGATATTCATTCAATGATGATCTTTTCTTGGTAGCTATTCTTTCATCAGAAATTTATTTTCTGCAATCTGTGTTCGAAAAACTTTTTTAAAGATTTATTTTGAGAAGATTTTATCCGCTTTCAATGCATTCTGATTAAGGAATCTTCTTCGTGATCTTATGTTTTTTATCAAAGCCAAATATGCATTAGCATAAAAAGAATATCATTTATATTTTTTTAAAATAAATAATTTTATAAACTAATAAATGTGCTTTTAAAAATAAACTTTTGATTTCCATTTTTTTTAATTTTTAGTTTGAAGCTAAGAAATTTGCTAAATAAGTTGAATTTAAAGTTCTAAAATTTTTTTTTATAGAACTCTTATTTCTAATAGATGTGTAAAACAATGTTTATCCTTTTCTCCATAAAAAAAATCAAGTATTTCCAAAATCAATAAAAAAAGTCTTAAAAGTACCAATATTTTAAATTGAAATAGTAATTATAAATAAAAATTTTCCAGTTTTAACTTAAAGATATAAAAAATCTCAAGGATTTCACCTTTGAAATGCTATATAACAAATGATAGCAGTTCTATATACCATCAGAAAGCATTGATTTTATGATTTTAAATAGAAATTAAAATTAATGATGAAAAACTTATATCTGTTTAGTTTTTTAAAACATGTTAGGTAGGTATGCTTTCTAGTAAAATCAATAAACTAAAATTCTTTATTACAAGTTTTTAAAATAATCAAAACTTCATACATTTTTGTAGACACTATGTAAGACTACATATTAATGTATTAAGAAAATTAAAAATTCATTAAAAAATTTAAAAAGAATATGGCTAATGTATATGTAAATAAAAATGTTGCACCATGGTATATGCCCCCTCTGTCCCCCATATGTGAGGGCGATAACTGTACAATAAAATAATATTACAAATAATAATGATTTTTAAATGTTTTTTGCAAAGGAATGTTAAATAATTCATTGTGGCTTTTCGAAGCTCGCGAGATATTCGGAAGTATAATAACTCAAAAACATAACGTTATCTAATTTCATTCATTAAAAATATTTTAGTCCTTTGAGAAATCTGTTTATCCCAATCCATTTTATCTTATAGGGCATAAATGGAGTATAAAAAAGGCATTTTCCAACAAAATTGTTGTAGATGGTAAAATAGTACAGATTCTTGATTGATATAGTTATTGTTTGCAAATTATGGTAATTTTGTACACAGCCAAAAGCTATATACTATTCATTTATTTTTTAAAT
This sequence comes from Nectonema munidae, assembly GCA_030549495.1. Classification (NCBI taxonomy): domain Eukaryota; kingdom Metazoa; phylum Nematomorpha; class Nectonematoida; family Nectonematidae; genus Nectonema; species Nectonema munidae. The sequence continues at coordinate 65,014 of JAUIRK010000361.1, read as the reverse complement.
TTAGTAAAAACAATATACTTCGACTGTGTTTGTCAAATTTATTAAAAAAGGTAAAGGATAAATGAAAGATAATATTTAGATATGAGAACAAAACTTTTATATGGTTTTAGTGTATTAATTATAAAAAACCAAGAAAATTTTAATGAACTAAAATTTATCAAAACATCAAGACGTTGGACACAAAAGACAAATTACCCTAATTTTTATTCACTTTTTTCAAAAAGCTTAAAAAGATGAAGATGTACGACAACGCCTCATAACTTTATTCACTACACCATAGTAAATTTCCCTTTCAGTTTAACGTAGAAAAAAGAGGAGATATACGTCTTTCTCATTGATTGTTTCGACCTCAAACATTGACAAATTGTACCTGGGCATCATTGACCGGGATCCCATTCAAATCCCATTTTAACTTTTTTGCTTTGTAATTGTAAATAAAAGGATGGATAAAATACTTTTATTAGATATTTTGAAGGAAAACGACTTTCAATATTACTTTGTACTTCCCTTGATGCAGTGCCGGATTAATATAGTAGCAGATGTAGCAGCTGCTACAGGCCCCGCGCTTAGTTGGAATTTTTTTTTGACTTTTTGTAATATCCTTCAGTTTTTTTCAATTCTTCTTTTATATATTCTTCTTAAAATAAATTTTTGCTCTTGAATTCTGTGCTTTTTATCTTTTTTTGTAGAATCTAGATCCTGCTGGCTATCATTTGTAAATTTATTCGATGCGCTAAGGGGCCCCACACTTGGTAGATCCGGTACTGCCTTGATGTATCAAGTTGAAGAGCAGGGTTAGAGAGAAGAAAGAGAGAGAAAAAAAATTAAACTGCTAAGAGGGGGGGGGGCATACGATTTTGCATTTAATATATAAGAGGTCATAGTCCTAATTAATTTGAGAAACCCTGCTCTAGAGGACATTTTAATAATTTTGGTTTATTTATCATTTTTATATTTAATATAATTAAATAAAGTTTATATGTCCATTAAAATAATAATGAGTCACTTATGAGTGAATACAAATGTGAGATTTTTCAAAAGAAAAATATTTAACGCCATCTATAAATAAGCTAAAATTTACATATTTTAAAATTTATTTTGTAGTTTTCTTTTAGCCAAATATCAATGATATAATAATTAAGAATAAAAATCCTATAAATGAAATTAAAATCGAATTTTGGAGTGCGTGATCCCAAGAACAGTTCGTGAGCTCAGTCAAAATTTGTTGATAAAAATTGTTCGTAGACAGATTTGTTCGTAGAAGAAGGAGTTTGCAAACGCAAGTTGCACTGTAGAAGAAGTTTATACATGCTATTAACAAATTTTAGACGAGAATTTGATTTTTAGCTATTCATGTATTTAAAAATTTTCATTAGGATATGTTTTGCCTTTTAGATAACCTACAAAAAGAAAATGGATTTCTAAGTCTTTTGACCATAAAATCTAAGCAAGAATAGTATATACTATGAAGTTTTGGTTTATATGCTTTATCAAGTTACGTTCATAATATTGAAAATTTATCAGAGAAAAAAGTTCTAAAGTCTGACTGCGAAAAAATATAAGTAAAATTTAATACTATTTGAAATAATTTTCAGCAAATTGGTTGTAAAAAATTTTTTATAGGGCATAGTTTTGAATTCATTCTTTATCAATCTTAACAAAAATGTAATGTTCTCTAGTATTTTTAAATGGGGCTAAAATTTATAACTGCTAGTCCAAAAGAACTCATTGGCTACACTTTAATTGTATATATTCTTGGATTTGAATAACAAAGTATATCATTGGATAATTCTATATAGTAAGAGAGTTCCTTTTTTAAAAACTGTTATTGGAAGGAATCATAAAAAGTTCAAAATGACATTTATTCGTTTTGATAATCTATATATGATACAGAATTGGGTTAAATTTTAGCAGTAGTATGCAAGATTATTTCTTTGATTATTGCAGAAATATGTTTTATATGGATAATTTTTTTTGTTTTTTAGGCATAGGACTCTTTCTGTTATATCACTTTGGTTAAAAAGAGCATGTTCAATAAATGTTTTGGTTCTTTTAAATAAAGAAAGTAAGGTATTAAAATGTTCCATATAATTGATTTTAGATTTTATATGTTTTGGTACCTCAAATTTATATAACTAAATTAGAACAAACAAGTGGGGTTGGAATTGTCAAATAAAAATTAGTTCAAACTAATTACCCTAAACCTAACGCTAAAGCTAGCTTGCTTATAAATTTAAGAAAATAACACGGGCGAACTTTGAATTTACGCCAGTAAACGAGGAACAGATAGAAAAATAGAGACTGCATGACGCAATAATTATGTAGGATAACATCTAATAGGGTAAAGATCATTGGTTCCCAAACTGTGGGCTATGGCCCCCTGTGGGCCATAAAGCAAAAATTAAGGGGCCATAATCTGAGGTTATGCATAAATAAAACCAGAGGGGTTTAGCGGGTAGATAGCTGGTGGAGGGAAGGCTTCTAATCCCACCTGTGAATACTGTGGATACGCGAACGTACAAACAATGCCAAAACTAACCAACCTTTTATTACTTATCAGTTACATTTATCCTCTCATCATTGATGTCACATAATTTGAATGACCTACAGTGTGCTCTAAGTGAAACAAAACCAAGAATCAAGAAGCTTTTCGATAATCTACAACATCACCCTTCGCACTGAGTAGAATTGTCCCCCAACTAGAGCACTTAATTGTTACAATGTTATCAAATTTGTAAGATTCAAAGATTAAATCACATAGCGTAGGATTAATAAACTTTTATCACCAATTAAATTTGTGTTTACTAATACCTTGAATTGTAACTGTTAATATCAGCAACAATTTTGGTAGCTTTTACATTATCATCCTCAACAAAAAATAATATTTTAAAAGGACAACTAACACTATAGATAACTTATCTTCATCATTCTAAAAAATGTAAATTTGTATCAATATTCCTTAGGTAATTTTATAAGTGACCAGTAATATATATAGTTTATGTTTTTTGATGTGCTCCTGCTGGATTTACTATTTCAAAGTCATCATTATACATTGCAAAATAAAGTTTGTTTAATTTCATATCATCACTTAAAGAAAATTTCTATCAAAAACATCAAACATTTTGTATTAACATGAGGATATAGTATATCTTATATAAAAATCGCAAGAATTAAAAAAATATCTAATTGCTTTAGAAAGAATATAATAACCTAATATATTTACTGATCATATTTCTTACTCTATTTATTTTTTTTAGTAATCCCTCTTAGCTTTTTCAGTTAAAAAACAAGAAAAAAGTTTATTATAAGAAAACAACAATGATGACAAAAAATGGGCATAATTTTTATTATAAAAATTTTGTTAATGTCTGTAAATTAAACTTTATTATTCTTCTTTCAACTCTCTTTAAAGTTTGTATATAACATTCAAAATCTTTTTCATGCTTTCTTCTGAATCTTTTAAACTAATCAACATGTTTTGAACAAAGCAGAGTGTTTTTTTGACACAATTCGGAAACTACAAGTTGAAACAAAAACATGTTAGAACGAGGCCTAAAATCAAGTTCATAAAGCTATTACAAAAATATAAGTCGTTATTTTCAATTTTTAAGTAAAAATATTTGTTTCCATTTGAATAAATTTGTTTTTAAGAGGCAATAATCAAAGATCCAAAAACATCTATGAAAAACACAAAGATAAAAAAATGTTTACTTTTTTTTTTGAAACATTGCTGCTCCATAAAGAAATCATTTCATTGTAACCTGCAAATTTTTTCTTATTTTTAATTTATTTTAATATAGCTTGCCCATATTTTTAAGTTCGAAATTTTTATTTGAAATGTTCGGCTCCAAACGTTGAAATTCTTGTAGAATCTAAAAAGTAAAAGTTAAGAATGTTTAATTTGATTAAAAAAACTCTTACTTCATTAGCTTGAGTCAAAAAACGATAATTATTCAATATCGTAGAAATCTTTTATTTTTGTTCGATTAAATTTTTTCTCCTATCTTCAAATGTTATGTCCATTTTCATTTTAACTATTTGCATATTGGATTCTGCCTTTTTGAATTCTTTGTTTAGCCATGTTATGTTCTCAATTACAGTACTTTCAGTTTCTAGGCAACTTTTAGGCAAATAGTTATTTAAACCAAAACAGTAGCTTTGTTTGAGCATGTAGCCTTGAAACTTTTGATCACATTTTTCCTCACTTTTGCTTGAACTTCACTCAGAATTTTATCTCTTCCCCTCCTTTGATTAGACCAATAATACTGTAACTTCATTTTCCAATAAATCTAAAATGTTTATATATATAAGCATTTTTAGTTTTAATAATTTTAGCTAATTTTTCTTTACCTTGCAGGATTTAAATGATAAACCACTTTTATTCATTAAGTATGGAAAGGTTTCCAAAAGTAAATCGACCATTTGTTGATATTGGATATCTTTAAAAAAACTATTATATATTTAAATTTTTAGAAAAAACTTACATTCCTCCTTCGTAAAGGCTAAATTGGGTATAGAATGTGTCCATAAGCTTAGATATATCTGAAGAATTAAGCTTTTCTTGACAATTCAATTTATTAAGCACTCCTCTTTGAAGCTTTTCTTAAGGAAATGTTATAAATTTAGGCCAAACTTTACTTAAAAAACAAAAATAATTAAACAAAAGAATAAAAACATACGTATAAATTACTTGTTAATGTAGTTTTCCTTTCTGTCATGAAAACTGCTTTGATCAGATTAAAACAAATCTTCATTTGAATTAAGAGTAGAATTTTCAAGATTTTGAGATGAATTTATAATATTAGTGGAAAATGAAGCTTCAAAATTTGAATAATCATTTTGTATCAAATAGAAAAATTTTATTTTCATCATTTTTTGCACTAAAAAGTCTTCAAAAGTTTTTTCATCAAGATCTATAAATTCTTCAACATCAGTCATTGTACTTAATAACAAAATTGGATGTTGAACAAGACTCAACATTTAATAGATCCATCATAATTTTAAAATCAAAAGAATAAGGTATCTGAACTTTTTTGTTGAGTCACGATTAAAAACAATCATAAACTTTTTCCTTAAAATATTGAAAACTTTTGATAGAAATAAGATTATAAAGTAGCGAAACATAAGATTCATAAAGAAAATTTTTTTTGGAGACTTTCCCAATAAAACTTAAATATTAAAATGGAAAAATGCTATGTACAAAATAGTTAAATCCTACTCAAATATATTCAATATACAAAATGCTTTGAAACAATAGCATTACTTGAAAACTCATTAGGCAAACTATAAATGACAAGAGGTTGATAATCCGCCAAATCTTCAACTTTCAAAAGAATTTTTTCTTCACTTGACAAAACGATGTATGAAAAATAATCCTCTGAAAAGTAAAGATTCTCTAGTTTTTCACAAAGAAAGAAGTTTTTATCATTGAAGGAAAAACAATTTAATATTTCATTGTAGATGATAGCTTTATTCTTATCTCGAGTTGAAATACAATCGCCAACCGTATAAACAATGCTATTTAAAGTGGCAGATTGAAAGTGTTCGATATTTTCAATGCAAATATAAGGACTTAACAAACATTTGACAGAGTCCTCTAAGCTTTCTTACTTCAAATAGGATGACTTTATAAATTTTTATCATTAAAAGTTAAGAAATTAGGGAGCTGAATATAAAAACTTTGTTGATACTGATGATTATTTACTATCGTTTTAATTATGTTAACATAGTTTTTTGTCTGCTAAAATTTACGCTTCAAAGTTGTATGTTTACTTTCAAATCGAAGAGTTTTGCAATTGGTTAATGGTCCAAAAAGGCGTATTTCCCAAGCATAATGTAGTAAAAAATGCATTATTGGCTAAACACTTCTCATAAATATTTTTTTGTAATTATTAAAAAATTCAATAAAATAATTCTTCTATAAATTCAACATGGCCAGAATTAAGTCTAGGAGCACAAGCAAAAAGTAAAGCTTTCATTAATATTAAATAAGTTTTCCAGTGGGGATCATTTTCTGGGACCAAATTTTCAATAATCAAGGGTAAAAATCTAAAAAGACAGCTTATTTGAGCTGCAGTTTGCCTCACATAAGGATACCCTTTTCTGATAGCTATCAAATTAGGTCTATCATATTTATCATTGTTTTTAAACTTAAAGTTTTGCAACTTCTTGTTGAAAATTTGTAGTGAAAAATATTTTTTACTAAAAAATGCATCTAGAAGACTTTCCAATACGTCGCACACAACACCTTCAAAGAAATCATGTGAAATATCTGATGGTTGTCCATATATTGAGTGAAAATATTTTAGTTCATTAAGAGGACAATCTGATTTTAAACCATAAATTGATGAAAAGTTTGGATCTTGAGCAACATAACTCACATGTTTCAAGTACATTTCTTTACTACGCATAGTGAAGCCTTTTGGCAAAAAGTATTACATTTCTGTGCGATTAGTCAAACAAAAACGACAACATCTATGACTATTGAATGACTCTACATAACCTCCCAAAGTGTGTGCTACTAAATTGTCCCTTACAATAATTGAAACTGTACCATAAAATTTATATATTTCGCCATATTTCAAAACTTCTATACCATCAGTTTCTAAAATATGGAGATCATCCAATAATGGCTCTAAAATAGGTTTTAAACGCATAGTTTTTATTAATTTTGTTATACAGATCAGTACAAGCTGGATCACATCAAGTTTTGATGTAAATTTCGGACTTAAATTACCTAAATTCATGTAAAAACAACTTAATTTAGTTTTTGCTGATTTATTGCTCAAAGCGTCGCTAACTGTTACATCGTCATAATATATCATCAGTTGTCCTAGAATTTCTTTGAAAAAAATGTTCTTCTTGAAAGCAGTACCATCAGAAATCCCTATATTCATCTATATTCAAACAAGGTTTCATTATTTCAGCGAAGACATCATCACATGATAATAAAGATTGCAAAGTTTTCAATACTGGAACATACTGATACTTATAAAAATTTTAATCATTTACATACCCTGCTAAATTATACTCTATTGGTTCATTAAAAACAAATGTATTTTTAATAAAAGAGTTTAATTTATATTGCGTTTTAAGATCATCAAAAACATGAATATAGTTGCTAAATCCAGCTTTTAAAGAATCGCACAAATCGTAGTTAGAATCATTTTCAATCATCTTTTAAGAAAAAGGAATTGTTGTGTTAACACATCCGAAAACTTTAAACAGATCTTAGACACAATATGCTCAGACACCATATTTAAATTACGAAGTTCTAATAAAGATAATGCAATTTCTTTTTTAAGATTTATTGTGATTTTAGGGATCTTATTTTTAATACTTGGCTCTAAATCAATTCTATCGCTCGAATTTTCAAAATCATTATCTCTTACTCTTACGTTTTGATCCTCAAGTTTCGGTTTAATCTTTTTATTAGATGAACAGTTTATTTAATTCTCAAAAAAACAAAAATGATTTCTTTTTATGTGTCTTACAAATGAGTCCACTCTTCTATACTGATAATGGCAACCTTCAAAAAAACAATTCAATTGAAAGTTTGAATCACTTTGATGGTTGTTAGTATAATGATTCAATAATTTAGAGAAATGGCGAGTAGAATATGTACAAAATACACAATTGTGTAACATTAGCAAATACTAATGTAGATGTAATTAAAAAAAGTATCAATTAGGCAATCAAATAATTAAACCACAAAAATATTTAAATATAAATAATGGCATAAAGTGGAAAAAAATAATAGTACTTTAAACAAAAAGGAAGTAATATTTATTGTTGAAGCATTGCACTACTTACGTATGATCATTTGTAAATGCATCATTTACAAGTGTTTGAAAATAGAAAACAAAGTTACTTAGTAATAATAACTAGTCATTTTTCTCAGTGATGTAGATAAATAAAATAAAAGGGCACGTGACACTGTACGATGTTTACTCTGTTTAAGGTTGACTGTAATTGATCTCAATACTTGCCATATTTTAGAAGATAATAAAATGCAAGCATCATCATTAGCTTATTTTAATTGTTACATTGATATTTAATTTTTTTAAATATCTTTAATTTTTGACCTGTTTTGTAAGAACAAATTTATTTAACAAAACTGACAACTTCTATAAAAAACATTTTTTTAATCTTATTTCAAGGTAATAATATATTAGAACTATAATACACAATGAGTTTTTAATTTATTATAATTTTCATTGTATTCATTCCAATCATTGTAAAAAAAAGCTTCACTTATAATATTATTTGAAGTTCCAGGAAATATAATGAAATGTTACAATAAGGAGAAGATGTGATATATTTGTAAAGAGCATTTTATAAGCACTTCGTTGTAATATCCTTCCCATGGAATTATAAGATCACAGGACGTATGCCCTAAAAATTTTTCGAAGGTGTAAAAACGTTGTCATGTCTTTTTGTCAAGTATTGTGTTGCTCATTTTGCTATAGAGTATTATAATTGTAAGCATTTTGAAACTTTTTTTTGCCAAGCCTTCTTGATTTAAATTATCGCAAAGAGTTTTGAAGCGGATTCAGATCAGGAACTTCGATTATTGATACAGTAACAGTAAACATACTAATTTGCATAGATTAGCTAATCAATGTTAAAAATTAATTATGATGGAAAAACTAATCTTTTTTTTCATTTATTCCAAAAAACGTCAAAATTTAACAAAGGAAAATACATTATGACAAAGTTTAAAATTTTATTGATGTTATTAAATTGTTATTTTTTATAATTTGTGTTAAAAATCTTTCCAAATTTTTATTATAGGAATTAAATAGATATTTTGAAATTTATAGGCAAAAGATTTAGAAATTTATAGTGAAATTATGTCTATTTTGTTTCAGCCGATGCGACATAAAAGGCTTCTGGGCAGGCCAAGCGAAAGCAGAAAGGAAGGTATGCAAGGCGCTGCCTTTTCTGAATAAACCCTCTGTGGGACAAGCAATGTCTAAGAAGGTTTTAAAGAAAATCGAAGTTTGGGGAAGATGTGGAAATACTCAAAATGAAGAAATTGACATGTAACATGTAGGGCAAATTTTAATGAGTTTGAGGCTTTAAACTTTAAACCTTTACTAGTTTATAAGATGAATGTGGAGTAAGACCAAAGGCGAAACGACTTAAAAAGCGTGTTCAGTGTAGTTCTTCATGGCAGTACGAAAAATCACACAAAAATGATGCTAACAACAGAACTCTTGCAAATTCAATTTGGCTGAAATAGGCGTGAACTTGCGAGAATATCGCCTACAAATATCAAAGCGAAAAACTTTCGATAAATTCCCTAATTAAAGACTTCTTGGCTTTCAAAATGGAAGAAAAATTATATTCATATTTTATTTTTCTCTTATTGCTTCTCTTTCTCATGTTTTTCCAATGATATTTACTTTCTTTAAAAAATATGAGTATTATTATTAATTTTTTTTAATTTTTCATCATTTAGTTTTCTATAAACATTTGTTATAAATAATTGTATAATTTGTTATATAAACTTTTCATAATTTTAAAATGTGTCTGTCCATTAAAACTTAGTTTTCGTCAAGTTAAATTGGTGGAATTTTTTTTATAAAAAAATAAGTTTTAGTACAAGAAAAAATTAAAGTTATTTGTGGTTAATCGTAATATCGAACTAAATGTAAATAATCAGGGCCTGCCCTAGTGTTCGCGGGGCCAAGTGTGGGTAGGAAAAAAGATTAAAAGTGAGAAATAAGATTTTGAAAAAAAGGAAAGGGATTTATTTTATTACTTTTTCATTAACACAAAATGACGATCAAAGTAACTTTATTTTGCGAAACTTGCATTCAGCGAAATCATACAATATATCATCAAAATGAAAAATGAGAAACGCGGGGCCCACTGCGGCCGCATAGGTTGCAGTGGCCTAAGGCCGGCCCTGTAAATAATTACTTAGAGTTACTAAATTTTCTATCTATTCGCGACAACAATATTTAAATCTAAAAATTTTAAAAGGATTTAGTTTTTAAAAGTTTCTTATATAATGTGATTCAAAAACGAAATCTATCGTTTTTAGTGACATTCATTGAGTTCATAGTAGGAGAATTTTTGTATTAAAAAGTTGTATTTTTGGACTATGGCTTGAAAATGTATTTTATGAAGTATATTGTTTATCTAAAATTTATGCTTGAATATGTGGAAAAAGGAAAAAGATATACATAGTAAAAAAATAATAAAATTAATTTTAAAGTACTGAAAAATCTTACTTATATTATATTTTAATGATATGATTGAATTTTTTGTTTTGAATAATAAAATTGAACTTTTAAATATATTCAATATTAATATTTCTTCAAAAACAAAGTTTGTTATATATTTATATTTGAATTTGGGTATTCAAAAATCTTTCAGTTAATGATAGTCAGTTAGTTTGTAAGAATTGTTAAAGTGTGTCAATTAGTAAAATATTTAGATTTATTAGCGAAACTTAGTCGGATTGTGAGCTTAATGGCTTACGGTCAACTGGCACTATTTTCATTACGATTTCGCACCAAAATTAACCGGCTCCAACATTTATAAACGTTATAGAATATTTAGAGCCAGGTGGTTTTGGTGAGTGTTGACAAAATTCAGGAAGAAAGGGCTAAATCTAGGGATCGAATGTGAACTTTATTGTATCCGAAGATGCGGATATCAAATTTAACATCCTAGCAGATGCCGAAGTCAGATTTAGCAGATGCGAATGAGCAATCATAATTGCTATTCTAAGGAAAAAGAATTTAAAGAGAAGATGTCAACCTATATATTATTATAATTAAATTATTAATTTAAAATTAATAAAATAAAGACGTACTTATAAAAATTTTGGTTGAAGTAAAATTTAGGGTGGGATCGATGTGAAGACAATTGTTCTATGAAGGGTTCGACGGGTAAAAAAGTTTGCCGATCTTAGAATTTGATAGTAAATTTGACAGAATGTCCAACCCGTGGGACAGCTTTTTCCTGATATGTATGAGACAGCAATAGGTCATTTCGATCTTTTTCTATTGTTTTTATATTTTTTGATCAAAACAATTTATTATTCAATTGTGTTACTATCAAAAAGTCTTCTGTTACGTATTTTTTCAAAAATTAGTTCCATTTTCAAGGGAAATTTTATATTTTTCTGTTTTCAATTTTTAACTATATTGATTTTTTTATAAAATATTGCTGATTTAAGTATCAAAACAATTTTTTTCTATCTTTGAGTTTAATTGTTCACTAAATAGCAAAATTATTTTATATAAAATATTTTTTTGTCGACCATATTAAATTTAAAAAATAGTTCTGAACGACACCAAAGTTGTTTGTAGAGTTTCCATTGTTGGTCTAATGCTATTTACACAATTTATCATCTTACTAAACTATCTATAAGTATTTTTTATTATTCATAGATTTTAGCTATTTTATCTTCATTGTTCATACATAGTCAAAATTTTTCATATAGTAGGGTATTTTTGAGTTTCAAGATGTTTGAAACTTATAAACCTGAAGAAAAATGAAGGAAGTGATAAAAAATATTAATAAATGAACAAAAGAAAATTTTATTGAACATATAAAAAAACTAGATCAAACTTTTAAAAATACAAAACTTTATCCAGATGTTCAATAAATTCATAACTTAATATCAATTTTTCCATCATAGCATTCATTACAAAATATTTTGAAATGGTGTTTGCAAGCATTTTTTTACAGATAAGGCAAGTAGTCAAAACTTTATTTTGACTTTTGTGTTATTCTCCAGACTTTGTTTATTTTCCCCAGAGTTTTTCAGCTTTCTTTTAATTGAACGTTGAGTGTACAAACATAGTCTTGATGTTAGTCTTTTTCGATGCTTTCCCTATTTTCTTTAAATCTATTCATATCTTTTTTAATTTTCCAAAAAACTCAGGAATTATGAACTAAAATATCGAATATGTGTGATAAAAACCTTTTAATCCATCTACCATCATGATAGTACTGTGAAGTTGTGTAAAATTGTAAAAACTAATCAACACGGTCTACATAACGCATTGATGTATTATAGTATTTTACTTGATCAGGGACTTCATTAGCTTCCAATCTAAATTTACTAAAATGATCCTCGCCAAATTGAAAAGGATCTGTTGTTATGAATAAGACTGTTTTTTTTATACCTTTTTTATTATTATAACAAGAAAATTGAACTTTTCTGTTATTATTTAAACTTTTTTCTAAAACCAAAAATTTTCTCTGAAAATTTCTAGTTGTATTTGCTAGACATTTGTCTATAAAATCTTTTGAAATGTGTTTACCAATTCTGTTTTTCAGGAAAGTACCGTTTATAGACAGCAATAAATCTTAAGAAGTGTTTGGGAGTCTGTAAATAAATATCATAAACATAATAATCATCATCAGCAATGATGTAAAATTTGGGCCCATATTTGTTTCTCTTACCTTTCATAAAGGTTCTAAAGGATCTTTGTAAGAATAGGACTTGCACATTATTTCATCTAAACATATGATTGAATTAAAATCAGGAAATTTGTACTTATGGAAACATTCACCAGTTTTTTCTAAAATTCCATGACACAACTTTTCAATATCTTTTCTTTGGAAATAAGTTTACGGACTGCCATCTGCATTTCTTGTTTTAATTGTTTTGTTCCCATCTTTATCAAGAGAGTACACCCACTCTTCTTCACCTGTTGTAACAAATCTACCAAACTTTAAAAAATCTGTATACATAGGACAATCGATATTCACATTGTAAATGTCCTCAACATATGTCTGAAGTCTTGTAATAAAATCTTGTTGTCTGACGTGCTGACCTTTATCGGTATTCATCAACAAATGTACGCCTAAATACTTTTTGATATCTTTCAATTCAAATTCTGGAAAATTACTGAATCTATTTTTTAAATTTATATTAGTCGATTTTAAAATTTGTTTCAAAACATCAAGGAAGCAAAAATCAAAAAGAGAACCTTCATTTAGATAACAAGTTTCAGGAATAGGAATTAATAAAGGTTTTCTAACTGTATGTGTACTTATGTTGGAGAAGTTGTTAGCAGACTTGTTATTAAACGCCTGTCATTTTTAGAAGTTGAAATATAGGAATCTTAGTTATTTGAATTCTTAGAGTCAAGTTTGAAGAATCAGTGGAACTAGACATACAAGAAAAAGTTTTAGTGGGAGAAAGAAGTAAAAAATAAAAATTGATATTTTATATAAAAATATAAAAGAGTAACAAAGAAAAAACTTAAAACTTTTTAAAGCATATGATAAGAAGTTTTATTAAGTTTATTTTTTTTTATTAAGAAAAAATTTTTTAATTTATAACTAATATAAATGAGTGTGTTGGGAAAAGTGTTTGAAAAGACACATTACAGGGGTATTTGTAAAAATATTGATGTCTGTAATCCTTTTTGCATTAACACTAAAAAAATATACTTGCCCAAAGTTATTCAGTTTATTTTATATCATTCGATATTTTTTAAAAAAATGGGAAATTTTAAGTAGAAGTTACAGCTAATATAAAGTTTTAATCAATAAATATAATTTTTACTTTTTTAATAACTAACAGAATATACATAATATCTTTAAAAATATTATTTTGACATTTTTAAAATTTGCTAAGCTTTGACCCAAGTTCAAGTAACAAATAACTTATATATTTTATATTTATATATTTATTTATGGCATTATATTTCATATAGATTTTAATTATAGTAAACTCTCATTTACTGTTGTTGAGGCGTTGCAAACAGAAGCGCAATAAGTGAAAATTTTCGAATTAGTTTTTTTGTTCACACATAAACAATTCTGATGAAGCCCAGTTTTTTACTCCCCTCCTAAAATGGTTGAAAGTTTTCTTGACATAGAAAAGAAATCAAAATAAAATAAAAGCGGGAACACTCCTTTGAATAGCCCCAATTAATCTGATGTTGGGTTAGGAAGTGCTATGAATTATTTTCAAAGGTCTTGACAATTAATTAAACAACTAGTAGTGGTTTTTTTACTGATGAAAAAAAAATAGTGATAGAAAGTTGCTGGGATAATACAAATCAAAGTTTCTATTATATCTTCATAAAAACATTATCATATTTATCGTTTTAGGGAACACGGGATAATAACTTTTCAAAAATATGGGATGCATAGAAGCTGCGAAAGTCAAGGCGAGAAATGTCGAGGAATTACCCTATATTTGTGAATGATTTCTATAAAAAAACTCACAAATTAGAAGATAATAGAAGCAGTGCCCGCGATACGTATATAATTTTGGGGCACGTGCCCCCCTGTATTAATCTTTGCCCCCCCCCCCCCCCCCCCTAAAATTTTTGGTTTTTCCCCATGCACTTTTTAAAGGAAAAATAAATAAGCAAAAATTGTACACAATAATCTTATATAAATGCTGGTGTATGTGTATGTATAATATGAGATTTCTATAGATTTCTATGTATAATATGAGATTTCTACTGCTTTGGTATTAGTATTGACAATGTAAGTGTCAATATACGTAAGCACAACTCTATTATAGCTTGGGTTCTTTAGAAAAATAGTACGACTCACATTATAGGATGCCCATGTCATATTGTACACAACATAACTGACAAGGCATCACAGTCTTTTGGAGCAGCATCAGGCTTCGGTGTAGAGGATTTCAGTCTTTTTCAGAGCATGCTTTACAACCACGCTTTAAGCGCCTTCAGAAAATATTCAACACCCCAATTAATAACACTAGAAAAACGAAGTGGTCATTTTTGACCACTTCAAAAATATTTTAGATTTTTCAATTTTTTTTAAATTAGACAGGCGAAAAACTTGTTTACTTTTATTTTTCTTTGTTATCCTTAGGTAAAAAAAAATTTCTTTAGTGAAACTATATATTTTTTGATGAAATGAGCTTATATACCTATAATGACTAAATGGTCAAAAATGACACGTTTGAAAAACAAAAAAGATTTTTAAGTGATATACAAAATTTCAGGACCTTATATATAAAAGAAAAGTTCGCTAAGATACCTTTATTATTTAAATTAAAAAAAATTATTAAAAATTCATAATAAAACTTTTATGAAATAGAGAATGTTGTGTTTATTAGAAAAATTCTATTTACAAAAAATAATAGAGTATTCTGAAGATTCTGACTCCAACTTTTCTTTATCTACACTTGAAGACGACTTTGGGATGAACGACTGAAATAATTTTGATTTTTCAGAAAGTTCGGAAGAATTTGAAAGTGATTTAGAGAACACCGCCATTTCAAAGTCAGGATGGTATAATCAATTAGCTGTTTCTAATAAAGGAAGAGTGAAAAAAGAAAATATTTCACAGCCAAATCCGGGCCAACTTCATATTCAAAAAAAAATATTGTGAAAGAAAGTTCTTTTTCCGCATTTCAATTACTCTTTAGCAAATATATGATGAAGTCTTTAGTAGAATACACCACAATACATGGGAAACTTCTTGATAAAAATTTTTTGTTTCGTTAGAAGATATAAAAAAATTTATCGGTTTATTATATGCAAGAGGCATTTTTGCTGCAAAATACACACCTTTGAATGATCTATGGAACAAAAAATATGTAATTGCTATTTTCAAAAACAATCTATCGAGACAACTTCAAAAAAATAATGAAACATATTCATTCGTTTTGATGATGTTATTTCAAGAAGATAAAATAAATCAAAGGACAAGTTTTGTTTGATTAGAGATGTTTGGGAAAGTTTTATTCAAAACTCACAGCTATGTTATGTTCAATCTTTCAGCTTCGAGGTTGATGAGCAGCTTTTTTCATCTAAATGTCGCTGTTCTTTTCTTCAGTACATGCCATCAAAGCTGGATAAGTTTGACATTAAATTTAGGTGTTTAGTTGATAACTTTTCAAAGTACTTGTGTCCTTATTTGGGTAAAGATAAATCTAGAACTGAAAAATCACTTGCTTTGCAACTTTTGAAGCCTTATTTTGACAAAGGAAATAATGTGACAATGGGCAACTTTTTTCCAAGTCTAGAAACTGCAGAAAGCTTCATGAAACGAAAAACAACAATTGTTGGAACTATAAGGAAAAATCGTCATGAAATATTTAATTGTGATGATCTCATGAAAAACAAAACATTATACTCTAGAGAAGCTTATATAAATGACTCTAACTGTAGCCTAACAATTTATAAAGGTGAAAAAACAAAAAATGTTTGCATTACAAGTTCAATGCATAAAGTTCTTAAAATTGATCAAACACACACAAAAAAACTACCAGATATAATTAGTTTTTACAACAATAATAAATACGGCGTTGACCTGATAGACCAGATGGCAAGGCATAATACATGCAAAACAATAAGAAGAAGATTAGCATCTTTTTTCAATTTACTGGACTTGTGTGGGTTAAATACGTATATACTTTACAAAGCGACTACAAATCATAATATTTCAAGGAAACATTTTTTGAAAACTTTGATAAAAGAGCTTTGTTCCACTAAAGCAAACGAAAGCTGTTGCTTTCTGATTACTTTAATGTTTTTGAAAAAAATAAACTCTTAAATTCTGAAGTTTATAGAAAAAAATTAATTTTATTGAAAATGGTCAAAAATGACAATTTTGTCTTTGAAAGTATTAAAAATTTTCCATCTTTCTAATGTTAAAAAAATAAATTACAAAACTTTATTGAGTGGAATATGTTATCACTTAAGTAAGGGCCTTTAGATACATTTATTTGCAACTCGGTTCGATAAAATAAAAAGTACCAGAGATCGAAATCTTACCGAAGCTCATTAATTTTTGTATTTTTTCGTAGGTAATTTATAATCGTATTTTTTACAAAAAATATTCGTAGTGTATCCTAATTGTGAAACCTAACTTCCCTTATGACACTGCTCCTATCACCTATTCCATTTTATTATTTTTTATTTTTCAATTTATCATTTTATAAATCTCTAAATAGCAATTTTATATACTTGTATGTTTCTAACGCACATTCACTTATCCCCTTTAGAAGAATGGCAGATGTCCATATCTTCATCTCAGAATGCACTAATTTCCTCTTTACCACACATGTGTATAATACACACAACCTTCAAAAACAAAAAAATTACACCACAGAGTAAAACCATTTGTTGGCTACCAGGCACGGCTAATGCAAAGCATATATCTTCCGAATTAAAGTTAGCGAAAATCCATACTGTCGTTTCGGATGCGACACAATAGAAACGTCATACCATCTCATCTTCACATGTCAAATCTTCTCTTATCATCGTCAGATCTTCTAATTCGCTGCCTTTCTTTACTTATTAGATCTCCAACAGCACTCTCAGATCTTCTGTTACACCCAACATTATTAAAATCCCTAGCAACCCTCATTGATACAATTGAAACAACTCTCACCACCGTTGATTGCCCTATGACAAACTAATCTGCCTTTCGTTTCTATATAATATCTGTATCCCTCCCTATCTCTACCAACATCTCCATCCTCCTTAACAAACTCTCAAGCTTACGCAAGCATATCAGCACACGCTGGAAAGTGTTTTAAGATATCTACGTACCTACCTACTTGTATGTTTCAATGAAGAATTTTTAAATCTTTTATTATTGGATATATTCTTTCAATGGACACTTTATTATTTTATATTTTTTATTTATCTCAAAATATTTTTTGAATAATATTTAATGAAAAATAAGAAAGTAATTTTAAATTTTTGTTAAATTTTTATTCTTTTTTTTGATTGGTTTAATAATGTTACGTGACCCTTTTTGATCAATGTAAACACAATTCCCTTTGTCTCCCTGCATATAAATATGATTAGCACCATTCTAGAATTTCTTTGTTTTGTTATATGGTGCCCTTTAAGATCTTTAAATTCTGTATATGACACAAAGGTAATTATTTTTTTATAATAATACATTTATTTTTATTATATCTATAAGAATTATGTTAGTTTGTTTTAGAAATTTAAATAATTTAACTTAATTTTTATTACTTCTAAAATCAATATAAATTTAAAATACACTAAATTTGTACTAAATCCTGTTTGTCTTTAATACCTTAATTTAAAAGAAGTATTAAAATCTCTTTCAAACCTATTTTAGTTCACGTAAAGCAGACGATTTTGACATCCCTATTTTTTTCATAGGATTTCGAATTCGTCTGAGTTCCTCTACAGGAACAATAGCCCAAAATGAATTAATTAAATAACTAACTTTCAATATTCATATTTTTATTAAAGAAAATTTTTTATTTTCCTTAGTTTACAAAGTAAAAGGAATTGAATCAATGTTTCCATATTACAGTCTTTTTCAGGATTCTAAACGAGAAATTTATCAGTTTGAAAAATATGAGTAATAATATATGTGTGGTGTAAGTATATAGAGTTGCAGGGTTGTCAAGTCACCCGCAATGAGCAGGAGTCACCCGCAAATTGATATAAAAAAATTTGAAAAAAGTGTCTAGTATGCTGATATTAAAATGGCAATCTCTGAAGAAGTTTCAAAATATTTTAATTTCCAACCCCCAACCTGAGTTATTATACAGTCAAAAAAGCGAATCATCAATACAATTTTAATCAAAAATAATTATTAATTTTTTGTAATTAAAAATCATATTTCATCAGGTACAGTTAGCTTTGTAATTATACTTATGAAGCGAAAAAAATTATACTTCAACTTTATTTTTTAATGCGATCAGGCACAATCATTTACTCTAACTTATGGAAAGCCTATCTACTTATAGAATATAATTTGATATTTTAACTTTTAGACATAGTAACTTCTCTCACATTCTATATAGCTATGAAAACATGTAGTTCAAAAATGATAATTTCCATAGAGTGTTACATAAAAAACGTTTAGTTTCACTCTTATGTATAGTTTATTAATTTGAGATTTAGAAATCAATAAAAAGTATCCACGAACTCAAAAATAACCTTTTATAACAGATCTTTTAGATTTTACTGTAGGGCCTAGTGCCTTTTTTTGCTTTTGCTTTTTTAGTATATTAATGACTCTGTTTAAAAATAATGTATTTTTTTAGGAATTTTTTGAGTTTCAAGTAGAATAGACAACAAATAACATAAATTCTTGCCATTTAAGATATTGCAAGGGTCAAATTGACCCCTTTGGGCGTTCTAGTTTTAAAACGGCGACTAAATGATGTAGAAACCTAACCAAACCTAATTGAGTGCCCCCTCCTCTAATTAAAATTTTTTTCTGGCTAGGGGCCTGTGTACATAGATGAAGTCTATTGGCTATTAATTCTCGCAAAAGCATTTTTAATGGCTGTTTTTTTTGTGAAAAAAACTGAACAAATTAAATTTTATCCAAGGCTTGAAGAAAAATTTCCACCCGCATTACAATTTCCGAAACTTGTCAGCCCTGGAGTTGTAGTGTTTGTTAAGGTGGTTGTAAGGTGATGTGTTTAAAATTACTTACAATATAGGAGAAAGAGAAATAGAAGAGTAGATGTAATGTGCTTAGTATTGGGTTATAATAATGTATCCGTTTATAGATGTCATTGTATGGGGTGTGAGTGAGTGTTAAGTTGTGTATGCAGACATCCCAGCGTAGAACCTTTGGAACCTTTTTCACTTTTTTGGAACCTTTATTAAATTTTAGAACCTTTTTTATATTTGTTTTTAACTGTAAAATAGTGAATGCGCACATAATACAATTGAATTATAGCTAAGTACAACTAGAGATTCCACCCCGTCCCCGTTGCCCCGGGGTAAAACAGAAAAAAATGAAATCAATGAATGAAATCATGGGGAAATACAAAAATGAACAACGTTTTGAACATGATGGTGAAACACTATTAAGTTCTATCAAAAAAGAATTTTTTCTCTTTAAAGAATATAAAAAAAGACCAGAAAAGCTGGAACTAGTTTACAGTGCCCTGAAAACAATAAAGCCAACATCTTCTCTACCAGAAAGAGTATTTTCTTCAATGGGATGCTTCAAGACAAAAATAAGAAACAGATTAAATGACGAAACACTTTCGGCTTTACTTACTTTTTATGAAGTACTTTTATTAAAATGAAATAAAGTTTTGCTCAATGTCTTGCTTATATTATTTTTTTTATATTCTCAAGTATGTGTTTTGATTTAATTACACTCTTCTCTTTGTTATGTGATACACTACAAAAAGGGCCATAATATGTAAAGGTATTTCCCTTTACAATCTGAAAACAAACTTGATTGCTTTTTATTTTTGTTAGACTGCTCAGAAAAAATGTTGCAGGAATTACTTTTTTATATACTTAACATCAGTATGTAAGTTGATTTATTTTATTTTCTTGTGTTTCTATTTAAAATTATGATATTTGCATATATTTATCTAGTTGTTATTTTTGTAATTGGGCTTTTAACGAATTAACTGTATTTTTAAGGTTGCTTTTGTTTAAATATTGATCTAAATACTTTGGAAATTTAAAGAAGTTTTTGTAGATGAAAGATTTAAATAGAAAAATTTTAATAATCTTGTTATTTTCCAAAAAAGTTTTTGATTATAAAAAAATTTCAATTTAAATTTTTAAATGATTTCTTTTTTTATATTTTGATTTCAGTTTAGATAGTAAATTTTTTTAAATGGGACGCAATATTAAGTTTAATAATGACTGGCTCAAAAAAGAAGATGCATCTGGTAAAACAATTGATTTTTGGTGTATTCGAAAGAATAATGAAGAAGCCTTTTGTAATATTTGTAAAGTTTCTATCAGTATTAAGAAAAAAGGAATTCATGGAATAATGAATCACTCTAACACTGAAAAACATAAAAAAAAAAACAACTGTGGAACGTTCAGATATTCTTCAATGCACTTTAGAAACTGTTTCAAAATCAGATCAAGTTGCATCTACTTCTACGATTCCTGAAAAAGCTTGTAATCAGACTAACTTATTCTGCAAACGAGATGAAGCAACAAAAACTGAACTTATTTGGATGCTTAAAAGTATTTTGTCAAATTATTCATTACGTTCAAATAATGATTTAGCTGAAACTTTACAGTACATGTTTCCAGGAAAAATACCAAAAGAATTTTCACTAGGCTCTACTAAATTAAGCTATTTATTAACAGAAGCACTGGGTCCATATTTAAAAAAAATGATTTTGGATGACGCTAAAGATAAAAGTTTTGTTATTTCTTATGATGAAACAACTAACTTAGAAGATAAAAAAGAGCTAGAAATTATGATAAGATTTTGGTCAAGCATTCTTGATCAGGTTTGTTCGTTTCATCTAGAAAGTTTGCATTTAGGCCATGCTCCAAGTGAAACTATATCAAAATCAATTATCAATGTTGTTAACGCAAACAATTTAAAGTTTGAAAATTTTATTACACTTTTCAGTGATGGTCCCAATATTAACAAAAAAGTTTTTTCCCTTATTAATGAAACAGTGAAAATTTGTAGAGGAAAAACTCTTTTTAATCCTGGAACATGTCAGTTGCATGTAATTCACAATGCGTTTTCAAAAGGCATAAAGGCTTTGAATGAAAAAATTTCTTTTTTAACTTTTGTTTACAAATACTTTAAAGGATGGCCTACTCGTTATGAGGATTTTCACAAAGTACAAGAAGAATTAAACTACCCAATATCAAAGCTAAAGAAGCACACTGACAATCGATGGATTTCTCTTGGTGTTTCCGTTAAAAAAATATTGGAACAATGGGATGTTCTTAAAAAATATTTTCTAGTTTTCGTTCCAAATAATTGCAAGTCCGCAAAATCAAATTTTTATTACAAGTTTATTGTTGAACAGCTGAATACTCCAACTCTCAAAGTCGAACTTCTTTTTATTAATTCAGCAAATACAGGTTTTTGAAAAATTTAACAGAAAGTTTCAGAACACTGAGCCATTAATTCATCTTATTTATGAAGAAATTATAAATCTAACCATCACATTAGCAAACAGAATTTTAGAAACCCCTATAGAAAAGAATTTCTCCATAAAAGAAATTTTAAAAAAGTTTCTAAATTCTGTTGAAAATGAATCAGAAAAAATTTTTATTGATCCAAAAAAAATGATATTTTGTGAAGAAATTAAAATTAAATTAAATAAACTGGGTATTGATTCCATTATAGTCACGAATTTTATGAAAAAATGTTTTTCTTTCTATAAGGAGTCTTGCTTTTACATATTAAAATCATCTCTATTGTGCGATGAATTAATCAAGTGCTTTCGTTGTCTTTCTCCAGATAGAAGATCGCATTTTTCTAGTTTAAGTGACATTGAAAAACTTGCTAGCATTTTGCCTCAAAAAGCTGATACAGAAGTTTTGATAGATGAATGGAAGGTTTTGCAGACTGAGACTATTCTTGAAAAATATACAAAAGATAGAGTCGATTTTTATTGGAGGTATATATTTTCAATCAAAACTTCTTCCGGTATGCCCAAGTATCCTGTATTAATGAGCATAGTTAAAGCTGCTTTATGCGTTTCGCATGGTAACGCCGATGTTGAAAGACAGTTGTCAATTTCAAAAAGAATTTTAACTGATGATAAAAGTAATTTGTCTTTGAAATCTATGAATGTGAGTTTGGTTGTGAGAAGCGGATTGCAGTATTTTGATAACAGACCCTATGCTGTTCCTTTAACTCGCGAACTTCTTAATTTAGGCAAAAGTGCTTATTGAAAGTATAAAGATAATTTGGAAATAGATAAAAAGAATAAAATTGAGAAGCGAAAACAAGAAAGTGCAAAACAGAGAGCAGAAGAAATCTGCCGAATTTTTAAGTCAAAAAAAGTTAAAATTGAGGAGATTGAAATGCACTACGAAGAAAAAAGTTGTGAATATGAAATCGTTCAGAAAGTTACCAATAGTTTACTTGATAAAGCTTCAAAAAGACTTGAAGATGCTATTCATTCTAAAAATCCAACTTCTATTCATTTAGCATATAGTTTTCTTAAAGCAGCTCAGACTAAAAGAAATGAAGAACTCAAAAAAAATATTGATTTGATTCAACTAAATTCAAAAATAAACACGCGAAAATCTGGACTTATTGATCAATTTCTAAAAAAAATAGTTTAAATGAATTATAATTTTTCTATCTTTTATTTTAAATAAAAATTTATTCAAGATTTTTGTTAGAACCTTTGTATGTGTGCGGTGAATTAACAATTAATTTCTTAATTCTTCCTATGTTTATTTTGTTATTCCTTCTTATATTCATTTAATTTATATAAAATAGATCAATCTCTTTGTGTTTTTCCGGTCTCATGCTTTTTTTCCTTCGGCTTGGGTACTTTTGGCACCATTGATTTTGATTTTCACCAATGCATCGTAACCAGGAGCCAAAAGGCTGATGTGTCTTGAGATCAAGATTTTTAAATGTTTACAGTCTTTATTTTTACTTAAGTATCAATTCATTGAAATTATGATATTAAATGTATATAACTATAAGTATTGATATTTTTACTTTTATTTAGCCTTATTTCATCGATATAAAATTATTCAGTCTTTCTTTTGTGGTGAGTTTTAGTAGGACCTGTTCAAAACAGCGCGATATGTATTTTATTTCGATTAGAAATTAACATTTATTTTATTAAAATATTCGATAACAAAAAGTATAAATAACATTTAAGAATAAAACTTTAAGATTCAAATTGAAGTAAAAGACTGAATAATCAACAAGAACATTGTGCAATGAAAAAATTTGAATATTTTTTCAAAGAATGGACGCATTTTAAAAGCACACTCTTATAGAATCTCAAAATATTTATATTTTTGGGATATCGAAAAAAACTATTTGTATATGTATTTTTGGAATTTGAAACAAAGATATTTGATTTAACGATTATCTGGAAAGAAAGGAGAACCGTAATGAGGGATGCTTATGAAGTATATCAAATGATTAATGAGTCTTTCATGCCATGAGCCCCATTTGTGGATCAACTTGAAAATTATCACTCGTCGCTGCTTGTTGAATTTCTAAGCAAATTATTTCATACAAATTCTTTCTATAAATATATTTAATAGTATCTGATAGCAAAACTTTAATATCTTTGCTAACTTCACATTTAATATTGTGTTGCCTCAAAACTTTTGACTACTGAAATTTATTAAGAAACCACTTAAAAAATTTATTTTATTACACTTAAAAAATGTGATTGCTGCAGCTATCATGGATTCTTCTAGGTTTAAGTTAGAATGGATACCATCTAAAGAAATGCAAAAAGAAATGATATCGAAGATCTTGATCTTATTATTTCTAAATTCTTTCAACCAATCTTTGAGAAGATAAAAGTTAAAGAGAATATCCCTTTCGTCTCAATGAACATCAATCAAAACGAGGTTGGGATGAATGCTAAGCAACCACGTCTTTTTACTATATGCCTCCACCCGGACAAACCATGGTTAGTTCTTCAACAAACGATATTTCAGTTGTGAAGGCAGAGTTTGAAACATTGAAGAAAGTGCCTGGCTTTTTCATATCAATCGATTGAAGTACTGGCAAGATAAAAAATGCTTCAAAATTTTAAAACAATTTGTGAAAAAATATTTTAACGTGCCGTGAAACATCAGCACCATTAGAAAGAGTGTTTAGCAATGCTGGTAATATTTACACACCTTGGAGAGCACAACTCGCCCCGGAAACTTTCCCATCAGAACTTGAAAAAATGTAAATAAAATATTTATTTAATTTAGAATCTGAAATAAAAGTATTTCGATTCTTATTTATATCGTTTAAACAAGTATTATACTTGTATTTTAGTCAATTTTGAACAAAATTATTTGTATTTTTGTAATCCCAAACATAAATATTTGTATTTTTGGATTCCCAAACAAAAGTATTGTATTTATATTTTTCAAATCCTCAACAATAATATTTGTGTTTTTATTTTCGGAATTTCAAACAAAAGTATTTGTATTTGACTTAGAAAATATGTATTTGATCCAACCCTACTCAAAAATTAAAATGTCACAAAAATAAAGAAAAACTTTTTCTAAATCCAGATAAACTCTTTGATATATTTGACAGATTTTGAAAATTCAAAGATCTAAGGTTTACAATTTTATAAGCTAAAAAATGGAAAAAGCGTCCAGGTTGCATAGGAAATGCCAGCAATTTGTTCTTCCTTAGATAAAAAAAGAGCTGGAAGAAAGAAATTTAGTTTGATGATAGTAGCACCGATGAGCCAAGTTTCATTAGAGATTTCTACATGTTATAGTGAAGAAAATTAAAAGGTTGATAGTTTGTTTTAAAATTAAATAAGAAACTATTTCATAACTAAGGAAATGTGTTCCTAAGATCGTACGCATTCTTCAAGGAAATCAACATTAATATTAACCGAAGCTGCCAAAATTTTGAGTACAATATTAATCATATCTCTATTCAGAATAAAAACTAGAACCGCTCAAAATTAAGAAATAACTGTTTACTGGGATGGTAAGATGATGGAAGATCTCACATCTCAAAAGCACATTGATCGCTTGCCATTTCCTATTTTGGCTTTGGACGCTGAACACTTGCTATGAGTTTCAAAATTAATAAACTCGACAGGAAAAGCCCATGTTGAAGCTATCATAAATTGTTTGAATCCATGAAATCTTTTAGACAAGGTAAAGGCAATTTGTTTCGATACAACAGCAAAAATACAGGTAAAGAGAATGGTTCCTGTATTTTAATAGAAAGGATTCTTGAAAAAACCTGTTTTATTTGTCCTGTAGGAATCACATTTAAAAACTTTTACTAAAGGCTGCATTTGAAGTCTCTCTGAGTTCAGTTTTTACAAGCCCAAAAATTTTATTATTTAAATGTTTTAAAGATAATTTAAGTTTATTTAACTAAACCCTCTTTGAAGCTAGTAAAGATGACTTTATTAATAAAAAGGAAAAAGAAAATTTAAATCAGAACTATTTGAATTCACAAAACGTTAGTTTTTGTTCACCAATAGCTATGCATGGGACAGGGTGGATGTCAAGCATTATACTCAATTAAAATGTTTCTTTTTAAAAATCAATGATGTAAGTTGAAGAACCAGGAATACTCGATTTTTCTTTGTTTTGGTATTGGTTTATGTGAAATCATGGATAACATCTTCCCTTTCTATCAATGCTCCATTAAACGATTGGCAGTTGATAAAAAAATTTTAATAAAATATCCTAATAGAAAGATTTCTAATATGATAAAGAAAAAATACTTGCTTTTCAAAATGAATTTTGATATTTTGAATCAATTGATCATAAAAATAAACGTCTAGAACTTAATCAAGCAATTCCTTCAATAAAAAAATTGAAAACAGTTTTCTAGAAAAAATCGTCATGGATTCTATAAAATAGTGTTGGGTTTTGCTCCTTTATAACTCGAATTCAAACAAGGAGCATTTTCTAATGTATAACTAAAGTTTGCTATTTCATTGCGTCCTTAACTTTACAAGATATAATTTTCTTCATGAATATTTTAAGAGACAAAATTAAAATAATATACTTTAAACCGAGTGCGCACATCCTTAAGATTTTTGGGGATGGGTGTGAAAACTTTTTATAAAATTTTTAAAATTTTTTTTAGGAGAATTTGTGTTCGAAACTCCACCATAAAACAAGTAAAGTAATATGAAAAATCTACCCACGAATAAAACAAGCCTTAATGATATAAAATTAAAAATTTTTAATTATTGGGTGATCGAAAGCTATTTCGCCCCAATTAAAATCATATTGGAGGATGGTGGGAGGTAGGGGGCGTTACCCCTCCCCTCCCGGATGTGCGTTGCTGCTTTGAATATGTGTTTTAGATAACTTAACTTGCAAAATTTATTACATTATACGTTGCTTGAATGTCTATGATAAATATTAAATTTTATTTTTTACATAATATTTAGAGATGAACCTTTACCGTTTAATATTTAGAGACTTCATATAAATCTCATTTTGATTTAAAAAGTTTAATATCAAATCACATTTTAAGTATGTAATATAAAAATAACTCGACTTTTTAAATTGTCCGAGTAAAACTCCAGTTTAATTTTCCCAAGTTTTTACGAGCCCTAAATAAGAAGTGGGTAATTTTAATTGTTCATCGCTAACTACGCTTATTCAATGACGCCCCATTAATTTGAATCACGGGGAGGGAAACAAAATTTTTCATTGCACATATAAGATATTTTTTCTCAGTGCGATCAGAAATTTCTTCAGAAGTGAGTGGGAGGGGGAGGGTGCTCTGGCTACTACGCATATAATCCCAAAATACTCAGATACTTCATTTTTATATACCCTTATACAACAAAAGCGAGCTCAGTATATGTACTTCTGCTTTTTAACATTTGTATCGTTTGGCTTTTTTTTTAATTAAAATACTGTGATTGATCTTATACTAATGAAATATATGCAAATATATAATGTTTATATAAAAAAATAATTCCCTGTTCTCACCGAATCAATACCTACCAAATGCATAATCATTGTGAATATCTTTTATTATAGAGAAGTTATTAAATATTTCTTTTTTTTCAAATCGATACTAAATTTGAAAGCGTTATTCATAAAGGCATTCTAAACTTTCCCCTTTGTACGTGATCACGTTTCTATGCAATTTATATGTCAATTACTATCCACTGTCTTTGATTTTCTATATTTTCGAAATAAAGTATTACATTAGTCGTGATATCTCTGTTTTATCATTACATCACAATATTCTCTAATTCAGCTTTATCATTCACGAAGGTAGCTAGACATTTTCTCTAAAAGACGGATGTCCTCTATCAATAATATTAAAAATATATATATATTGTTGTGTCTATCTTTGAGTTTGTTTGCGTGTTTAATGAGTGTGCCTGCCTGGGTGGTGTGTGTGCTACTAATGTATACCTGTTTGGGCATTCGTCTTTATAAATTCAAATATGATAAAATAATTTATTTTGAAAACAAAAAAATAAAATCCATTTCCAAGTGAAAATTGCATATTTTTTCATCTCTAGAGTTTAGTTTAATCTCTGAAAAAACATTAGTTCATTTTACAATATTTGTAATGTATTAAAAATAAAAGAAGTATACATCTAGAAGAAAATCATAATGGTGATAGTGAGAGTAATAAGCTTTATTACATTTTAAGGCAAGATAACGATTTTCAAATCTTTTATATCTCAAGGTCCTTCAAACTTTTTATTATTTATATAAGTTCCTCTTCTATTCTCACTTTTAACTGTTTATGTAGAATTGCTTCGTTTAGACCTAATTATATTTGGTTTAATACAATGCTTGTTCCCGATTGTTATAAGTATTCATTTACTATTTTGCTTCGATCTGAAATGATTGAATAAAATAATTTTTAATTATTTTTTTTAGAAAATATGTGTAAAGGTCTTTTACTCTAAATTCTAGTTATAGCATGTCATCAGCCTAAAAATCATGACGCCAACAATGATATTTCCACATGAAATTTTGACTAGTGTATCTGAAGGTCGTCTCAAGCAATGTTTTCATTACTCTTTTTCAGCTGTGTTTTCCCCACCTTAAAAAATTTAGAATTAACTACTATTTATCTAAAGCCAGCATAAAAAATTTTTTGAATCCCAGGATTGCAATTTTAAAAACACACCAAAACCTTTTTACTTTTGTTATTTTATTATAACTCTTTGTCTCAAGCTACATCGTTTTCTCCCGCTTACCCATAATCATTTTGCGTTTGAAAAAGTCGACTGTCGGCGAAAATTTACATTTTTAAAATTTTAAGTGCCCAATAAATTATTTATTTTAGTGTTCACCTCTTTATTTTATCACTAATTTAATGGGCCACCTTCAACACCAGGTTTATATATTTTATTATACTTGATTGATGGAATATTGAATATCCGAAAGGCACACGCTTACATAGAATATCGCTGTAAAATCAATCACTATTTTTTGTGTTGTTGCGAATAAAATGTAAAGTATGTAAAGTAGATTCTCAAAATATATATTTCCTACCTTCACTTTTATAAGAATTTTTGTTGCTCTCTCTTTCCAGGGTTGTTGAGTCGGAGTTGGTAGAGTCCCACTTTTTGGGAAGGAGGGGAAGTCGGAGTATGACTATGATTCCATTTAAGACCAATGTTCCCAAAAGTAACGCAGACGAATTCCTACTTTAAATGGAATTAAATAGGAATTACTAAAGTCGTCTGCCTTGTTCGGTCCTAAATGGGTTAAAAATAGTAATATTTATAAATATTAGATTGAAAAATCAATTGATAGTTACTTTCTTGAGTTCCCTACATTGCACAAGCGCAAAAAAAGGTATCATTTTAGCCTAACGTTGTGTAAAAAAGGCAAAAAAAATCAATAAAATTTAAGAACGAACTTTTTTTATTACACAAATCTAGTATTTAAATTCGTATATAAATTCTTTTTAATTGTATATAAATTCGTAGCTCAGTTTTGGAGTGGGAAGTTTTTGGAAAAAATGTAAACATTTTACTTTAAAGAAAATAATTATGATTAATTTAGTTTTTGAGTGCTATTGTTTTTGCTTAGATAAATCTTTTTTAAAATCTTGAAGACAATGTGATAAAGACACTATACTACAAATACAAACCATTAAAATGTAAACTTTGTTTTCATTTCATTCCATTTTAAGATAAGTATGGCTTGAAAAACCTTGAAAGTTTTCTGTATAAACACTTGTTTTATAATTTTTTAATAAATTTTGTGCTATTTTTTAAACATTTTTTTATAATCTGACTCATTTTAATATTTCCAGATGGGAAATCAATCAAAATAAACAATGCATCCCCCCTCCCCCAATTCGCATAAATATAAATAGGTGGATTCATCGGTGTTAAAAGAATTATACATAAATAGAGTTGATGTCACGAAATTTGAAATAGGTGCAATCGGAGTTGGAATAGCAAAATATTTTCAATGATTTTTGCAATTATTTCCTCGCAGTTTTCTATGACTTATTTAACATCTTTGCATGGATATGCCATAATTAATTTTTTATCTGTATCTTCATTCATAATTTATAGAGATAGATATATAGATATATTGATCAATTTAGTTTTATTAAATATAATTCCTCTGAATGTATTAATTTTGTATTTGTAATAAATATTACACTTAATCACATATTGATTATAACTAAGCTTTTTATCAATAGTTTTTTTAAACAAGAAAATGTCATGTCAAAAGTATGACATTATCTTCTCCTAAATCTTACATTTTTAATAATATCCACTATGATAGGCTCTATTTTTTTTGTAAATAATCTTGCTGGATAATTGATTTCATTTTTGAGAATCTCATATCGAGAATGTGACATACTTGATTTTGTGCTTTAAATTAGACGTTGAAAATACCATTTTCTAGAAATTTGTTTATTTATTTTTGTAGTGTTTAAAGGAAACATTCAAGATTTTCTTTTTGTATTTTATCTCTTTTTTTTTAGCACAAGACGATCCATTCCATATAATTATTAAACACCCATTTTTAATTATAAACATCACCCTCGTTTTGATAATTTTTAGACAGAATAAGCAGGATATCATGATTTTTCAAAAATTATAACTAATAATCAATCTAAGAAAAAACGTAAAATCATTTTGAGTGTAATTTATAAGAATCAGTCCAAAAAAGGACCTACTTTGTAATTTGTAGGAATCTTATTTTACTTTCTTTAAAAGTTTATTTAAAATTTAATCTAACCAAAAATATAATTTTTAACTAAAAAACTATTTTATAGTTGATTTTTCATACGTTTACTTTTCTAAAAATAATTCAGATGGTTTGATATTCAATTTTATTGTTTTATTTATGTAAATATTAAATTATTTTA
Organism: Nectonema munidae; assembly: GCA_030549495.1. Classification (NCBI taxonomy): domain Eukaryota; kingdom Metazoa; phylum Nematomorpha; class Nectonematoida; family Nectonematidae; genus Nectonema; species Nectonema munidae. The sequence continues at coordinate 34,303 of JAUIRK010000361.1, read as the reverse complement.
TTAATTTTTTCAAATTTTATAATAGCTTTTGAAACTATTCAACTTCCGATGATCTTTTTTTGTATAGACCTGAAAAAAACAGGTATTGGTAAAAAAGGAATGTTAAATTCATGATTTTTTACAAAGAAAACCCAAATTTGTGACAGGTATTGGTAAAAAAGGAATGTTAAATTCATGATTTTTTACAAAGAAAACCCAAATTTGTGTAACCTATCTTTTTAAAAATTTGTTTTTTACTTTGCCACATACTTTTTTTATTTTTAAAAGTTAGTTAGAATATAATGGAGTACACCTAACTAGTCTGTGTTCGGTTTGATATTGCTGAAGTTAATTCTGATATCACTACTTTTCATTATTTGATATCTTTCTTTAATTACTTAAAATTTTATTTACAGCACCCAATTCATTTTCTACCATACAAATGGGAAAGTGTAAAAGAATTTTCTCACTTCAGAACAAAGTTAGGGGCGATTCTAGATTATGATTTTGATTCTCTAAATTTTTTAACTACGGTTTCGATTCAGATTTTTCCATTTCCAATAAAATAATAAGTAGAGTCGGAGTCGTAAAATATTTTTCTCCATTCCACAACCCTAGTCGTTTTACTGTTCCTAATGAATGGTGACAATTGATTAGGAACATTCTCTGATCTATAATTACAGGAATAAGCTACAATAGATTGAATGCCAAGTAACTAAACTTGCTGAGAGAATTTCATTTTTCTGATTCGCTAGACTTTATTTTCGTTCTTATTATGATTTTGTGCTTTTTTTAAAAAAGGATTGAGGTTCTGATTACGATTATAAGAATTTCTGTGATTCTGCTTATAATCATAAACGCCCCAATCCTACTTCAGAATAGTACAAAGGGTATTATAACTTTTCTATATCAATTTTTTTTATTCTTACAATTTTTCACAGCGCCCTTAAGAGTTTTAACTTGCGCTTTGAGAAAGTGGAATCTTTCGGGCTTTTCTGTTTTTTAAAAACTTAGATTTTCTAAAATATATTTTATTTATTTATTTAGGATTGAAAAACTCTTTTCTATTTTGGAAGGCGATTCTAATTCCGTTTTGCGAATCACATCTGTCGAGCAAATTGGCTCGTTATTCAAGCAACATCCCCAAAGCGTTGGTCCGCTTTTCAAAAGAGTAAACACTTCTTTGACTATTCACTATCATGTATACGCTTAGAAATTTGACGCAAACAAATGAAATGCTTATTTTCATTTCATCCGACATAGTTTTAATTTTTTCAGCACGAGTTTTGGACATTCTTCAGGTTAACTATCGTAGATAAATTTGATTCCAAAATTTTTAACGTCCATTGCTGTCTACTGGTATTTGTTAGAGATGTGTCGGATATCCGCATACGCAAAATTCTTACATCCACGGATCAATTAGGTTTCAACATCCGCAATTTTCGAATATTTTTCTTTTTTCTATATACCTCAAAGTTTTTCGAAATTAAATTTTTGAGAAGTATAAAACTTGCTTTTGCTTAAAATAGCTATTATGGTTTCCGCATCCGTGGATACAAAAATTCCACATCCGATACATCTCTAGTATTTATTATAGCCCTTCATGTGCTTTAAAAATTTGCTCACACCTACCCCACCACGCATTTCATTATTTCCACCCACAATAAAAAAATAAAATGCCCGCAACCCGCCCGCTCTTAAAATTTTTAAGCCGGCCCGAACCCGCCATTTTAAATTTACACCCTTATTATTCGCCCGTCACAACTATTTCATTTTGATGAATATAATTTAAATGCTACTGTTTTTATACCTTGAATTTCTATCTTGTTAAATTTCAGACAATTTTATTTTTTATAGCAGTGATTAAAAACAAAATATCATTGGCGGTTTCCCTTTTAAATGCCTCTAGACTGAAGTTACGCTAGCTTGCAGCACGTGTTGCCATAATACATCGGGCAAAACAAAAAGTGTAGGAATGTGAACGATCAGATATTAACTATGAATGAAGATTTTAAAGAATTAATTCGCAAATACCCTCATTTTTACAAGTTAACCCACAGTACTAATATTGAAGCCACCTCTACGCCGCATTAATTTTAAACAAATGATCCGCACCTACAATTTATGTGCGGGTCCTGCAAAGCCGTGTGAGTGGCCAGCCCCGCGCAGTCCTCTAGTATGGATGTGTCCAGCGCTACAGAGTAGTCACTTTCAATATGCACTCCATACTACGAAAGTTCATTCCTTTATATTGGTGATGGATAGTGCAGTATTACCATATATATTTAATATACAGGTAGTCGTCGACTTACGACATATCCGACTTACGACAGATCGACTTTACGACGCCAACAAAACTAAAATATTTCTCAAAAATAAATTTTAATAATGGCAGTTTTTTTCTTTTTTGCATAACTTCTCTTTTTTTTTGTTTTGATTTTTACATTGTTGTAAGTGAAATTTTGATTCTTTTAATTTTTTTATATACATGTTTTGTTATGGTACTAATTTTAAAATTATTATTTTATTTTTGATTTTTTAAACAATCTGCTAAGAAAACTATTTATTTAATATTGATTAATTACTGCGTCACTTTAAAAATTTTAAGTGTTTGACTGATTATTACTAAAAATGTTTTTTTGTACAATAAGTCTCTTTTTCTTTAAATATTTTTGATTTAGTTTTTAAAATAAAAAAAAATATTTATTCATTTTAGTTTGACTATATTTTTATGAAATTTTTAAATTAAGATTGTTAGTAATTAAAAGCTTCAGATGTCTTAAAAAAACCCCCATTCCCTACTAATGAACAACGTGCTAAAAAAGCAAGAAAGGCAATTGATATTGATATGAAAATGATCAATCAATATGAAAATAGCAAGAAAGTTGGAGAACTTGCACAAGAACTTTTGTTATCACATTCTACTGTGTCGACTATTTTAAAAAACAAAGAAAGAATTCGTGAAGCTGTTAAGGGTTCAGCACCCATGAGATCGACGGTAATAACAAAACAACAAACTGGGCCTATTCACGAAATGGAAAAGCTACTTAATGTTTGGATTGAATGCCAAATACAAAAAAGAATTGCATTGAGCCTGCATACTTTGCAGTCAAAGGCGTTGAGTTTTTTGCAACCTTAAAAAAGCGAGCTGGAAAAGATTGCAGTCAAGAATTTTCTGCAAGTACTGGCTGGTTTAAAAGATTTAAAAATAGATTTCAGCTACATAATGTTAGAATCACGGGGGAAGCTGCTAGTTCTGATGAAGAAGGAGCAAAAAAGTTTATTGAAAGTTTAGATTCAATCATTTCAGAAGAAGGTTACATACCAGAACAAATTTTTAACGTCGATGAGACTGCTTTGATTTGGGAACGTATGCCAGAACGTTCTTATATTCACCAAGAAGCGAAAAGTATGCCTGGATTTAAAGCCTTTAAAGATAGGCTGACATTGTTGCTCGGTGGAAATATTGCTGGTTTCAAGTTGACGCCGTTTCTAATTTACCATTCTGAAAATCCAAGATGTTTTAAAAATGTGAATAAACACACGTTGCCAGTTTATTACCGATCAAATAGAAAAGCTTGGATGACGCAACAACTTTTCGAAGATTGGTTTATCAATTGTTTTATTCCTGAAGTTCGTGAATACTGTTTTAAAAATAATCATCCTTTCAAAATTTTATTGGTATTAGATAACGCACCCGGACACTCATCTTATTTAGCTGATCTGAATCCTAACGTGAAAATTGTATTTTTACCGCCTAACACAACGGCTCTCATTCAGCCTATGGACCAAGGTGCCATTTTTGTTTTTAAAGCTAACTATCTCAAAACGACTTTTGCCCAAGCTATAGTTGCCACATATATGGATGAAGAGCTATCGTTGAAAGGTTTTTGGAAAAACTATAATCTTCTTCAATGCATAAAAAACATCGCTACAGCATGGGAAGCAACTACAAAATGCATGAATGGCATTTGGAAAAAATGCGTTAAACGATTTGTTAATGCTGGCCACGACAGTGAAAGTGATTTAGAAATAATCAAAGAAAAAATAGTCTCACTGGCAAAAGAACTTTCTTTGGAATGTGAAATTGAAGAAGTCGAATAAATAATTGAAAAAGAAAATGAGGAACTGACAAATGAAGAATTGATTGTTCTTGAAGAAGAAAAATTAAAAGAAGAAATGAGGGCAACAGAAAAAAGTGTGGCAGAAAGAGCAGAAGTAGAAAAGGATGTGCAGAGGATTTTCAGCACTAAAGGATTAGAAGAAGGCTTATTGCAAGTCAACAAAGTTCTTGCACATTTTGAAAAAAATGTATTCTAATGTTGAACGTTTTGCAAAAATTGAAAGATTGGTTTTAGATGCTTTTCGTCCATATAAGGAAATTTATGAGGAGAGACGCAAAAATACCGTTCAAACAAAAATGACTACGTTTCTGAAAAAAGAATCTCCTTCATTTAGCTCTGCGCTCAGTGAAGATCTTGAAGGTTCGCATCTATTCACAAGCGAAAAATAATTTTTATTTGTGATGTGTCCAAATAAAACTGTTTTTAAATTTTTGACTTATATTTTTTACATTTTTTGTAAACATAAACAGCATATATATATACATATATAAACGTAACACATAATACCTTAAAGGTAACACATAATACCTTCATGTACTATAGTGAGTGTAAATATCAAGAATTAAAAGAATTTCGAGGCATAAATATTAAATATAACTACAAAATGTAACTTTAACTCTGACATGTACCTACTCGACTTACGTCCAGTTTGCTTTACGACAGGTTATTCAGAACGGAACCCCGTCGTAAGTCGACGATTACCTGTATACCTAGATAAATAGAAAATAGAAATAATCGTGGTATGTAATGGAAGAATGCATGAATTCAATCGTTGAAATTTTTGAGAAACCTTTAAATATTGTATTTTGCAACATCAAATGATTTGACACTTGGTAGAATATACTATGAGAATGAAAAAAGGCTAGGTGATTAAGCTATTTTTTAATGACATAAAATTTTATTTACAAAATAAACATGACAAAAATAAAAAATGTACTTCAAAATAACAGCTTTGGGTCCTGTTCTTGGGAAGGCAGTGGTGTATTAAACAAGACTTCGCACACCAAAGTTGTGGCTGCCCCAATTTTCCTTAATACATTCTAGGCCACTTTGATTAGGAAATGTCGCATATGACCTTTTGAACACTCAATTTTCAGAATTGGACATGATGATAAATAGATGAAATAGCACAGAACATAAAAACGCTAAGGTGAATAACTAAAATTCGTCTATGTCACTTAAAACTAACAATGTTATGAAATAGGTTACAGTTTTTTTATAAGAGTGATTTAAAGTTGCTAATACTACATTATATAATCTTAATATATTTACTACCTAAATTCTTTGTGATACATTTATTATTCGCCCAAAGGGGATCCTTGTAATAAGCTTTTTCAAATTTTCTACAAATGTGCAATGGCGATGACCTTCCAAAAATTAATTGATCAATATTAATATTAATTTGAGACTGGTGCATAGTTTTAGCTCTTGACTGTTTCTTTTCATTTTCTCCTTCACCATCTTAACCTCCTTTTTCACGTGCTTGATAACATTTTTAGAATTATTTTGTATATAAATTATACTAAATGTTTAAAAAAAATTTGTGAGACAGTTAAAAAAATCAATCCACGCTATATAAAATTTTATCCTTTTACGCCCTGAAAGTATGCGTGTATAAAAAGAATACAATTTTCAGATTCTTCAAATCAGTACAAACTCGAAATGGGACGCTCGTGTTGCAGCATCCCAGGTCTTGGAATTGATCATCAAGTTCTCGGAGATTAGCGGCAATTTTGATCTCTCTTTCTCTCTTCTCATAAATCATGAAAGTAAAATGTGCACTTTATAAACCCAAATTTTTATTTTTCTTCTCAATTTATAACTTTTCAACTTTAGATGAAAATTTCCAGCTTTCCAAGCTTGATATCGAAAAAGTTATGGCAAGCGATTCCTTTTTATTTTCATCGCTAGATTTGGGTAATGAAGCGATCACGTTGAACTCACCATCTTGTAAAATTTATTTTTACTAATCTTCTTTATTTGAAGGTCTTTTTATTTTGAACAAATAAATTCGCCTACATAATTTAAAAAGAATTATAAAGCCCTATTAAAAAATTTCATGGCGATGCATGTCTTTTTTTGATGATTTCCTATGTTTAAAAATATAGAAACGGAATTCCTTTCTAACATAAAAACGATATTTATAATTTCTATTATAATTTATAGCAGATCCGAAGTGCTGAAAAATTATTATTGGTTGTATGTAGAATTAATAAAAGGTTTAAAAGTTGGTTGACAATTTTTTCCATCAAAAGTGTAAAAATCTTTTTTAAATTAATTTGTGAAATTTCACTTTTATGTGATCTACAGTTTACCCGGTTTTATAGGAATTTTGCTAATTTTTTTTTGTTGATCTTCATATTTTGTTTATCAAAATCTAAGACTGACGCTTTTTTGAGAAGTTTATTGAAAAAATACTTTGAAAGTTTCTTATTCCAGAAAAGGGTTCTTGTCTTTACATTGCGAGTTCCATCGTAATAATTTCTCCAAAAAGAGAAGAATTTTTTAAAAACACTTCTTGAAACTACTGTGGGATTAAGCTAAGTTTATGCATGCCCATTAAAGTTCCCTAAGAAAACTTTATAAAGATCTTTCAGAATTAGAACATTTTTCTGACATTTATACGGATTTGGATTTGTATAGACAACCAAATAAAATGGAGCATATATGTTTATTATAAATTAATTTTCATTTACTTTTAAAAATCATTTTCAACGAAAGCTTTTTTCTCTTAAATAAAACTTTTTAACTCAACACTATAACACTCAAAAGTCAAAGGTGATGAACGAACTGGTCATTGCGTATCCCTTTTATTGTGTTATTTAATCTATTGGAGAAAGCACAACTTCAGTAATTGTTTTACGAGAAAAGAAAGAATGGCGAAGAATAGGAAATATAAATTCCAATTCGTTCAACGCATTTTTTTGATAATTCTCAAAAACTTGTGAAATTATTTTTCTAGAGATACAACATGCCATAACTGCTCTTTAATCAGTTTGTCTTTTTTGTGTTCGAATATGCTGGTATTTTCCTTTTTTAAGTTTGTTGTGTTTCTGATAACAACTATTTTCCGCATATAGGATAAAGCCTTTAGAAATACATTATTTCTATTAAATCCAAAAGGTGAATACTGCCAATGTAATTGCAAGTGTTACTCTTTTTCCATCAAAAATGAGTTAGCTATGATTTTCATTGAAATATAATACAATATTTTCTTTTCTATCATGATTTATATTGATTTTTTATAATATATTGAAAGTGCTATTTTGCCACTCCTGTATATTTTACACAGAATAGTGGCAACTCTATAGTCACAAGTTTTTCAGCAAACTGAAACAACGAATAGTGTTGATATAAAAGATTTTTGATTTCCCATAAATGTGCTTTCTAATCACTCTTCTCAACCTCATTTCGAGTCCAATTCACTTGATCAACAATTTGAAAACTTGAGACCTTGCGTTGAAATAAAAGTGGCGTGATTATATCTCCTGCCCGAATCTAAATACCCACACCTTGGATTGTGTGGAAGATCCAAACAAGCAGTTTACATTGTTCTGATCTTTAATCTAGCGAAATATTTTTATTTGTTGAACTCGATTTTGGAAAAAACAATCCATTTTATATTCGTCTAAACAAACATACTCATAACTGAAAAAGTATAATCAAGAGCTTTTTTGCAAAAACGTAACAAAAGATTACACAAGACTTGTAATTCAAAGTTACACAAAAAGATAAATAATGGTTAATTGGATAAATTAAATGTACGTGTGAATAAATATATTTGTATATATAATTAGTTGTAATTGTCACAATATTTTACTACTCAAAGTGTCCAACGTTCCCATTTTGGGAACATATTTAAAAGTATACAAAAAAAATAGGGCACTTTTTTTTCTGTTTTTTCCATTTATTAACTTAAATAAAGATATTAAATTCTTGTTGTTTTCGTATAATGAGCGCCTTGTGAATGAACGGGCTATCAGCGAGTCGCAACACGTGTAAAGGATATCCTGATATACAACTGTCAATTACGTCCAGGGTTGTAAATAGTCAGCTGATAACGCTGTGTTACAGACACAACATTTTCGTGCAAAACGTAAACATTAACATAACTTGCATGATTAATAAACCATTAAGATCATGCACTTCCTGTAATTAAAATCGATCATTTTTCTATTTTAATAAATCGGGTCCATGGATAGATAATTCATTCGCAATCATGGCTTCCGTGAGAAAGCGTCAAAGTGTTTCGATCGAAACTAAACTAAAGATAATTGCCGAAGGAAGGAAGGGTACATCCAACCTTTAGTTGCAACGCAATTTGGTTTGCCTAAGTCAACCGTATCCACCGTCTGGGCGAAAAGGGAGGAATTGGAGAATTCGGTTTCAAAATGTGAGTTACCAAGTCTGTTTCTAGCTAAATCTTATTTGTCAAAAGCAACGTCGAAGGTTGATGATGCGTGTTTTACGTGGATGACGCAGCAGCGAAGAAAGGGCGTACCGATATCTGGACCTTTTTTACAGCAGAAAGCTCTTCTTTTTGCCAAAGAGTTGTATCCCGAAGGTCACCCAAGTTTTGAGGCCGTAACGGATGGCTAGATGGTTTTAAGAAACGCCACGGTATCCATTCCTTATCAATGCAAGGCGAATCCTTATCAGCAGACGCTGACTCAATTGGAGCTTTCCAATCTGCGTTAAAGAGGTTAATGGAATCAGAAAATTTAAAACAAGACCAGATTTTCAATGCTGACGAAACTGGTCTCTATTGGAAATTGATGCCCAGCCGCACCTTGGTTTTACACGGAGAGAAAACGGCAAAGAATTTCAAGACAGCTAAAGATCGAGTTACTCTTATGTGTTGTTCGAATGCGAGCGGAACTTGTAAGATTCCATTAACATTTATTCACAAGTCAGCTAAGCCACGATGCTTTAAAAACCAGAACATGGACCGCCTGCCAGTCGACTACTATAGTCAGAAGAACGCGTGGATGGATGCGGCAACATTCAAAAGATGGTTTTTTGAGAACTTTGTTCCCCGTGTTCGCGAATTTTGCCGAGAGAACAATGTCGAGGAAAAGATTGTGCTACTTTTACATAATGCTCCAGCCCACCCTTCCGTTGAAGAAGTAACGACAGAAGACGGATCATTTTTAGTAATGTTCCTGCCGCCAAATACAACCTCCCTCATTCAACCGATGGACCAGGGTGTTTTAAAACCATTAAAAAGAGGTTATAAGAAAAACCTACGTCACGTCTTGTGCAAGCTAGATACCCCGATCCCAGAGGTGATAAAACAAACCACAATTAAAGATACGGTTTACTGGATTGCAGATGCGTGGGAAGCGGCGACACAGGAAAATCTTCAATGCTCTTGGCGAAAACTAATGGAAAATGTTGAAGAAAGAAGTGAGGATGAAAGTGTTTCAGAAGAACAGACAGAACGTAGACAACATGCAAGCGGATCGTAATATATTTAAAGCCATGTTTCAAGAACTTGGTTCTGGAACTGAGGATATGATGAGTGTGGGTGAGTGGCTCGCCGAAGATCACGGACACCAATGGCTCACCGACGCAGAGATAATCAGTGAAATTGATAGGGAGTCATCTGATGAAGAGAGTGAAAGTGAAGAGGAAGAAATAGTCGACCGAATTAAACCTGAGCAAGCGTTTGAAGCCCTTGGAGTTGTCGTGGATTGATCCGAGCAAATGAAGAAAGATCCGTGCCACATCAGACAGATTCGCCGATGGAGAAACGAAGCGGCTCAGATGAGAGCAGCATTTAAGAAAAAGATAACCAACTTCTTTCAGTAAAAAAAATTAAAAAAACGAAATCTTCAAAACAAAAGGCCCTTTTCAGGGCCAACAAATTTGAAAGAGAATGAATAATGTAGTTTTTCCTTATTTTAAAATTATTTTCCCCTCTGCATGCATCATTAAAATAGCAAATTAACCGGCCTCTTTTCCTAGAGCAGACTAAGTTGAGTATAATTGATAAATAATACACATACACTGATATTTTTTATTTAAGACTTTATTATGAAAACAGCTCAACTTCAGGGATGATCATCCAACTTCACTGTAGTAGTCTTCTTTAGCCGCCATAGTCCCTCACGTCGTACACGGTGTGACCATGCGTGATACAGGCTAGGATTTTCGTGTTGTATGTCAATTTAAAGGTAACGTGGATTTTACGAATCCTACGTTTTACGTCCGCTGTTCGGTCCCGTGCCGTACGTAAAACGTAGGTTTTAGTGTACTTAAAATTTAACTTTATGATCATTCTGATAAAACAATATTTGAACAAAAATAGTTTTTAAAGATATCCAAAAAATATTAAGATTTATTAACCTTAATGATGGAAAAAATTACTTCAAATAAGAGCAGCATTGAACATCACTAAGATGCTATATTATTTACTTATCTAAAAATTCATTGTTTCATATTGTAAAATATTAGAAGTAGATGTAAACTTTTGTATTTTTAAATGATAGAATTTTATTACAGGTGAATCTCCAGCCTTGAATAAAAAAAATCTCGCTCTTCAACTAGGTCTTCAAATTCCAGGTGTTGGAAGTAGTGAAATCGATAACTTAATTTCAGACCATGATTTGGAATCCTGCGAGAACCTGGAGCAGATTTCCTTCAATAAAGTTTTTTTTTTAGTTTCATCTTCAGATTATTTCATTTTTTAATTTTAGATGGATTCTTCTCCAGAGATTGGAGGCAAAAGAAAGTAAATTTTATTTTCCATATATTTTACATATAATTATTTAAGTAGAACAAAATTTCAAGGCTATAATATCATTATAATTTTGCTGTCTTCATCGCCATCTTTAGAGTATATGGTATATGTATGCTCAATTAGAAAACTATTAATTTCACTTTGCGCCAATATATACAACGAAAACAGTTTTGCTATCTATAGATAATATAGATATTGTCCCTGTGTATCCGATTAAACTTTATTGCATATGTTATGTAATAATACTGAAACCTACTAAAGCTATCATAGCACTGAAATGCAGATTCAATGTTTAAAAACTTTTAATGCCCATACAAAGTAGCTCGGGTTTGAAATAATTATTTTCAAGACATATTTCACCTCAGGTGTGGTAAAATCGGTCTACTAAAATTTAATTCCACTAAAAGCATATAAAGTAATGGTATTATTGTAAAGTTCTGGTAGCCTGTACTTATGCTATTTTATAATTGTTTTTCTCCTAAAAAAATTTTTATAACTATATAGGATAAATTAGATCCATTTCACCTGCTATCATTTGCACAACGATTGTACACAATAGTGCTCTGCGCGGGGCGGACACCCGCACGGGTTTTTCGGGACCCGCACCCTCGGGTCGGAGGTGGGTTGTCCACAGCAACATTTTTACGGGACGGGTGCGGGTTTTATTAATATAATGCGGACAATCTGTGGGTTGTTCGCATTCACTTTTATGCAAGTTTTTATGAGTGCATAATTGCCTTTTTGGAAATAGCTTATTTTTTATTGCTATGTGTTACGTATATTGGAAAGAGATTTGCATTAAGTAAATAGTGTGTGATGAAGTGAAATCGTAATTGAAATAGAAAGATAGAGCAGGTTTGATTAGCGTCACTGATGCGTGTACAAGAGAAGAAGGAGAAAAAATCAAATAATAGAATGTCATATTTTTGATATATCCATTTAAAAATATTCGATAATTCATTTTTTTGTTGTTTTCTTTCGCACATTTTAAATGGCAACGTTAACATTAATTAATTAATTAATTAAGTTGTTCTGTGACGTTCGCACCCATCCTTTCGGATATCGTGGCCCGCCCGGAATGCTGAGTCCAAGTCTAACTGGACTTTCCATCCCACTAAACACCAATCGGCCCTTGTTACAAAAGAATAGCTCTATTATAAATAGTATTTTACAAGAATTTATGTGACAATATATAAATACAACCGAGAGAACGATACAATCCTAACGCGAACGCTCCCAATTTGGGAAGCAAACTTATTGTCTAGTGATAGCTTGATTACTAACCACGTAGAATCGCGTCGCTAGAGCACTACCTAACCGTAAAAACCTTTGAATTCTTCAGAGGAAGAAAACCAGGGTAAAAAACCGGCACAACGGAATGTATCTTGTTCCTAAATAAAAGAATATGATTATAAAAGGTATATGCTACAAAAATAGAAGCGTTTGAAGGCATGCAATATCTTATATATTATTAATAAATAATATTTGATACATGTTATAGCGGTTAAGAAAGATATACATAATTTAAGGCATGCTAGGTTAGGAACAATCTACCCCTGGAATTTGACTCCATCCCTAAATGTCGTCCCTAGGATATATGTTTTAATATTGGAATGTATGTTTAAACGGTCCTACAAGCGGACTCCTGTAGAGGCCAGATTACCGACTATGCCTAACCTAGCTCGTAAGATGAAACTGTTTTGGGACTTATACCTTGTGCCAATCCTAAATTTAAGTAGGCGGATCTAGAACTCAGAAAAAAAAACAGAACTATATCGCAGAACGCAGAATTCCCTATTGCTTGGGGGCTATTGTATATGGGTAGTCACCTAGGATAATTTTTCTCTTTTTTTTAGCATATACCCCCAAGAACGCTTCAGCCTGGGTTTGCGTGAGCTCCCAAGCTTGTCATAATTGTGGGCAATGCTTGTGTGTTCTTAATTTTTCTATAAACTTTTTATTTAATTTCTCCAACCTTTTCTGGAACCAAGAAAAGGAGGTCCGGCTATGAGCAATAGTGAAAGGGTTGCCATAAACAGTCCTAAAAAGTTTATACACGAGGTCATCTATTTTGTTGGTCCAAGTTGAGGGAAGGCATCCCAAAATGGAGTTTCCATAAGTCAATTTCGGCATTGTTAGGATTTTAATGACCTTGCCTACCACCGTGGAATTGACCCCAAGGTCTTTAAGACATCCATATAGCGCTAGATCCTTCTTCCCCTTTTTTATCTTTTCGTGAGCTTCACGATGAAAACTAAATCCTGCATCCCAATTGATTCCTAGATATAACGTTAACATCTCAGCAAGTTTCATCTCATTTGAAATCTGGCTTATACAAAATAAAAAGTGTAAATGGATTGAAATCGGAGGTCTGAAAAACGTTTGGTATCGTGGTAAATGAAAAAAAACACTGATTTAGATTTTGTCGTTTGTAAAGTATGCTAGTTATCTAATCTTTTACCCAATGGGCTCAACAAATTCCTTTTAAATTCTTCTACTTATCTATTGACTAAAATCTCCTAAAAATTCTTTCCACATATTTTTGTAAATGTCCATTCAGTATCAGAGATGTTGCCCATTATTATTGTCTAGATTTTTCTGCTGTCTTATTTTTTCAAAAACGCTGTTCCATCTCACGTTATTTAATTGATTAGAAAATCTTTTTACACAATCAAATGAACTATTCTGCGTTTTGATTTTTAAAATTTTTTAAACTAGTACATTAAGATTTCATCAGGAGTGTGCCGGCATTTTTTTTCATATGCAACGATATCGTATAGAGTAAAATTCTTCTATATTTAACACCCAATAGACTCAATAAAAATGTTGATTATATAGAGGTTATATTAGTTTACAAAAGTTATGACTTTTTAGCTGTTCACTAATAAAGTTTTATTGTATATAGATTATTTCATTTTTGACATTAACTTTGATAGAACATCTTTCAATCTCGATTCCATGATATTCCATTTTAATGGAGGTGGTGAAGACAGCCACGCTGCTAATAAACTTTTATCCAAAATGAATGACTTTGATTCAGTAATTTTTCTTTTATAAAGAAGCCATAAAATATTTTTGAAGTTTTCCCTTCCTATATAGCTCAGTGACTTAGAATGCTTGGAATTTCTGTTGATTGAAGCGTGTCAAAATTTGTTCTCTCAGAATTGGGAGCACAGGCATGGCGCTGCCCTGCTTTTCAAAATTCTTGTTTCTGAATTACACGACTTGAAAACATCTCCCTTGCTCCTTGATTTTATTTTATATCACATGGTGATTCTTCTTATGCTTGAACATTTTGTCGATTATAATTCTGATCAGGTATTTTTAATTTTTTTTACTTTGAATAAACTTCAGAGTTTCTAAATTTATAGCTATTCATGAAAACATGATAACATTTAGAGTAAATCTTTGCGAATCAGAGTTTATATAATGTTTAGCATGTAAATTTCTTTGTTTGAATTTAATTTTCAGATTGTCGCTCCTGTTTTTGAAATATGCTCTCAAGTTATTGGCATTTGCTGCAAAACATATCCGAAGCTATCATGTCTGCTAGATATACTCTCTAAGTTATTGGATATGAAGAAGTGGCAGATTCGGCATAACGCGTGCCTGGCACTTAAATACATTGTTGCGCTTGATTTACAAGTAGGAATTCTTTTCATAGTATCTCCTTCGTGGATTATTCAGGTTGCAACAGTGACTTATTTTAATGTTTGCAGATTTTTCCCCAAGCAATCTCTATTTTGTTACGTGCTTTAAATGATGACTGCGATGACGTTGTATCTATTGCCGCTTCTGCTCTTATTCCTGTTACCTCCCATCTTTTTTCTTTCACTCAGTGCAATGTAATTTCTTTTTTCATCGATTTATTTCTCTGATAAATATTTATACATATATGGGCCTGCAGTCAGCCACGTAGCCAACTATAGAGCACTTGGCCCAAGCCTCTCCGTCTAAGTTACGCGCCCCATTTAGTAAAATTGAAACTTAAAGCAAAAATAAATAAAATGGAAATATAGAAAAATCATTGATATCATGGTCGTGACGATCAAATCATCTAAGATTTCTCTACCTGTAATAAGAAAACAAATTAATAAAAGGAATACTCTTAAATTGCGGTATAAGGAATGAAAATAACAAGTACAGCATTTTTTGGTGACCATGATAAATCCAGAAATGCAAGCAAGGCAACCGAATCAAACACACATATATAGGAGCTTTTTTATTTAATTTTCATAGGCCTCTGTATATGTGACTAATTTGACACTCTAGCTCAGGGGCTCTTAACCTTGCTGCAGGCACACACTAGAGAGAGTTATAGGGGGTGCGAGAGAGCTTAACCCGTTATCGACCAGAATAATCAGAAGATATCTAATGTAAAGCAGAAGATTTGTATTAAAAAGCATTTATAAACGCAGACGATTCATATTTTTGTAAAGTCGACTTTGGTCGATAACCGGTTAATAAACTTTGTTAAAAATACACCTGGGCATCTCAAATGATTTCATTTTTAACCTTATCAAAAAAGCACTACCTGTTTTAATTCCTTTTGCAACAACATATCTTTGTGAGACGGGGCTTTCTCTTTTCTTCAAATTAAAAACAAGTCGAGAAATCGTTTAGATTCATTCGTCTTGCACTCAGCTAAAAACTACTAAATTAAAAGTATTTGATCTCAAAATAATTGATACTAAACAGGAACAAATGCCTCATCAATTTCTAAATAATTGTTCATCTGTTTTAATAAATGTTTGTGTATTTTATAAAAAAAAATATATATTTTTTTGTGTTGGTTGTACGAGATTAATTTTTTTCGTATAAGGGATGCCGGAACCTGTTAAGATTCACTGCTCTAGCTAGTGCAAGCTTACGGGCTTAAAATATTATTTTCAATAAATTTTAAGGTCGTACCAGTTAACTATTATCTTTTAAAATAGAATCAAACTATTCAATTGAATGCTTATTTCTAGAAAAGGCAAAAAACACAAATTTTAAGATTGTTTTTATTCGTGTGTAAAGTATGCAATTGCTATTTATGAGTATGACTTAAAAATATTGACGGATAAAAATTACGAAAAATGCGACTTTTTACTAGCTGACTTACTAATTAACTTTGTCACCAAACATGTTAGACACATGTCAAAACAAAGAAGACAATCAAAATCAAACATGCGTCAACAAAGCAATACACACACAAGCGGTAACCGTCTATCTCTCCACACTCAAACATAACAAGCTCATAAATATTCCTCGACCAAAAACTTAGAGCCAACAAGTCACCATTGCTCCGTGAATATCTTCACAAGATAAATCCAAAAACACATACAAATCCACTCTGTCCAGTTTGCAATCAACACCCACACAACACTCATCATATATATTATTTCTAGCCATATGTAGAAGCCTGCAAAAAGCCAGCAGTACGTTATGGTGGATTTTTGCGGGTTGGCTGAAATTACACTGGTTTATCGCTGCTGCTGCGAAAGTGTAACAAAATTCTACACTTTTCCCTGAGAGTATTTGTTTTTATGGAAATACTTTCTCAGTTTAAACAAAGCCTTGTTTTGAGCTGATAGATTATACTCATATAAAGATAGTATAATCTAGGGGCTAACAACAACCAAACATCTAAGTACTAATTTTAAGAAAATTTTCCTGTCCACGTTTGGTTGTCGCATTTAATCTGCCTACAAGTAGGGGTCTTAAAATTGTTAGCACTTTATAATATTTTTAAATAGAACGAACCTCGATTGTTTTGATATTTTTCCTAATTCATTTTAGGTGAACCAAATACTACAAACTGTATGGAATTCTTTATTAAAGAATGATAGTGATGATTTTCTGAACGAGTGCTTGTCCGTATCAAGTCTGAACACACTCACACTTATCAGTTCTATTCTTTCCAAATTTTCAAGTTTTTTAACACTTTTTTTCATCTTCAACACTTAACCAGCGGGTGGACAACCGTTGAATCGCTGACCACATTCGTCTCATGATCTCTTTATCAAAAAGTCTATTCTAGCACATAAGTGCCGTAGACTCCCGCTAAGCGACTAACTCCTTAAAATATGCAGCTCTCTATTGCCACAATTTTTCTACACTACAATATTTTCCCTATCTTTTAACATGGTTTTTACGTCCTCTAAAAAGGCCAACTCTCTATTCAGGTTTGAGACCACTTTATCTGGTCCCAATCCTCATTTTTACTCACGAGAATGCGACCATGTCTTGCTTTCACAACAATCTGCATTATTTTGTAAAATGCTAACATGTTTAACACAATACAAACATAATGGATACAACAAAACAATACACATATAATCGATAGAAAAGAGTGAAACCATAAGAGGTAAAACACATTTATTTTTTGTGGCTGTTTCTATGGGAATACTTATAAATTTTCCTGAGTGTCTATCCCATAAACGTTGGACACAATACTTTTGGGACTTTTTTGTTTTTGGTGCGTTCAAGTCATTCATTTTTTTATTCTTCTAAAATTTTAATTTACTATCCATTCCTTTTGCTGCTAATAATTTCGATGTGGTATTTTCCTTTTGATTCAAAGATAGTTGAGATTTAGATGCACTTTTATGAACTAATTTAAGTTAAAAAGATATTTAAAAACCTCCATACCATATCCAAATTAAACAAAATTTAATAACCTCAAAGTCTCACCACATATTTTTGATTTTTTTAGAAATGCATGCAATAACCTATTTATCCAATGATAGAGTTGTTTATGAGCGTGATATAAAGATTCTTATTAAACTTCTTTACAATGAGTCCAATTTTGATCTACAGACTCGCGCCTTGCAAACACTACTACACGAGATTGACTTGTTTTTGTTGCTCAAGAAGTCAACAAATGCAAACTCTTTAGATGTAAATTTTAGAACTTTTTTCAAATTTCTAAATTAAATTTTGCTATTAAAGTGTGAAAGAGGAAACATTTCAAAGCTTTTTCAAGATGCATCAAAAGTAGTTTTACTACATCTTTTCCAAATAACCATCATCCGTTCAAAAAAAGAGCATTGGAATCTTATTCAACAAGTAAGCTCAGCCTCGAATTTTATTTGCATATATTCCCACTCCATTACTATTCGCTATTCAGTATTCATCCTTGTATCTCAATCTTATCCTTACACCTCACTTTGACAGACTACCTCAATTAAAATATTCTAGTTAGGATTTGATTGCATTTTTAGTTTTCAATGCTATATTCACTTTTCACTAAAATACGATCTTTTCCCTTTTTCGTTAAACATTTCCCTAGATGAAGTTGTATTCAAAAAAAATTCAAGAAAAATTGATACCAACCTGTTTACATTTTTCAAAAAAAAATAATATTCTTTATTTTTCCTACACGTATATGGCTTCATTTTCATAACAGTGTTTCCAAAACGTTTCCTGTTCTAGACATTATTCTATAGACGACATTGTTCCAAGGTAATGCGGCCCTTATATTTTGTTTCAGAATGAAAAAATGAACAGAAATCCATGTGATCTTTAAGTTAGGTTTTAACTTGTTTTGTAATATCTTATAAATTTAAATGTTTGGTTGGATATTACTGAAATCAATTCTGATATCATACTATATCTATTCGCTTTCTTTCTTTATTTAAAGCGCTAAATCCATTTTTAACTATTCAATCTGTCCGAAAGATCGAAAATATTTTAGTGATTTCCGAATAGTGGAAAGAGAATTAGAACTTTGTTATTCAAAATTTATATCTACTTATATTAACTATTTTCTAAAATATAACTATTCAAAAAATTATACAGAATATTTCTTTGTTTGAATCAAGAAAAAAGTTTTAATAGCTAGTACTTGTTATTCGTAACTTTTTACAGCGTGCCATAAGTATTTCAAAACGGACTCTTGGGGGCGTTGCCCACTTCTTTGGGAACCACTATTTCATAAAACGCATCAAGTGTATTATTATCTGATTAAAAATTATCCCCTGATCATTTTTTTCTTTAACAATGATGACTAGCAGTAATACAACGAGTAGAGGTAGGATTATATGATGCTGAGAAAATGTTATATTTGTGGATTCAAACCCTTTTTCAGGTATGGCAGAAGGTTGTAACGAGTCTTGACATAGAGACTGCAGTGCACATTTTTGTGTCAAAAGTATCAACTTGGTTTTGTCTCGCTATGTCTTTACCCACTTCGTCCATTGATTCGTCGCTGCTCTTCCAAAGCTTAGATCAACGTAAGTATCTCCTCATATCTTCTTCTGCCTTTTTATTACGTGTTCTTCTTTCAAGCTTTTCAAGTAGACAATAACTCAACTCTCTTCTACATATCAGGCTATGCCAACTTCAATCTTCCCGAGAACAATAGTACACGTGACGATGATATTTTGCAAACTCGCTTGAACGCTGCGTCTCTACTTGCTCTCTTCTCTCACCGCATTTCTCCTATTGCATCCTCTCCTCAATTCACAGATTTTATTTGCCTTAACCTATCTTCAAAGTCCTACACTCATCGAATAGTTGTTGCGTCTTTTCTCTATTTTTACTGCAAATGTGTTTCTTCTACCTCACAAAATGATCATAACAACTTAGTAATTTTTTTATCATCATTTAAATTTCTAATTCTTCATTACCTCCCAGTTAATTGGTTATTCTAAAATACTATTCTGAATGAATCCACCCTATATGAAGCATGACTTTTATAAATAAAATAATAATTGGTTCTTATCTAATTAATATTCAAGTTATATTAAAAAATTGTATTTGTATTAAATTTCAAATTGTTCAAATAGTAAATATTTAGTATTTATTTATAGTTAAAAGAAATTGATGTTTAGAATGAAAAATGAAATAATATAAGTTTTAATATTGAGCGCTTAAATTGAAGAAATTTAAAGACATCCGTTGTGGTCGAATATTAGTTACGCCAGTGCTTACACTAAGCTTTTTCGGCTACCCATTGGCGAAAAATAATACATTTAAACGGAATTTTTTTAACATGTTTTTATAAAAAATTGTAAACATTATCAATTCAAGTTTATTTTGAAAGAAATATGTACATATTACACAACAACAATTAAGTTTTATAATTAACATTTTGCTAAAAGTTTATTATCATTTAATGAATAATATTTTTTTGATTCTTCGGTTTCTGAATACTATTTCCAAGCTTCAGACAAATCATCTATTTCATTATCTTCCCAGTTTGACCAATTATTGTTATATTTTAAGTAGAGATCAATTTCGCATTCATCAGCAGAAGAAAAGGAGTCAGAATCTGATCTGAAATGTTTCCATCAGAATCATTTAGTTCAAAAAAGTTCTCATCATTTGGTAAGACATTAACCAAATGTGTTTCTGTATTTATTTTCAAAAGCAGCTTTAAGACGAACGGCTAAAAGTTGATCGAGTTTATCTGTTTTCAAACATACACGATATTTGTATTTTATTCGATTTTGGCATGAAAATAAACGCTCCATTCCAGATGAAAAAGCATGAATACATGTCACTATATCTATCAAAGTTTGAAAATATTTCCCAATTTCGGCTTCTTTTGCTGCGCGCTTGATACATATTAATTTCTCTGTTATTGCATATTTTTCGACAAAACGAAAATCTCTGTATAAGAAATTCCTTGCACCAAAAAAACATTCTCAATTCTTTACCTTCAAAACTTAAATTTTTACAAAATTCTAACTTATTACGAGCCTTTCAATCGCTGTAAAGCATTTCCAAATAGTCCTGTCTTTTATCTGAGTTTGTTGGCTAAGTATAGCAAAAACCTTTAATATACAACATAAATCATTAAACAATCTAGATCTTTTATCAAAAATGTTTGAATTAAAATACCTTCACTAGTATTTTTGAGTCGAGAATTTGAATTCATGAGCAAGTACTTGTTACTGGCATTGATTGAACACATCAATACAACGGTATCTTCCAATCCATCTAGTTTCAATCAGTGATGTTGGCATTGTATCTTGTTTATTCCAAACTTTAGATAGTTTGCAAAACTCAATTCTATTCATGCTATTTCTGGAAAAGAAATTATAAGATCTCTACATAACCCATCAACTTTTTGAAGGAAATCTTTAACTCGAAGATCATTCTTCTAACGTCATCTAAAGCAAGTGCTAGACGATGAGATGCGCAATGCACATGATACAAAACAGATTTTTTATATTTAAGCCTTCTCTTTGATCTCACCATATCAGACAAATGTTTAAACATCCCTTTTTTCCTACCTTTATTTTAAAGCATTGCTCTATCTTAAAGTTTTTTTCATAGAGATATCATTTGAAGCATCTAAAATAATACTACATGGTTTCTCAATTGTATCTTTGAATATTTTATTTTTTTACAACTCTATCTAAAAAAGATTATTCGCAGTTTGACTTAAGAACAAAATTTGCAAAGTTAAGCAGAGGACGTCTTTTGATCAAAGTAAGTTCTTGGTGGCAAAGTAAACTCAAAGCACTAAATTGAATGAGTACAGAATCCTTTATTCCGGATTTGAACTTTTCTTCTGATGTCAATCTTTTTTCAGAAAACATTATAAATGACTTTTTTAATGTTGGTTGTTTTTTAAGTTTACCAGCTCCTTTGCATGTCTTTTAATCATCGGTTAAATGTATTCTTTTAATTAACTCTTTGTTTCGCCAGAGTCTCCATTTTCCAAAAGTTTTTATTGATATTCCTTATTCTGTAACAAAACTACACCAATAGATTTTCAAATTATTGTCAATTTTGAACACCAACCATGGAAAATCTTTGCAATATGAGTCCATTTAAAAATAAAATAAAAAGTTGAAAACAATATTTTTAAATATATTTACATATAAAAAAAGTATAAAAGCTAAATAAAAAAAACTCTTTGGTATGAAAAATATATTTCAAAAATACAGCTAGGGTTTTTCTAGATTGTTGTGTCAATTTTACATTCTCTTTAATAACTTTTAAATTTTAATATACATGAAGTTTCAACCAAATCAATATTTTAAAAAACGAATGAAGTGTTGATCTTCTTAGTAAAGTTATTTGATGTTTGAGTCTTATTTGTATATATGTTAAAATTTCATACCTATTTTATTTTATTTACAGTGAATTCTCCTAGGGCAATTTAAAAGAGTTCTATAGAGTTAATTGTGACACACACTTCATTGAAAATAAGTAAAAATTTACTCATTCAAACTTTCTAGAAACTTCTTTTACTCATCACAGAAAACCGTTTTTAATTTTGGTATTTTTTCATGGTTGCTCACTATTTTAAGAGGTTTTCAATTATTCAATGAGGTCTTTTCTTTTTCTGTGTCTATTTTTCTATTAACAATTACAACTTATTTCATATTATGAAATTAAAATTTTTATGTGTATGAATTCTAATAATTTTATTTTTTTGATCAAGAAAAGTAGAAATGGGACGAACTTGTATAAGATAAAATATTGCAGATATTTTAAAATAATTATCGTTTGCAAAAATATTTATCGCCGATTCTTACAGTAATCACTGAGTGGCGCCTATTGGAGGTGGGATTTGTAGCGAATCGTTCTGAACAGACTGAAAAGTATTACTCAAATTGCAGAGCGTGCTATGACGAGACACACGACGCGAGGTATTCGTGTAACGAAATAATAATGGGATTGTTTGAAATGTTTTATAAAACAGAATTAACCGTTATACTACAACTTAATATTAATGTTTAACATTTTTACAGGATGCAAATTATAACGACGATTCCGATTTAATTAAAGACAATAACTTATTTGGTCAAGATTCAATAAAAGCTTTGCTAGAAGAAAATTTATCCCACTCCATTTACTTTGATGAAAGTGCGTCTTCATTAGCTGAAATTCAATTGCTATGCCAAACCTTAAAAGATTATGTTCTTAAAATGATTGATAAAAAATCTTTAGATACATCCTTTCCAAATTCTTTAAAAGATTGTGTTTATTTCAGCCTGGACTCTGCCAAGGTATTGATAGATTTCATGAATGACTTTTTGATCAATGAAATCATACCTAAGGAAAAGGTGGTAATATTTTTTGCTTTTAATGCGAATACTTTTTAATCCTTTTTTATTTTAGAAATTTTTGACAGAGGTATTAGACTCGTTAAAAAAAGTGTATGAACTAACTTTCGAATCACATCTCAAATTGTCGTATCGTTCAAACTGCCTTCATTCTGTTGCTTTGTTATCTTCGTATCTCGATACAAGTCACATTCGCCTAACACCTTTGATTTCTCCAATAATGGTTTTGATTCGATCTAACAACTGTCCTAAATCACTTTTGCCGATTGTTTCTGAGTCTTTAGCGTCTCTCCTTAAATCTTCAGTTGCTCGTATTCCTTGTCCAAATGAAAAAATATTAAAGAATTTAGTGCAATGTTTACCATCCTTTATATATAATTCAAGCGATTATAATAAGGAACTTTCTGCCATTATTTCCCTGACAATTTTAAAAATAGGCAAATCTCAATGTAAATTTTTAGATCAAAACTTTTTTTCTACTGAATATAACAATTCATTTTTTATTTTAAGATTTTTATCTACAAAATTTCAATCAAAACTATTTTTCTATCTTCCGTTTATTGAAAAAACATTAAAGGAAACAATATCTTTAGCTTCCAAAACTTGTAATTCTGTTCAAATTGCCAACAATATCATTCCTGGTTTGTCTTTATTTCGCTGTGTAGGGCCTTTAATTGCCTTCGATGACAAAGATCTTTTTTGGATGCAAGAGTTTTGTAGAGTTTGCCTATTTCATTCAGTGAATGTTGTTAGATTTATGACAGTATACTCTTTGATTGAAATATTTAAAACTCACCCAACGAAAACAATGCACTTTCTTTTAGATAACGTATACGTCAATAATTCTTTGATATCTAGTGATTGTAGACTTGGTGCATTCGAACTTTTATTATATATTATCCAGTATGATGAAAATTGCAATGTCATTATATCTTTCTGTTGTCTATTCCTATCATTTGTAATTCCTGCGTTGAACGATGTTGAACCTGAAATACGGCAAGCGTCAAACTTTGTCTTTTCCCAAGTAATTAAGTTATTACCTTTGATGGATTTATCATCTATTCCATCTAATTTGAATCCTAGATTAGAACATGATTACAAAGAGTCTATATTATTTGTTGATCAATTTATTAATGCTAAATTTAACAATAATGAAATTCCTGAAGAAATAAAAGCAACTCTTCGTCCATACCAAAAAATAGGAGTCAATTGGCTTTGTTTCCTCAATAAATATTCTTTAAATGGCATTCTAGCAGATGATATGGGACTTGGCAAAACTTTACAAACGATTTGCTTGCTTTGTATGAAACATAAATTTCCAAAAAATGAGTCAAGGAATTGTGCATATAGAGATCACTTATGTTCTTTAATTGTTTGTCCCACAACCCTTTTAAACCATTGGTTCAACGAAATAAAGTCTTTTACAAAAACTTATTTATCTGCTCTTATTTATTATGATTGCAGTGATAACGTGAAGAAGATATCCCTGAAAGAAAGCCTTATCAAAAATGATATTATCATAACATCGTATGATTCTATTAGAAAGCATACCGAAGAGTTTTCACTATATACATGGTTTTATATTGTATTAGATGAAGGACATATTATAAAAAATCCTAGATCTAAAATAACTCTGGCTTTGAATCTTTTGATGTCAAAGCATAGACTTATTCTCACTGGTACACCAATACAGAACAATGTTTGTGAGCTGTGGTCTCTTTTCAATTTTCTTATGCCGGGATATTTAAAAAGTGAAAAAAATTTTGTTTCAGAATACAGCAAGCCTATTCAAGTAAGTTATACTTCTAAAAATTCGAAAGAACAGTCCTCAGGATTAAACGCGATACGATCTCTCCACAAACAAATGCTTCCCTTCATCTTAAGACGTTTGAAAAGTGATGTGCTTAAAGATTTGCCGCCAAAAATTATTCAAGACTACTACTGCAATTTAACTCACCTGCAAAGAGATCTCTACACGGAATTTGTTGAAAATCATCTGAATAAGAAAGGTATCATAGAAAAAACTAATAAAATTGACATTTTCCAAGTATTTACTTATCTGCGCAAACTTTGCAATCATCCCTCTTTTGTAGTTGATAATTCTCATCGTTTGGTGGTTGATCTTAAAGTACCACTGCAAGACATCGCACATTCATCCAAAATGCTTGCTTTAAAACAACTTCTTTATGACTGTGGTTTTGGCAGTGAATACGGTGAAAACGATGAGAGTCACCGAGTTCTAATCTTTTTCCAGTTAAATGGTATGCTTCAAAAAGTTAAAACGGATCTCCTTGATTCTCTTTTTCCTGATATTAAGTATTTGGTATTGAGTTCTTCAATTCCAGTGAAAGAAAGGCAGAATGCCGTTGATCAATTTAATAGTGATATGAGCATTAAAGTTATGCTACTTACAACACACATAGCAGGGTTAGGTCTAAACTTACACACAGCGGATACCGTTATTTTTGCTGAAATAGATTGGAATCCGATGAAAGACTTGCAAGCAATGGATAGAGCTCATAGAATTGGTCAGAAGAAAGTTGTGAATGTGTATAGACTAATAACTAAAGGCACTCTTGAAGATAAAATCATAAATTTACAAGCCTTTAAATTGAATATAGCATCAAACGTTGTAAGCAACGAAAATAGAGATGCGTCAACCATGATATCTTCCTCAAACTTTTTTAGTCTCTTATCCTATTCAAATGACTCAAATAGTAAAAATAATGTAAATACTTGTGATAAAGAACTATCTAGTAAAATTTCCTTGAAAAAGATCATTGATGAAATGGAGCATGAAGACTATGACCAGATTAGCATGCAGTATAAAGAACAATTTGATATTTCAAAATTCATTACCTCTCACAAGCAATGAATCTTTTACAAATGATCTATATTTATCAAATACTTGCTGAAAAATTGGTTTTAATAAAAATAAACTATGTACATTTGTTCTTCCTTATATTAAAAAAGTTCTAAAATAACAATATTTACCTTAAAAGTATATCCATTTTAGAAAAGGGTTTAAACTTTTGTTTAAAAACAAGAATTATGCTTAATAATGTATTCTCTAATATATACATTGACCGTATTTAATGCAGGCTTATTTCGTAATATTGGAAAGGGGGTGAGGAAAACCCCCACCCTTTGACATTTCAGAAATGACCTTTTTATTTTGCTTTCAGAATGGAATTTATTCTAAGCGTGTTGGATCTGTTAGTGCCCTTTATTTTTTAAAAATGAATGAAAAGCATCATAAATAATGCATATTATGAAAATAGCGCATGTGTATTACCTAGCTTTTTATATTTAAAACACATATTAAGTACGCCTAGTCGATTGGGGATACCTATTTCTCATTAAAAAAGTGTAATTTATCAAATATATCAATCAAAATTATCAGGACCTGACAAAATAGGAGTATACGAATTATTTAGCCTTTTTATTTGAAACATACATACATTGACCTTTTCAATAAATTACATCATTGTTTGATAGACGTAAAATATAAGTTTCAACAAATAAAACAAAAAAATTATTAGTTTCAAAACGTATGTCAAAAATAAAAAATTAATACATACATTCAAATTGTTTAATCACTCAAAAAAAAATATAAAAATGGTATCAAAAAGAATTAGAAATCATAACATCAATTTGATAACAAATTTTAACTAAGTCAAGACTTTCAATTTAATCCAGACCGATACTAATGGAGTATTTTGTGCAGCATGCTTTCTGGATTTTTGACACTAATTTTTGTAAGGATAAACTAATGATTTAACAATTTCTATTCTAAACGAAAAAAAATTAAACACTAAATAGCTCCGGCATTAATTTTTAAAGTATCTAATATAAAGCTCGACTTGATAGTTCATTTTTTTCTAGCACAGGAACTATAACATGTGTTTATCAAACATAACAACTCCAACTTCCGTTTAATCATACAATTTATGCAAAGCAATTTTTTTAATTTCATCTTTAGTTACCGCTAGTATTCATGGTAATCATTTTGAGGTTTTTTTTAAACAACATACTGTGTAAACTCGTGCAGTTAAAAATGTTTTTTCTCAGAAATTTGCAAGAATATTTTTGTCTTAATCATTGAGTTTACATCTATAGGGATATCTATTCTTCAGGGCCCATATCCTCAAAGTTTTTTGAGCGACTGGAGATTTTTTTTATTTTGCTATAAGAGAATTTTTTATCAAATTAGCACACCATTATTACTCGACATTAAGCTTGCACTCTCAGCTTCCAATCCGAACGGGAGATATTTACAAAGATTTTATCAATTTGTCTTACTTTGTTTGTAATTGTAATGGCATCACTATCTTTTATCTTAAAAGGAGAAAAAATCATTCATATATGATAGAGTCAAAGCAAAAATAAACCTATAATTCTTCCTATCCGCTATTATTTTCTACTTTAATTTTTTTAATTTTACTATGATTTATGCTAGAACCAATTCTTTACATGATCGTGAAGACAAATAATATGGAAATTTATAGATTTTTATGAACTCATCATGCATTTCTCTGAAGTTAAGATTTATAGCTACGGGTGATCTTGATAAATTTATCAAATTAACCCCAGTTCCATAAATCAGCAGTTTCATTATGCCAACAATATGACATTTTAAATTTTGCTTCGCTTTTTGACAGACTGGCAAACGATGTAAATTTGAATGAATAGAACACATGACGCTAGATTTTTTACTTGACTTTCCCATTAGGACATGGAGAGACCGTGATCCTCACTCATCGAATGTAATAAAGCACCTTGACAAAAAAGACCTTAACTTTTTAAATATATATACACAAGTAAAATTAATGTTTTCAAGAATATCCCTATAAAGTTGTTCTTAGAGTTCGAGTCCGATGGACCCATCTTTACTGACAAAGAGGGTTAAAGATGGTGGTCATAAATGCCCTTTCAGATTTGCATGTTCTAGTACTGAAACAACTGGATGCCTAACAAAAAAATCTATCGCTAGATATGCTATACTCAAAAGATTGAAGATTTCATACCATGATTTTAAAAACGATCTCTTTTGGGAACAGAATGCTTAGTTGAGCTGATTCAGTATTTTGTGTTCTACGGTTAAAAATGTCTGTCTTCTGAAGAACCTATGAAAAGGCTTGTATTAGAAAACTCATTGAAAACTTGTTTATCCTATACGTCTAGCTATTTTTTTCTTCCCCTGTTATTTTGACATTCAAACTCTTGCACCGAAACTGCCTTCCGCAAACAAAATGCTCTCACACTTGCCTATATAATTTTTTTAATCATACAATCGTATTTTTTATGACACGGATTTCACACTAGGAAAGCCAACTTTTTTTGTTCTAGAAAAGGACATTGCGTAATACATGACCCTAACATAAAATTTAATAAGGACAAAAATTAAAAAAGTTTGCCATAAAATAGAGGCAAGAAATTTGTTACTTTTAAAATCAAACACTAAATATTTTATGTATTATAATTAACAAAAATCTAAAGCGATTGTTTTTCCGACTATCTCCGGTGTTTTCTTATACCCATGTGAACCATTTAATTCACAAAATTTTATTAAAAGTTCAAAAATATTTAAAGGCTCCTTGAAAATATCTCTAACTAAAGAAATCTTTTGAAAATAGTTAGAGGTTCTATGTTATTTTATTTATTTTCTAGTGTTAATTAACAGTGAAAAGTAATTCAAACAATTATGACCGCAAAAGTAATGATGAAGCCACAAGAACTTTTCAGCGCCATGCACTTTATCAAGAGCGATGATACTCAGTCACATGATCATCGCTACAATAACATATCATTGAGCATTTTCACCTTAAATTTAGCTTCTTATTTTTATTCTAATTTCATCTTTTTTTCATTTTGAATTCGTCCTTTTTATTTTCATATTTATGTTAATTTTAAAAAAAATTAATATAGAATAATGTAAGAGATTATTTAGCAATAAAAAGTCTCAGTAAAATTTCCTAGAACAGCTTTCCAAGAAATTGAAAGGGATTGCGTTTTTCAAAGTTTCATTGTAAGAGAAAACTTCTGAATGGTGAGTGTGTTGAAAGTAGTGCTCTGCGCGGGGCGGACAACCCGCACGGGTTTTGCGGGACCCGCACGGCGGGTGCGGGTTTTATTAATATAGGCGGACAATCTGTGGGTTGTCCGCATTCACTCTTATGCAAGATTTTATGAGTGCATAATTGCCTTTTTGGAAATACCTTATTTTTTATTGCTATATGTTACTATTGGAAAGATATTTGCATTGAGTAAATAGTGTGTGATGAAGTGAAATCGTAATTGAAATAGAAAGATAGAGCAGGTTTGATTAGCGTCATTGATCCGTTTACAAGAGAAGAAGCAGAAAAAAATCAAATAATAAGAATGTCATATTTTTGAAATATCCATTATAGAATATTATTCATTTTTTTGTTGTTTTCTTACGCACATTTTAAATGGCAACGTTAACATCTCAGCAAGTTTCATCTCATTTGAAATCTGGCTTATATAAAATAAAAAGTGTAAATGGATTGAAATCGGAGGTCTGGAAGACGTTTGGTATTGTGGTAAATGAAAAAAATAGTGATTTGGATTTTACCGCTTGTAAAGTATGCTTTTAAGCTTTCGCTTATTGTGGAAGAAAAACAGCTACTTCTATTCTTAGGAGACACAAGTGCAAAATATATCCTAATCAAACTTTACTGACTGATGCTATCAAGCCAGTTTTGAATAATGCAAAAGTTATTTCGAAAGCTAAAAACGAAAACATTAAACTGGCATACGTCCGTTTTTTTAGCTAAAGATCTTAGACAATTTGAAACGATCGGTTGTGGTGGATTCATTGACTTAGTTCAAGAGGTAAAATGCGGGGCGGGTGCGAATAACATTTTACAACCCGCGCTGGTCTAAGTCTGCTGATAGAATTGATTGCAAATTTTTATGAAGAATGCACCCAATGCCTTATCAACAATCGGAATTAACGTTGGTCGTTCACGCAAGATTATGTTATCATGAAAAATCAAAGCATCATATGAAAGCTACATGTAATTACTGGGAGTTACACCAAAGAATTTTTAGTGAACAGACCATCGATAAAGAGCAAGAAAATATTGTCAACGAGCACTCAAAACACTGTAAGCAAGTATTTAAAGGGTTAGAAGCTATAGTGCAATTTCTTGCTGTAAAAAATGTGCATTTAGAGGAACAAATGAAAATGTTCGTAAAGAGAGTGTGCACAATGGAAACTTTTTAGGTCTTGTGGAGTTAGTTGGAAAGTTTGATCCTGTTCTTGTTATACATTTGCAAAAAATTAAAACAATTGGGAAAAGACACTCAGAATGAACTTTTAGATATCATGGCTACAGCCACTTTGAATGAGATACTGAGACGTGTAAAAACCGCTAAATATTATGCCATTATTTTGGACTGCATGTTGTAAAGTAAGAAATAAATTTATTTGAAGAAAAGTAGGCTTTACTTTCAACGAAGATAAAGAAATGTGAAGGCTTATATACTATTGAAATAGAGTGATTGTGGTTAGAGGGTTAGTTGTAAATTGCCAGTGAATTGTGAGCTTTAAATCTATGTTGTGAGGCACCACTTTATCTACAACATTCCAATTATGTTGTGAGGCACTCTATTTACAACATTCACCCCCTCTTTTTTTTTTTAATATTTCCATCTATCTGGAGCACGCCTTTCTCTTTTTGGGTAGCGGTTTTCTACGATGTTTTCACTGTGGAAGTGCGATGAAGTTGGAGAATCTCTAGAACCATTATTTTGTTGTTCTAAATTTTCAGCTTGATTGGTTGGTGTCAAGATGTTTCGTAGAACTGTGGTTAAGAGGAGCCAAGTCTTTTAAGTTTACGGTGGTTTCGTTTCCGTTGGGTAAACGAACGTGAGCGTAAGAGGGTGTTGCTTGTAATAGTTCAACCTCTTCAACTTCAGCGCTGTACTTGTCATTTCTTGGCTTTTTTTTCAGAAGTACGTTGCCAGGAGACATAATCCAAGATGGTAAAGAGACTCCGTATGTAGACCTTCTTGGAAAAGCCATGAATCTTTCGTGAGGAGTACATCCAGTTGCAGTACACAGCAAAGATCGAATTGAGTGTAAGGCGTCTCCCAAAACATCTTGCCAAGCTTTTACGTCAAGATTACGTGCTTTTAGAGCTAGGCAAATGCTCTTCCAAACAATTCCATTGTATCTTTCACACTGTGAGTTGCCAGTTGGATTGTAGCGTGTTGTGCGACTTGTTGCCACTCCTAGATTGAGCAAATATTGTTGAAGTTCTTGTGACAAAAAGAAAGAGCCTCGGTCACTGTGGATGTACTCAGGTAATCCGCAAATAGAAAACAAAGAGCTCAAACAACGCATAACTGTTTTGGCACTCATGTCCTTACAAGGAAATACAAACGGAAAGCGTGACCACTCGTCTATGATTGTTAGGAAGATTGTATACCCATTGGAAAGGTGGAGTCCGCATTTGAAGTCTATATTCAGTCTCTCCCATGGTCTAGTAGCTTTAACTAAAGGAGTATGTGGTGGATTATAAAACCTTGGCTTCGTTTCATTACAAATTTTTTAACCTTTAATCATTTCTTTGATTTCCAGAATTGAAAAGGGCACATTTTTATTCCGTATAAAATGGGCCATCCTTGTTACTCCTGGATGGCAAAGCTGGTTATGTATATCATAAAGGGTAGAACTGTCTGTGGCAGCCAAAACAGCCCTTGAAAGCGTATCGGCAACGATATTCAGACTCCCCTTTCTATATTTTACATCATAATCATAAGATGCCAGTTCTATTCGCCATCTCAAAAGTTTATCGTTTTTTATTTTACATGAATGTCTCTTATTAAACATGTATGATAGAGCTTCTTGATCTGTGATTAATGTAAAATGGCGTCCTAACAAGTAGTGTTTCCTTCCTTATAGCGTCCACTATTGCGCATGCTTCTTTTTCTAAAGACGAGTGTGGTTTCTCATTCTTTCGCAACGTTCTAGCGTGAAAGGCGATTGGTTGCCCGTTTTGATTAAGTGAAGCCGCTATTGCAAAATTACTAGCATCCGTTTCCACAACTAGGGGTTGGTTAGGATCTATCACTCGCAGACTAGCTTTACTAAGTAATCTTTTAAGTTTTCCAAACGCAGCAGTTGCCTCGTTGCAGAGTGGAAATGACGCAGCTGTAATCAAAGGTCTTATATGATCTGAATAATGAGGAATCCAGCGCGCATAGTATGCGAAAAGACCTATGACCCTCTTTAATGATTTCAGATTTTCGGGAGGCCTCATTTCAAGTAGCGGTGCAACTCTATTAGGGTCAGGATTTACCACATTATGACTAATCTTGTAGCCAAGAAGACACATTTCGTTTTTAGCTATTTGAAAGTAATGTTAGCTTTTCTAGCAGCATTCATGAAGACTTCTAGGTTTTTGTTATGTTCAATAATACCACTGCCTGCGATCGTTATGTTATCTAGATACGCATACACACCCTTTAATTTTTCAGCGTCTATGATTCTATCAATAATTCTCTGAAAACATGGCACAGCATTCGTAAGACCAAAAGGAATTCGTGTGAACTGATACAACTTATGTTTCCACTGGAATGCAGTATACGCTTTATCGCCTGCAGCGAGCTTTACCTGATGATACGCAGACTTCAGATCTAAGCTAGTGAAAACTTTATTGCGCGCTACTTCATTTACTATGCATTCAATTTTAGGCAGAGGATAGGCATCTAATTGGGTAAACCTGTTTATGGTTTTACTGTAGTCTATAACCATGCGCGGTTTGTGGTTTTCGCTCTTACTAACAAATGGCTGTGCTCTCCACGGAGAAAGACTTTCTTCTATAATGCCATCCTTAAGTAATCTTTCCACCTCCTTCTCGATGAATTCACTATCTGAATAGCTATACTGCCTAGATTTGGTTGCTATAGGACGGCAATCTTTAGTTAAATAGCGGAATAACGACGGAGACGGCGATTGTAATTCCGAAAGGGAACACACCTGAATGCCAGGAAGTTTTCCTCCTAAATTGAACTTAAGAAATTTGTGAGCACAAATAAAATCTTGCCCAAGAACTATGTCACTTACGAGATTCTCTAAAACGTTTAATTTAATGTTATGATATGTGCTCTCTTTGAATACCAAACTTTCTATACAATAGCCTAATATTGGCACAGTAAGATCAGATGAAGCCATACTCACAACTCTATTAAGTGGAAACACCCTTAATCTTACCTTGTTTACAAATACCGAAGAAACAAAGCTTTCAGTGGATCCTGTATCAATCAAACAGTTGGCTTCAACTTGACCTACTTTTCTCATAATTAAAACCTTAGAATTAAAACTAGTAGCAGCTATCACAGAATCAGACTTAGCAGGTACCTCCCTACCAAAACAAGTACAAGATTTATTGTTAGCATCAATTATAGTTGCAAGGATTGATTCATCATTATCAGTTTCAACATCTTTATCTGTATTAATACAAGACGATCTACAAGCTTTAGAAAAGTGACCCATTTTGCTGCACTTGTAGCACTTTGAGTTTTTAGTAGGACAGATTTTTCTTATGTGGAAGGCGTTACCGCAGAAAAAGCATAAATGCTTAGACTTGTAGCTAGAACGTGGTTCTGTAGGATCCTTTCTGGTGGAAGCAGTGAAAGAAGTTGTGTCTGTTTTGTAGGCATGAGAGTTGCTCTCAGCTATCTCCAGTGCGCGAGCTTGATCGTAGGCACTCTGCAAGTCCAAGTTTTTGTTTTCAGTAGGCGTAGACGTATCGTGTCTGAAGCAAGTCCATTGATCAAGGCATCTCTTATCTGTTCATCTCGGTGCTGTTCAGCAGAGACCAAGGAATACTCGCACTCAAGACTCAATCTTTGCAGTTGCTGTACAAAAGCGTCGACACTTTCGCCAGGTAGTTGTTTTCGGATTGCTAGCAAGTGCCGAGCAAAGACTTGATTCTTCTTTTTCACATAGATGCTTTCGAGTTTAGAGATGGCATTATCGTACTCTTCCACGTTCTCAATGTATTTGAAGACGGAGGCAGAAATGTAGTTAGTGAGAACAGAGAGCTTTTCAGGATGGAGAGCTGAGATCGAGGAAAGAAAGTTCTTAAAGGTTGAGTACCAGTGTTTCCACTCGTCAGTAGCAGTGGCAGAGTTGGGATCTATGTCAAGTCTTTCTGGACGCAGAAACTTGTCCATTGAGGTGACAGGTTGAAAGTAAATTGTTGTAAAGTAAGAAATAAATTTATTTGAAGAAAAGTAGGCTTTACTTTCAACGAAGATAAAGAAATGTGAAGGCTTATATACTATTGAAATAGAGTGATTGTGGTTAGAGGGTTAGTTGTAAATTGCCAGTGAATTGTGAGCTTTAAATCTATGTTGTGAGGCACCACTTTATCTACAACATTCCAATTATGTTGTGAGGCACTCTATTTACAACA
>JAUIRK010000360.1:185000-213231 GCA_030549495.1 Nectonema munidae | reverse complement strand
GATCATATATTTGGCCGTGCCTACCTTTCATCAAGTACAGCAAAACAAGCGCATATTTATGATAACTACGCAAAGAGGAGAGATAGGTTGAGGGGAGATTTAGGAGGGAGGGTGGGGAGGGGAGGAGGGGGGGGGGTGGTGGTGCCAACATCTCTCCTCCCCTCCCCCTTCGATACACTAATTTGATCGACTACACAAAATTTTGTATGCAAGCTACTAATTTTGAACGAAAAACTGGAGTAAGAGTAATCTTTACCTGCTGCAAAAAGACGTAGTACTTTTAAAAAGGGAGATAGAGTGTTTGTGTGAACAGTGTATGTGAAAAGTTAATTTTATGTGATTAATGAAGAAATTGTCACCGTCAAAAATGTCACATTTCAAGTGGTTTATGATATTTTATCATCAAAGCTGCAGAATTTTACACAACTCAAGGCAAAATTCCAAATTATATTGTAGCATTGAAATTTCATAGAATACATCGTCAGATATGCTTTGCAGCACACTCGTTTTCAAAGGAAAGAAGACACACACACAGGTAGACGACGGATACGATATGAATACAATGTATAGTATGCCTAAGATAGTAACACCGTATTTGGTAGAGAAAAAGTCGTTGATAGAAGAGTGATTGATGGACAGATAAGGAGAATCTGTGGATGATGAGTACATGATTTAGTGCTGATGAAGATGATAATACCGCTTCGGGGAGCGAGGGGTCTAAAACCTGGGAGTCTTTTACTTTTAATTGTAGCTCTGGTTCCTTTCCGCTTTGACAGGAAACACATCAAAATGAATAAAATTAATTTTATAAAATTGTAAGGCATGACATTTTAACGATGTTCTTATCTTTTTTCACGAAAATATATTTGAAACTCGGTGAGAGAAAAATAAGTAGTATAACATATGAAGAAGTAAAATATAATAACTCTACGCAAACATTTTTTAACGAAAAATTAACTTTCACGAAAATTTTTTGATTTACATCCAGGATCGGCAAACTTTTTTTTACCTGTCGACGCCTTCATAGAACATTTGTCTTCACACCGACCCCCACCCCACACAGAAATGTTTCATAAAAACATTAATCAATGTCCAACAATTAAGAGAAAAAATACAAACCAAAATAGTCCAGTTTGCGTAAAGCAATATAACCAGTAGTGGGATTCAGCCGGTTCGCATCGGTTCGTTAGAACCGTCTCACGGAATTTTTTAAGTTCGGCGAATCGACTAGTCGTTGTCAGTAATCTTCTGCCTCTCATCCGAAAAGAACCGAAACCGCTGGGACGGTACGTTTCGTTAGTGATTTAGTGCATAGTTTATTTATACAAGTGGTGACCAGGTTTATTACCATGTGTATCGTTCTTGTTTTCTCTGTACATTTGTGTTATTAACCGGCTAATGACCAACGTATCTTATACCTAGACTTTGACTATCATTTGCGTTCAAGGTATCATATATGATAGGCTTGATAAAAAGACAGATTTGAATTAAACAAAATTCTTATTCCAGGATATTTTCTCTCTTAACCTTAAATTTAAGTAATCATCGAAGATACTGTGAATATAAAATTTGAAGCATCAGTGATGTCTTTTTAAGGGTTAAGTCTTTAGTCTAAAAATGTTAATCTTTAAAATTTGGTGTTTATTCATAGCTAAAAACAATAAAGTATCGAATAAGCTAAAATATATATTTTTATCGCTAAGATTTATTTATTTAAAAATATAAGAGGAGAATTTTAAAGATA
The DNA here is from genome assembly GCA_030549495.1 of Nectonema munidae. NCBI lineage: Eukaryota > Metazoa > Nematomorpha > Nectonematoida > Nectonematidae > Nectonema > Nectonema munidae. The sequence continues at coordinate 211,487 of JAUIRK010000360.1, read as the reverse complement.
TACGATTTAAAAATATATATATTTGGAAATAATCAAAATTGATCAGTTGATTTCCTGAAAAATTTGACTTTTTTGTAACAGAACCGGCTGACAAAAAATTTGAATCCCACTACTGAATATAACTATAGATATTCAACATGTGTCACTATTAAAATTCTCACAATTAAAGATCGCTTTAAAAATTTCTTTTAAAAAATTGGGCGAATGACTTTTCGTTAAGTAAAATTCATTTCTAGCGGAATTTTTCGTAAGAGGGTTTTTCCTAAGGTTTCTTTGGGTATCCTTTTCTAAGGAGATTCTTTAATTGACTCTAGTATTACTGCCCGTATTTTCACTATTATATTAGTAACTATTACAAGTTCAAAAGTGGTATCATAAACTAGTTTATTTAGTAAACATTAATCGTTATTAAAGTAAGGTACACTAAGATGAATTTCCAATTTTACGTACAATTGTATGACTTACTAATTGAATTTCTCAACAGTACTCTATTATTTTATATTACTAAGGTCTTTATCCCATAAATTCTATATGAAAGAAATGTTAAATTGACTAATTACTTTAGTAAATATTTGTTTTTATTAGTGCAATTTTGCCGTTAGTGATGTCCATTTTTAAATAAAGAACCTATATTTTGCTTCAGAAGATAGAACACCGGTGGAAGAGTTTGGCCAATCGGGACATATATCTATCATTCGCACAGCAATAGACTAATATTCTTTCCTTGAATGCAAAATCAAAAATTAAAAAAAAACTTAAATTCAAACAGTTTTAAAGTTTTTGATGGGTACAATTTAAAAATATTTTGATGAATTCAAAAAAAATGTGAAGTATTTTTAGCTATACCAGTCAAATCATTGCGAAGCCCCCACACATACATATATAGTCATGCAAATAGAAAAATATCGAGTCATAGACATAGCCAAAAAGACATAGATTCATATACAAAATAGAGGCTTATACAGTGGCATACCTACCTACCTTTAATGTTGTCGCTTCTCAACATTTCAAATAACACTTGAAAACGCCCAAAACTTAATAATAAAGATATATGTAGCTTATATGGGTATGGAAAATTGGAATAAAAAGTGAAGGAAAAACCATTATTACAATATTGTATAAGTGTAAAATATATCGATTAGCTTTTTATTGATGATAAATTAATTATTATTATTGGAGGCCCTTTTTGCACATGGAGACTGGGGTCTCAAAAATCCCTTATGCAGGTGGTACTCTCTCTTCAAGCAAAAATTAGGAAAAATATCATATCTGGCTTACCATCATAACATAATACACACAAGTTATTATGAACACTCTTTGCCTATCACTATTGTGCGCTGAGAGTAGGAGTAAACGATGATTAAATGCCGGGAAGCAGACTTGATTAGAAGTTTGTGTTAGAAAGGTGTGTTTTTTTAATAAACAACAAATTAATGCATGGAAAAAGGGAGAACGGTGTCTTGGAAAAAGTGAGTTTGAAGTAAGCTCGCTTTACTGCTTTGCATTCAATGAAAGTGCTTGCGCATACTACGATCTCTTTGTGAGCGATCTATAGGTCTTTTGCCGAAAAGAATTCATCGCGTGCGTGCACCACGACGTAATAGCATTTTTTTTATAAACTAGTTCAGCATCGCACCGCCGCGCATCCAGACCGAGAAATTGTTGTGCAATGTTTACATAACAAAATGTCAAATCATCATGAACATTGTTGTACACGCTTGCAAATACACGATTTCTTCATGCTTTTCATATAATAATAATAATAACTTATCATCTTCTTATACTTTGTTTCGTGTTCACCGTTCTTTCATTCAAAGTTTATTACCACTACTGCAGGCAAAGTAGCTTGCAAGGATCGAAACTATGTTTTCTTTTTGTGCCGCTCTCTACTTGTGAGTTTTAAATGAGCAACGAACGAAACCGAATCACGTTCTTCGAACAGCGGCAGCTATCATACGGATAAGACTTAAAGTATTTTAGGAAATTAGTCTAAAGGTATATTATTTATACCAGGCTAAACATACATTAAATGCAATTCTTGTTGACATAAAAAGTGGATCTGTTGTTAACGTATGTTCGCTAAAGATTTGGAATTGACTAAAATCACGCCAATTTAAAAATAGAATAAGCCTTTCCTCATTTATCTCTATGATCTCGAGTTTTGCAAAAAATTTTGAAAAAATAATTCACACAAGTTGATGCACCACTATCTCACCGCTTAAGCATTTATTTTTACTAAGATAGTCAATTTCCATTTTTATCCAATGAATCAAATGAGTGGGAATTAACTAAGCCTTCTTCATACATGCCAAGAAGATTTTCCATAAATTCATAAAGGTATATCTAAAGTTTCCTGAAACTAAACATACTTTTTAACAATTTTAAGTCCAATATATTCTTCTTTCTCAAAAATGTTCTAATTATTCGAAACTGCGTGTATACATTAAAAATATTAAATCACATAATATTTTTGGGAATGGTCATAACTGATCGTTCTTCTTATAATCTATGCATATTTAAAAAGTAACTGATCAAGATTCTTCCATTGTTTTAAAAATAATTAAAATATTATTTACCTCAAAAAACGAAAAATAAACAATTATAATTAGGTTCTTCCTAACCTAAAATATTCTAATCAAATTTGGTTTAATAGCTAAAAAACATTTTCTATATCTTCAACAGCGAAATGTTTTATTTTAATTCTCGACTTCACTTTCACGGAATTCTGACATCTTTATGAGTAACTAAGTAAGTATTTAAAGTTTTAGATTATATTTTGAAGGACGCCAAAGTCATTTTGAAAAATTATTTGTCAAAGAAAAAAAATTGAAAAATTAAACTTTTTCATTTTGTCAACTCCTGAAATTTGTTCCAATCTACGTAATTTTAAATATATTCCAAATAACTAATCAAAAAAAAAACTAAATAAAGTGAAATTATCTGCTGTTTTAGAGTTCTGGGAATCAACAAAATGAAAAATTGCACTTTGTTATAATATTTTTTGTTTTCTGTTAATGAATTTTTTCAAAATGTTTTATCATGAAAAGGCAGATTCGCTTTTTGTTTTTAAAGTTTTGAATTATTTGGCTTTCATTCCTACAATTAGTTTTTAAATTTTTAATAAATTGAAAATGTTGCTTTTTTTTGGAGAAAATGAAAGATGTTTTGAATTGATGCAAAGTTGTCATTTTCGAATCTTCAAAGAAGGGAAATGATTTTCAAGCATCGAAAATGCAGTTTTTCTATTTCATTGTAGTTTAAGATTCAGTTAATTTAGATGAGATGATGTAATATCAAATATAAAATGCCCATTTTGCAACTTTTCATACTGTGTCGGATTTAAATAAGATCCATGAAAGATTAAAAACTAATCGACATAGCAAAGGAAGTTGGCCAGGTAGAATTTTCCTATTATCACTGAAACGATACGCTGTAAATTCATTGGCGAAAATGTAGGACGGGCGGGCCGTTGATTTGTGGGTTCTTTAGATTTCAGTAAAAGCTCATAATGACCAACGTTTAAGAAATCTTTAGCGTATTTATAACTTTAAAAAACGTAGGGGGGGGGGGGGGGGTAAATTTCGATTTTTTGAATCAGTGAAACATTTTTTAATTGTATTTACACTAAAAATTGTATATCAATGCATTCATTTTATATATTTTATATAGAAATTTGTTTCAAGTACACATTTTAAAATTCTTTTTTTATATAATTTGTATCTCTCTGCCGGTCAAAATTATTGAGGCAGGAAAGATAACAGTTAAAGTGAGTATTTTCATTAAAGAAAACTTTACCTGAAATAATATTATTGATAAGTTGTTCTTTCCCATTTTTAGATATAGTTGCACGTTTGGAGCATTTTTCTGAAACATCGAGGCTTACAACCACACCTGGCATTCCACTTTCTATAGTTGTACGCTCTTGTGCATGTATAGTTGCCATTTTTGCGGGTGATAAGTTTGTGCTGGCTTGTTGTGTTTTTTCTTCCCTCCCATTCATCAGCGCAAACGAGGAATGCTCTTTGAAAACTTTTGTCGGAGTGTATGGACATCCATTGAAAGTGATGAAATGAGTGGACGCTTTCTCAATCTCCGCTTCTCCTCGTTCATGAGCCTCATCATCGAAAACAAGTTTAATCATGATAAGCATTATCACAATGATCATGAGCAAGAAGTTGGCACAAAGCACATCCAAACGTAGAATAGCACTTCCTCTAAAGATTACACCTTGAACTCCATCAATTCTTTCGTATTCTTGAGGGTTATTGTTATTATTATTCACGGTAGTCAATAAGGCACATATGTAGTTGAAAAGACATTTAAATTTGTCATAATTATCCATCTTGCTCTTTTCTCAAATGCTTTTAGCACGAAAAAATGTAAGCGGTTGATTATATACAAGAGAGAAATTTATTCATTTTTTTGAGTCCACCAAGTCTAAACAAAATGAAAACTTTGATTCATATCATGTGTTTGGAAAGCAATTGAATTCTGTTATTATACTTGGGATTAGTCTTTTGACTCACTTGTGCGAGATCTAAACCCAGTCCTACCTATAAGTAGTCCTGATGAATGAATGAAGCAAAGCAGAGGGGCTATGTTCTGTATCGCAACGCTGAATGTAAAACGCGTGTGTAAAGCGTGGATAAAAAAACACTCACGTTTGTGCTTTTTAGGAAAATGCGTATATTTTAGCACGTCTTTTTTTATAAAGGGCAATACTCGTTTAGGCATTCACACGCAAATACAATTAGCGTTCTTACTGCACTGCTTTCAATGGAATGATAATATAGGTCAAGATTAATGGCATGAAAGTAGACAACGTTTAAAAGTTAATAGCGAGCGCAAAGTGCTATATGTTGGGATGTGTTGGTAGAGTGATGCCAATTCGAAGACAACAACCCTGTTTTTCCGGACGAAATAAAACCCGGTGGAACATTTGAAATATGTGACGACATGTGAGGCACTACAAGAAGCATGAGGCAAAGACATTTAAAATCTAATGATGATGGTGATGGTGATGATGAGAGGATGGTGTTATGGATAATGATAGTGATGATGATGGTGATGATGTTGTCATTGTGATGATGATGATGATGTTGATGATGACGGGGTTGATGTGAGTGGATGTGGATGATGTGATGGTTGATGATGTGGTGGTTGATGATGATGATGATGTGGTGGATGATGATGATGATATGGTGGATGATGATGAAGTTGTGGTGGATTATGATGATGTGGTGATGATGATGATGTGGTTGATGATGATGATGTGGATGATGAGAATGATGTGGTGGTGGATGATGATGTGAATGTGGATGATGATGATGTGTGGATGATAATGATGATGATAATGATGATGATGATGATTATGATGATGATGATGATGATGATGTGGAAGATGATGTGATGATGATGATGATGATGATGATGAAAATGATGATGATGATGGGGTTGATGTGAATGTGGATGATGTGGTGCTTGATGATATGAATGATGATGATGATGTGGTGGATGATGATGATGATGATATGGTGGATGATGATGATGATTTGGTGCATGATAATGATGTGGATGATGATGATGATGATGTGGTGATGATGCTGATGATGTGGTGATGATGATGATGATGTGGTGATGATAATGATGATGATGTGTGGTGGATGATGATGATGATGATGTGATGTGGATGATGATGTGTGTGGATGATGATGATGATGATGATGATAATGATTATGATGATGTGGTTGATGAGAAGATGAGTTAAATGATGATGATGATGTGAAGGATGATGATGTGAATGATGATGATGTGGTTGATGATGATGTGGTTGATGATGATGTGGTTGATGATGATGATGTGGATGATGATGATGATGATGATGATGTGGATGATGATGATGGTGTGGATGATGATAATGGTGATGATGATGATGGTGATGATGAGGATGTGGATGATGATGATGATGATGTGGTTGATGATGATGGGGGGGGGGATGATGATGATGGTGATGTGGATGATGATGATGCTCATGTGAATGATGATGATGTGAATGATGATGATGTGAGTGATGATGATGTGGATGATGATGATGATGATGATGATGATGATGATGATGATGATGATGATGATGATGATGATGATGATGATGATGATGATGATGATGATGATGATGATGATGATGATGATGATGATGATGATGATGATGATGATGATGATGATGATGATGATGATGATGATGATGATGATGATGATGATGATGATGATGATGATGATGAGATGGATGATGATGATGATAATGATGATGATGTTGATGATGATGATTATGATGATGATGATGTGGGTGATGATGATGATGATGGGGTTGATGATAATGATGATATAGATGATGAGATGTGAATGATGATGTGGATGATGATGAAGTGGATTCGTTTAGAGTTCTAAATTTACAGGATAAATATGTATAGAATTAGTCAAGCCGTTTGAAATAACACACCGAAATTGTATGGTAGATAATTTTTTAGCAAGTGAGAGTTTGGCACTAAAGTCTTAGGAAATAAAATGTGAGGTTATTGGAACTCTGTCAGAATAAAAAAATCATTCCTTTATCTTATAAACACCCTAAAATAGAGAATTTGGCTCAACAGTCTTCAAGTATGACAATCAAGACACTTTCATAATCATTTAATATGTTCCTAAAAATGATCCGTTTATCTTTTATCAATTAACTTTTATGCTTCTGATTTTTACAATGACAAGAACAAACCAGAAATGATAAACTTCTACACTAAAATATAGAAAAATATACAGATAGAAGAAAAACATGTCTGCTGGCTATTAGTAATTTTCCTCAACATACCTGATGTAGCATGTCTTAATTTTTAAATAATTGAAAAGAAAAATTTTAATTTTAAATTTTATTTCTGAATAGAGAACTTTTATTAAAACGCTTAGAAGCTTCACTTGTAAGAAATCTTCAAGAAAACAATTCCGCATTTGTTTAAAGCTCGTTGTAGGGTACATTCTTTAGAAAAAGTGGAAATATTGTAATAATTTTCAAGAAAATAGTTATTTATAATTAGACTGGTATTATTTTTCTTAATGTTTGAATACTATAGCAAAAAATATATTTGTATTAAATGACTACGAATTGTAATCCCGATAAAGTTATAATTTTACCCACACTGTTAAGGGTTGAAGTTCGTTATTTACCAAAAATAACGGAATATAGCCCGTCGCCAGACCCCAAGCACAGGGAGGGGGCGCAAAACTGATTTTAATGTGGGCGCAACTCTACGAAAATGTATACATTTATATTTTATATATTTCAAGGGAGTTTTAGATTATATCAGAAATTTTTTACTTTCTCTTTCCCATTGTGACGTATGTGACTTATATTTCGTGTTCTATAAATTTATTCCTTTTAGTAATTCTAATTTGAAAAAAATTTCACTCCAAAACATGCATATACTCTCTCATCTTATAAAGTAGAGAAAGATCTATCAAATTCTTCTTCAGAACCAGGCGAAAACCTGTTTTCTTCACAGCATGACGTAGGTAATAGAAGAAATAACCTTTTAACATTTATCACACTTTGTTGGCAGTTTCGCATGGATGCGTAATCACGTGTCAAACTTTTTACGCATCATAGATAAATACAAGAAAATCCACATGTTACCGTGGAACGTCACTTAAATTTGCCTGGAATCACGGAAAAGTGTGGACTATCAGCCAGAGCTCTTATTAAAGCATTATTTTTCGAAACCACAGTGCAAAGGGCACGCTATCTCAACATGTTACAAGAATTTGTTTTGCCACGCCTCAAAGAACATTTTGTAGATGCTGGGTTCTACTTCCAGTAAGATGGACTGTGATGCGAGAGCTTAACCCGTTATCTCCCAAAATGTCATGTCTTGAGATTTTATTTACGAACATTTACTTTTTGAGCATAGTCCTTACACATAACACTCTACAAAAAGAATTTTTTTTAATGTTGTAAAATAAAAGAAAAATAAATTGATCTCTTATGAGATCAGTAGTAGTATGTGGTATCAAAAACTAATATAATTAAAAAATTATTTATTTGACAATAGGAAAGAAAAAAAATTACAAATAATAAGAGGTAAGACTATAATAACTTTTTTGTATTTGTATTTTTTATGATTTCGACTATTTTTTTATTTGAAAATGTATATAATGAATGGTATTTTGACATGATTTTATAATGAACTATACAATAACTCCTTTACTGAAAGCAGCTTTCTTTAGTTATTTTGGTTGTAGAATAGAAGACCAAGATAAACCTTGGGCTCCAAACGTTTCTTGCAAATCATGTTACACTGCCTGGTTTAATGGTAGAAAGTCATCTTTCAAGTTTGCCGTTACAATGATCTTGAGAGTTCCGACAAGCCATGTCGATGATTATTATTTCTGCCTCACTAAAATCAAAGGTTTCAAACATGCATTCAGAACAAAAATTGTGTATCTAAATCTTCCGTCAGCTATCAGACCTTTTTATCATTCTGATGATTACCCAGTACCTATACCATCTCAAAATAAGGACATATTCTTATCGGGGGAGGAGGCGAGTTCTGCAGAATCAAACTCTTCCAGAATAAGCACTTCACCCTGTATCAATGAAGTAGACTATCAACCAACAGTTTTTTCACAGAGTGAGCTAAACGATCTCATACACAACCTCTATCTCACGAAAGAACAAGCCGAGTTGTTGGTTTCAAGGCTCAAACAACATAATTTGGTTGAAAAAGAGGTGATGATCTCCAAAAAGAGTCTAAAGGCTGTTTTGCTCCATAACGAAAACAAATACCCAAGTGTCTCGGTTGCTTACTCAACTCACCTGAAGGAGTCTTATGACAATATAAAGCTCCTTCACGAAGCAGTTGGATACTCACAACATCAATGGAGCTTATGTGGCGATTTCAAAGTCATATGCTTCCTAATGGGAATGCAAGCCGGCTTCTCCAAGTATTGATGCTTTTTCTGTCTCTGGGACAGTAGAGCAGTTTCTGAACATTACAAAAAAAAGACTGGGGTGAGAGAACTTCATTTGAGTCAGGCCAACACAATGTTAAAGAAACTCGACTGGTCAATATGAATAAGGCGCTCTTACCTCATTTACACATGAAGTTGGGCTTGATGAAAAATTTTGTGAAACCCCTTGAAAAAAGTAGTTCTGCTTTCCAACATTTAACTCACTTATTTCCGAATTTAAGTTCAGCGAAATTGAAGGAGGGCATTTTTGCTGGCCTCCAAATTCGAGAAGTGATGAGGGACAATTGTTTTAACGACATTTTGGGGAAAAAAGAACTGAGAGCTTAAATGCTTTTCAATCAGTGTGTGGCAGTTTTTGGGAAATATACGTGCGCCGGATTACAAAAACCGTATCAATGAATTGCTTGAAGCATATGAGGATATGGAGTGTCGGATGTCATCACTTTCTTCATTCTCACATAGACTTATTTCCTCCAAACCTAGAAGCAGTCAGTGATGAACTTGGGGAAAGTTTTCATCAAGACATTAGTAAGATGGAAAGTAGATATAAGGGAAGATGGAATCCAAACATGATAGGAGATTTTTGTTAGATGTTAACGCGTGATAATCCTGGAGCAAAGTTGAAAAGATCGGCTAAAAAGAAAATTTTTTGATTTTTTTCATTATAAAAAAAGACATAATGAGGTTGTTTCACAACATTCTGCATATTTAGTACCACTTTTGTTCCAAGTAATAAATCGCCGTGTTCATCGTTTGAAGAACTTTTTCCACAATAAAAATCAAAGTTGTAACAATAGCCAGAAAAGCCAGACAACGCCCAAAGTTTATATCCAAATTTTATTGGCTTTCCGCGGATGAATTGTTTCAAGCTATTATGCCCGAAATACTTTACTATCATCTCATCGAGACTTAGTTTTTTTTTAAAAATACCAAACTTTATGAAGACTCTTGTGCAATTGCAATCAACTTCCTTATTTTAAAACCTCTATCGTGTTTGTTATCTTTGGCTTCATCATTATTACAAAAATGAAGAATGATTTTCATGATTTGGAATTTTGATCTTGGCAATGCATCTTTTACGAGTTTTATTCCTAAATCCTCATCATTCGACCAGTAGTTTGTTTCCGATGGTAACTTGTGATAGCCAGAAAAGAGTAACACTCTAAGAAACAATTTTAGATCCTCTAAAGTTATAAGAGTGTTAGACATGTTTTTATATACAGTAGCATACCGATTAGTTTCTCCGATGATGAGTTCATACATTTTTCTAGAAAATATTTCTTCAAAAATTTCAACTGGAGAGGAACATATCAACTGTTCTTTCATCTTTTTCATATTGTCATCGCATGCTCTACTTCTTCCATGAACCCAACATTTTCTTTATTACAAAATGATATCAATTCTTCTCCTATTTCTTGTAATGAAAAAATCCTTCACTTGGACATTGTGAAAATATACTTAGAACAAGGGAAAAAGCTATCAATTTCAAAACGTAAAAACAAATAACTGTAAAAGCAAATGATTTTATCAACGCATGTGTTAGATCATTCAATCAAAGTATGTCCATTTATCACATCTACTGATAGAAAAGTACATCTGAGCAAAATTGTCTTCACACACTCTTAAAATAAACACAATTGACAACATATTCTCCCATTGATTTCATATGAGATCAATCTTCAATCATATTATAGTTATTAACAAATGCAATATTAGTTTTGTGTGTTATTCAAATAATAAAGCAATCGTTACAATTTTATATCAACTAATATCTTCAGTCTCACGTATAAAAGTTTTTTTCAAAAAAAATAACTTTTGCCTACTTTAACACAAATTTTTGACTCTTATAAAAACACAAAAATTTAAGAAAAAGAAGCGATCAATATATATTACAACTCTAAAAATTACATAAAAGCAATGGAATTAAGATGGTTTTAACAGCAACACTGTAAACCAATTTTAAACTAACCCATCTCATATGAGATCACTGGGAGATAATGGGTTAATGGATGACAATATGTAAAACAGATGGATTGGAAGAAGAAAGAATGTTGAATACTCAGCAAGATCAATTGATTTGTTACCCATTGTTTCTTTTTGTGAGGGTTTCTAAAAGACAATTCTTACAGCAGGAAACCTGAAACAATTGCTGAAATGGAAGGAGTAATTGAAAACGAGAGAAAATGTTGCTGAGCGATTTTAGATCCATTTCTTTACGATATGAAAATATTTTGAGCAAAATGGCAACCAGTTTGAGGACTTGATACGAATTGATCACTTTATAAACATTCTGAAATTACTGCACGCAGCCTTTATCCTATTAAAATTTAATTTTGTATGTTTTTGTGAATTTAACTGTACCAATCTAAATTCTTTCTCTTTTATCCACCTTGCTTACAAGTGACAATCAATAAATTGAACGGAGTTAAAACGATTCAAACAGTGTATACATTATTTTGAAACACTCCGTATTTAGCTAGTATAAATTAGCAATATTATGTAAAATATAGTCTTATAGTTTTTCTTCTTATCTTATACTTATATGGATACGAATTTTGACTTTCCAACTTTGATTAAGTTATTGTACACACTTTAAAGTCTATTAAAAGAAATTTTTTTAGCAAATCTTAAAACCTAAAAATTTAATAAGATTTGTTTTCTAAGAATGACATTATAAAATTAAGAAAATTAAGTCAATTCATTCAAAAAATTGGGAGATGCTTTGACCCATCTTGTTTGACATTTGATGTGAGTTGTCCTATTCTTTGCAAATAGGAGTTCTGTTTTCGAGGAGATGCATGATTAATTATATTAACAATGTTCATCTATATGGAAGACATATAGTCCTAGTTCAATGTTAATCTTGCAATTGATGTACATTTTCGCAAGCAAATGTGCTTTTTGGCCATAAAACTCATAGTGATGCTTTCAACACTCTTTTCACTCACGCTCTTTATTAGTAAATGTCCCAAGGGCCAAAATAAATTACCTACATACATCACTTTTTAAAATTTTTCAGCATATATCTTCCTTTTATATAAATCCTCATAAACAAAACAACCGCTTAAACATATACGCAAATTAAAGAGTTAGTTTCTTATCAATTTCCCGCGCTATTCAAAAATAGGAGTCCCAATTACACCTTTTGAACAATAGTGCTGGTATACTTTAATTCTGCTCTATTGAAGAATAAAGATCTGATGTAACTAACACAATAAAACATAATTTAAAGCCATTTAAAAGCTCAATTAGTTGGTAAATTAGTTAGAGAGTTCATTCTATTTGGATTACCAATGATTTCATTAATACAAATTCGATAGGAATATATTATAGACTTTAATAGTAATGAAATAATGCTATGCTACACATTGTATCCTTGGTATTCGGATATTTGGCCGAAAACAATTAGCCGAAAAACATTTCACTGAAAGAACATTTGGTCTGGAGACATTTGACAAAACGCACATTTGGCCGAATGGACATTTGGCAGAAATTAAATAATTAGTGAAAGAATATTTCTACAAATATGTAAATACAGTTTAGAATATTTACAAACTTCTGCAACCAATAGAAATGTTGTTTTGATGTTAAAACACTAAAACTCAAAAAAATACAGTAAGAAAGATGCTCACACTAAAATCCAAATTTTTTTATGATAGAAAGAAATTTTTGTCTAAAAATTTATTCCAAAAAATAAGATAAATTTATTTAAAGCAAAAGTGAAACATATATTTTTAAATATTTAAATATTGTGGGCAATTGCTTTCAGAAAATTAAAGTATGGTTATGAGGTATAGTATAATTATTAGGGGAAAACATTACATGCGGCATAATTCAATTAAATGTGGTGTCAGATTATAATAATATTTGGTAAAATTATTGTTTTCCAGATGTCCGTTTGTTAAAATGTATTTTCGGCAAAATGGCAGTCAGCAAAATGCCTTTCGGCTAAATGTCTATAGGCCAAATGCCCTGAAACCGTCTCCTTATTTTGCATACCTATTATATACCTACATTATTCAGTTTTGAAGTTTTAAGGCAACTTTTAAGGGGTGGTGAAATTAACATCCGCCCGGGAGACACTTATACTCGATAGTGATTAAGTTAGGCAGTTAATTTATTAGATAATTTGGTTAAGAGAATATGTTTTTTTTCAAAGTTTCTTTCAGAACTTTTGAACATGTGGTCTCACTTTCTTTTTATATACTAGCTAACAAACTACTTAACACTTTAAGGAACAGAATTTTTACTATAATGTCGAACATATTCAAAATATTTAAGTGCTTGTCAAACACATCCATATTATTTCAATTGCTTTCTTCCCTTTTCGCTTCACTTTTGAATGGCAGATATATTTCCTTTCAATCAGTATAAGAATTGTTTCATTTCTAAAAACCTCGTTATAAAAAAGTTGAAAGGGAACGCCTTTTTGGTTCGTACAAAACGAGTTTCTCTTTAACCGAAGATTTGAAAAATGTGTATTTGATTTAATATTGGTAAAATACTATTAAGTTAAAACTTTCAAAAATCAAAAGCTTTAAACCAAAATGCCTAAAACAAAGCGCATTAAACGATTTTTGAGTGTTTATGTTTTAGACATTCCGACTAAAGACCGATGAAATTATATTAACTTTTACAAAATATACCTTATTTAAAACTGAAAAAATATAACAATAACGTAATAAGAAAATTTTTATTCAAAAAAGTTGTTTTTGTTTTTAAAAAAGTCATTAATGCGTGTTTGAGAAAGCGATAAACTTTTGCATTGCTTTATAAAGTTTTCAACTTTTGTTATGCATTCAAGCATTTCTTGTGCGTTGTTTTTAGTTTCAAGAAACTTGATTAATTTATTGCAATGATTTAGAGCATCAGATAGAGTAGGTGCCGGCTGAGGATCAATATTCTCTTCTTCATCTATGTCGCTGTTTTCTGAAGTTTCGCAACACCGATCTGAAACATCTTTTATAATTGCATCATCCGACAGAGGAGCGGTAGTAATTAAGTCATCATCCACTTCAATGTAATTTTGCAGATCAGAAGATGTGAGCAGTCCAACATCTGTTCCTTTTTCTAACAAAAAAGGCGGATTTTCAGTTCTACTTTTTAAAACACTTGTATAGTTATCTGAAGAATTTTAAAACCTAGCATGGTTAAAACAGTTTTGAATTGTTTTACTCGATACCATAGACCAAGCATGATGAATCATGTTTAAAAATTCGAGAACGTTAATTGAATAAACTGGATTATTTTCTGTTGCATTAATAAGTTTTTCGACAAGCATAACTTTATAATGGAACTTAAAATTTTTAATAACACCCTGATCCATAGGTTGTGTACGTGATGTTGCATTTGCGGGAAAAAACTGTAATGTTATGTTACTTAGATTTACTTTTGGATTAGAAGCAACATTGTCTAATATTAGAAGAACATTTCTTTTTTGATGTCGAAATCGATTGTTTAATTTTTCCAACCAAGAAAGAAAAATTTTGGCATCCATCCAAGCTTTTTTATTAGCCTTGTACTCTAATGGTAATGTTTTGATTCCTTTAAACAACGAGGTTTCAGTGACTTGTCAATTACCAGTAGTGGAAGCTTATCATCACCTGTCATGTTAGCACCAACAAGTATTGTAAGTCTTTCTTTTGATAATTTTCCTCCTTGGCAACTTTCTCCTTTAAGCATAAATGATGAAGATGGTAGTAATTTAAAAAACAAGCCTGTTTCATCAACATTATAAATGTCTTCAGGAGCATACTTGTTTAAAATTGAAGGTAAAATTTTTTCAAACCATCAACTCATTTGTTCTATAGGAGCATCTTTTGCTCCACCACAAATTGTTCGAAAAGTAATGCCGTGGCGTTTCTTAAACCTGTGAAGCCAACCTTCACTACATTTAAAATCTAAGTGTTTTAAATCAAAAGCAAACTTTTGCGCTTTAGCTACAAGTACAGGTCCTGACACAGGAATATTATGAGATCTCGCATTTTGAAACCAGAGGAAAGGAGCTTTTTCAACATCCGGATAAACACATTTTCTCACTCTTTTTCGCTTTATTTCATTTTTCCCAAAAGACTCTTTGATTTTGCCGAAAACGTTATCCACGTTGAAAATGTATTAAGACTAATCCCAAACTCTTGTGCTATTCCTGACTTTGATTTTTCATTTCTCTCAACAAGAGTAATAGCGCGATATTTTGTTTCTATGTTGAAATTTTTACGTTTGGACGACATGGAGATAAAAAGCAAAACAAGATGCTGAGCAGTTAAAATAAGTAAAAATGTTAGTTTTTATAAATCTCCTAGAAAATTATTTTGAACCTTATTATTGCAACGTTTTATGTAACATAATACGTATCATGACTTTGCAAGGTATTATGTATTTTTACATTATTGCTTAAAATTATGACTTCCTTGTGGTCTATTATGAACTACCTTTACATTGAACTTTATTTACATTATCATCATACAATTTGCTGTAGAATAAGGCTCTTTTTACACCAATATAGATGATGAAGTGTAGCAATAATTGAAAAAAGAAAGACAAACAAAGAGTGAAAAGGTAAGTAGCATAAAATATCTATAGTTACATCATACCACCTTGCAGCAAGAGTTTATTATCTCTTTGTTTTTTTGGTGCAATGTGGTATGATGTAGTGACTATTATTTCATTGCAGTTGTTATTTTTTTCCTAAAACCAAAGAATATACTAAAAAGGATAGCAATGAATTGACTGTAAATAGCAATGCAAATTAGGATTTGTAAGCAAGTCTAACTGCTTTATTATTATAACAGCAAAAACATAAGCTTTTAATATAAATCTTTTCCTAATTAGTTTTTTGAAAAAATTTTTAAGAATAATTTTTCATATAAGTGTATTTTCTATTGTGTAGAGTAAAATATGCAAAATTATAAGCGAGGTTTCTTTTTAAACGAGTTCTTAATAAAAGATGTAAAGTGTGTGTAATTTTTGTGTACGAGTTGGTAATAACGCGATTTTACTGTATTAATAAACTGTCTAATAACGAGTATTTACTAGCTTTTTCAAAATAATATGTCAATTAAAAAACAATATTTTGTTAAACACATGTGTATATTCTGTACACCTATAAACACGTGTGTACAAAAAAGGATAAAAACTAAATTGATGGCAAAATGTTTATGTATCTGCACCAAATTATATTGAAAAATATACAAAGAAATATGATCTTTGAATAACTTAAAATAAATAAATAAAAAATCTTGATTTCCTTATCCTTGAGATGTGATGAGAAATGACTAATTAATGAGAGACTAATTACCCTACTAACTGAATAACAAAGTACAGCTCACAACGACTTAGACTTTTGTAAAGGTATCAAAAATATCATTTGCCTCATGAAGTATGCTAAGAATCTAATCTGTTTTGGTTGAAAATCATGAACGAAATGAGTAAATTAAAAGTCATATATTGTCTATAATGTGTACCAGATTTGTTCACTGTTAATAATACGCATATATTCTTGATATTTTTTAGTTCGTATGATGGTACCTGTAATTCAAAAAAGTTTTCAGAATTTTTGATCGAACTGCTATCTAAAATAAGTAACCTAAAAAACTGCTGGATAATTATGGATAACGCAAAGATCCACAAAACTCAAACTATCGAAA
Source organism: Nectonema munidae (assembly GCA_030549495.1). Lineage (NCBI taxonomy): Eukaryota > Metazoa > Nematomorpha > Nectonematoida > Nectonematidae > Nectonema > Nectonema munidae. The sequence continues at coordinate 194,829 of JAUIRK010000360.1, read as the reverse complement.
ATTTCAGATGGACAAATTTTGAAGTTTTTGTCTCCTTATAGTTACATGCTGAATCCAATTGAGCTGGCATTCTCAAAAATCAAAAATTTTGCAAAACAGAAATTAAGTAAGGTTTGCTTCGATGGTTTTAAAAACTTTTATTTTAGACACAACACTTTCTTTCATGCTAGATGAAGTGATCAAATAGAAAATTATCAGTGTATCTTTCAACACGTCTACAGAACCTGACAATCGCACATAATATTAGGCGCATTTATTAGAAACAAGTCTTCAAAGCTTATTCAGAAAAGTAAAATCAAAAAAGACACTTTAGAATTTAAAAAAGCCCGTTTAGAACTAAAAATGGTATTTCACTGAAACACAAGTAAACTTCATTCTTATATAAAAAAATTAGAAATAGTTTTGTAATTTTTATTCTAACATAAATGAAAAATTGGAAAAAAGTGTAAAAATTTTCTTGAAATTTTTTTTTTCGTAGAACTCAAATATTATGATGATTTCTGCAACTCGTTTTTTAGATGCAATCTTTCTCTAAAGTGAGAAGCCCAAAAAAGTTTTTTATGTTTCAATCGTAGTTAAGTGTGACATTTATTAATTTTATATTATACAATTTTTTTTTGTAAATTTATTATTTAAACACATCAAGTTTTACCACATCAATTCACTTCGCTGTTTAATGAATGAGGATCGTTTTAATGCTCTCCTTCTCCGTTTTGTTCACAGAGATGACATTCGATTGGATATTGACACCATTATTGATATGCATGCTAAAAAGTGTCCTAGACGGATGAGCCTTCTTAATCCTTTTAGTTCTTATTCTAGTTACTTTCTTATAATAAACTTATAATTTTTTGATATGTTATCCTGATACTCTAAGTTTTATGATAAAAAGTCAATTTTAGCTTTTTATTAAACTATTACCCAAAATAAGATAAAAATAGCTTAAAAATTTTGATAAAGCTTAAATTTATATGCTTCAAATTTGAGTTCTAGTTTACTAAAATTCGCCCCTCTAATGCCAATTTCTAGATCTGATAGATATAATTATTAAAAAAAAATAATTTAATTTTATACACCTAAAGTTAATTCTAATTTAATTATAAAAATTAAATAGTAAGTAATAGTTAAAATTATAAGTGTAGGGTTTCGGTGAAATGCGTATTCGATAAATTGTGTGTGTTGGCAGTGGCGGTTTTAAGGCTTTAAGTTTTTTGGCTGGACCGCATGTTGGCCCCTCCACATCCAATACCTATTTTACTTAATTTAAAATTTACTCGAAACTTTTTATAATTTAATTTTTTTGAGTGGGTTTTGCATCCAGGGGAAGAAATATCTCTCTTATCTGGACGGGTGAATCTTAGCCAATTTGGTTTTCATTCATTGGAATAATTCAAAGAAAAAAAGTAAAATTGCAAAATTTATAAAAAATTATCGATTTAAAAACTTGGCCCTTGTTTGCCCCCTCACTTCTGAAAATCTAGAGCCGCCATTGTGTGTGGGTAAATTGTTGTGCGTGAATTAACGCCCTAGATAAAAGTAAAGTAGTACTTTTTTTTAGAATGAATGAATCCTATCATTTCTGATGGGAAATCACCAACCATCATTTCGTTTAATTTTTATTATAAAAAAGAAAGACTTATATTTTATATATATCTACTAGCATAAGTGGGATAAAGTAAGGAGAATAATAATAATATATGAATACCCATTCTAAATGATAGTGAGATAGAGAAGGAGAAAGAGCAAAATATCATCAAACTAAACTACTAAGGCTGAAGCAAAAAATTGCCCAAAGTATTAGCTAGTTTTAGGAAGTTCTCTCTCATCACGTTTTATTGAAGTTATTATAAAAGCACTTTGCCTACATTTTTGAAACGTGTTTCAAACTTCAAAGAAGGAAGGAGCGTAAGCGTGTGATTGAGATGAGAGTTGCGTGCTTGATTTAATAAAAATACAAAATTCCAATAAAATGCGTGAAGTTTCTTTGCTAGAGGATGCAGAAAATCTTTTGGAAGAGATGAAATAAACTAACTTACCATCCTCCTAAAGGCATTTCACAACAGAAAGCATGAGCAGCGATGAAAATTACTTTGAGATGGAGGAGGTGATGAGAATGATGCAAATCTTGCTTTCCCCCTTCTCTTATACTCAACTGAATTTAAGGCAAAGAATATGCCTCTGACAAATGAGATGTGTCAGTGGCTGCTGAAGATGAAGAAATAAACTTTTTATTACTTACTACTTCGTGACACAATCCGACACAGAAGAGAAAAAGTGTGGTAAATACGAGTAGTGATTTGTTCTCTCTCACTCTCTCTATCTCTATCTCTCGCATAAAAACGCATTTCTCATCACATCTCAAGGATAAGGAAATCAAGATTTTTTATTTATTTATTATGGATATATATGGCATAGTAATTATTTATTCGTAAACGAGTCCCATAACCTGCATGAGGAAATTTTAACGCCAGCAAAAATGATATCTGTCATTTTTTTTAATCAAATAATTTCGATAATAAATTTTGAAAAAAATAAGTTTATTCGATTTTAGTGATAAAACACCATATAGATAGATAGAAGGGTTGTGCTCAAGTCGTCCTTAAAACACCAACTCACCTTAATTCGTAATTGTGCTTCACCATTGAAAAAATTATTAATTTATAAAAAACAAATTAACGAAGATACATTTCCAAAATTTTAGATTTTTAGCGTAAAAAATCATTCATCTCTCTTGTTGACGATTTGTTATTGAAATTGCAGTGATTTTTAATTTTACATATACGAAAGATTTAGATGTAATAAAAAAAATGTTTTTTTATAAAAATTCATAGAAAAAAAATTAAACTCTGGAATTTAATTTCCTCAAAATTTTGTATTCGCGAGGCTAAATTCCTTGCCAAAATTTCTCACTTTCTATCTATTTAGCTCTTTAATTAATTAATTAATTAATTAAGTTGTTTTGTGACGTTCGCACCCATCCTTTCGGATATCGTGGCCCGCCCGGAATGCTGAGTCCAAGTCTAACTGGACTTTCCATCCCACTAAACACCTATCGGCCCTTGTTACAAAAGAATAGCCATACCTTGTTATATATATTATTTTACAAGAATTTATGTGACAATATATAAATACAACTGAGTGAAAGATACAATCCTAACGCGAACGCTCCCAATTTGGGAAACAAACTTATTGTCTAGTGATAGCTTGATTACTAACCACGTAGAATCGCGTCGCTAGAGCACTACCTAACCGTAAAAACCTTTGAATTCTTCAGAGGAAGAAAACCAGGGTAAAAAACCGGCACAACGGAATGTATCTTGTTCCTAAATAAAAGGATATGATTATAAAAGGTATATGCTACAAAAATAGAAGCGTTTGAAGGCATGCAATATCTTATATATTATTAATAAATAATACTTGATACATGTTATAGCGGTTAAGAAAGATATACATAATTTAAGGCATGCTAGGTTAGGAACAATCTACCCCTGGAATTTGACTCCATCCCTAAATGTCGTCCCTAGGATATATGATTTTAATATTGGAATGTATGTTTAAACGGTCCTACAAGCGGACTCCTATAGAGGCCAGATTACCGACTATGCCTAACCTAGCTCGTAACATGAAACTGTTTTGGGACTTATACCTTGTGCCAATCCTAAATTTAAGTAGGCGGATCTAGAACTCAGAAATAACAGAACTATATCGCAGAACGCAGAATTCCCTATTGCTTGGGGACTATTGTATATGGGTAGTCACCTAGGATAATTTTATTTAGCTCTTTATTTAGGCATTGTATATTTATGTAAAACTGAAACTCGGTGCCCTACTTGATGATAGTCTAGCCAGGAAGAATTGGAAAGGCGACTGGATGAATTGGTAATGCAGATCAGCTAGTTTGTTCGTATGAGTTGGTTTTGGTGCGACTTGACTGTAAAGATAGATAAAATGCGAAATATTCCGAATGGGGAGACTCCGCAGAGTGAAATTTCGTCAATTGAAATTAATTTATGGTTATTATTTCCTACCGATACAAATTAATAACTATATATACTAGATTTATAAGTCAGTAATTTTTACTCATTCTAAATTCGTCCTACTTTAAGTTCATCTCTTTCGTTTAACCCGTTAAGGGCCAAAGTGGACTTTACAAAAATGTGAATCGTCTGCGTATATCAATGCTCTTTAATACAAAACTTCTGCTTTACATTAGATATCGTCTGATTATTCTGGTAGTCAACGGGTTAATTTTTTGTTTGATCTTGCTAACTGTAGTGTTTTTAGGAAATCTGTTTTTGAAATATTTAAGTTGGCATTATTCTAACTTAAACTTCAAATTAAGTAAAAAAGCTAAATTCTTAAATTTATAAAAAGAAGTTAGCATAAACTGATTTTTCAATGGAAAAGAATTAAAAAATAGTTATTTATAAAGTTTCATCTATAGAATCAAATTTTCAATTCATAATAATCCATTCACGTTTATATTTATTTATCACTATCGAAATTTCATGCATACTATAACTATCCATTCACTTGTTGAAATTTTTAGTATATTTCATCACATATCGACATATTGACATGTCACGAAATTTTATCACAATTAGAAACGATGTGGATCATAAACAATGTTTACTCATCGTTTCCATGAACACATCCGAGCATATGTACATAAATTTAATCTTATAAGCTCCACCAATGGGAAAGTCAATGCTATGAAATTGATAAAAGATGGATAGAAATATTTGATCATTTCAAAAAACATCATATTACATTCGAAAATTTATTTTGTGCTGTTCTGGTACCAATGCGTCAGTTGAAAGAGTCTTTTCAATCGCCAATGATTTTTGGACAACTGAAAAATCGAGATTTATTGTCGACACTATCCACAGCACTTATCGTCAAGTTTAATATGAAAAAAAATTCTTGATTTGAAGTTGCGGACATTTTATCAGAAAACGATAGATTGACAAAAAAATTCTTTCCTTAGATAAATATTCATTTAATAAATGACATTATATTTATATTTAATTTGAAATGACTCTATAATATTTATCTGCAAGTTTATATTAACCCGTTATTGACGAGAATAATAATCAGACGATATCTAATGCAAAGGAGAAGATTTGTATTTAAAAGCATTAATAAACGCAGACGATTCACATTTTTGTAAAGTCGACTGTGGTCGATAACCGGTTAATTTATCAAGTTGTATGCGTAAACATATATAATTATAACATACCTGATTTTGTACTCTTAGCGAGAAAAAAATTTAGGAAGCGAACACTTCAGGTTTCTTTCAAAATTTCAACGTGAGGGCAAAAAAATAAGCTCTTAAAAATTTCATATTTTTGTCCTCCTTTTTTTAGATAAAAGTTGGTCACCTTATGTACACTATAAAAGGAACAACAAAATTTTAAATCGCCATCGAAGTCTCTCAGTACTGGAGTATGCATACGCTCTTTTAAGAAGATAAATAGAAATACAAAATGTACCGCAACTACTATAGGCAAAGCTGTAATGAAGGTACTTTTAATCCAGCAAACCTTGAACTAACTTTAAGAGATTATTTTTCTAAATCTTTTTCTAGTGAAAAATGATCAATTTGTTATTTCTTATAGGAAAAAATTTTAAAAGAATTAAAGGCTGATTTTAAGAATTTTCTAAAAAAGCGCGGTTTTAATCATTTATGTCGATTTTACACAGTTTCAATATCTGGAACTTAGGCAAAAAACGAATTCAAATTTTGAAGAAAAGTAAAAATCTCAACTTGGTGTACGCGAAGATCAGCACTTTTTACAAGACAATTTGAAGGTGTATTTAAAGAGGGTTGGAGGTTGATATTCACCATTTTTCTCTTGGATAGTATTGTGAAATGGTGACAAGAGGAAAACTTAACTTAGCGAGAACATTTTTTGTTTTGTGGCACTAAAAGTGCTGCAAATGAATTATTATTACTCATAGAAAATGTAGTAAAGGAATAGCTCACTTTCAACCACATCATTTAGTGATAAGCTCGCCGCTATACTACAATTAGATTTTTAAGTAGCCTTTTATCATTTAGTTATATATTTAGTGTAGCACATTTTTGGAATTTAAGCGTTTAATATAATGACATCCGTGCTTGCATAAAATAGAGTTTCATCCGAAAAACTTCTCTATATTATCTATACTGACCATTTTAAAGTGTCCTGGATAAAAATAATTTAGTTTTGCAGTTCATACTTAAAATAAATTTCTATATAAAATATAAAAAATAATTAAATTATTGATAGAAACTTTTTTACATATTTCAAATTTAATTTTTACTGAGACTTATTTACATTAAATTTTTTTGAATTCTATATTTAAAATTCCTGTAGTATCACACATTTTGTAACGTTAAAAGGAAGTAGCTATTAAAAAAAATTTATGGTTGAATATTCCGAAAGAGCAAATTTGTTTGAAAAATTCAAAAGATGATGCAAAGTAATTTATTTCAATTCAAAAGTTCAAATCAATATGTAAAACAGTAAAAAGAAATAGTGATGACTTTTTTTTGAAAGCTTACGATGCTGCAACACACTCATAATCGCTGCAAATCTTCAAAAAATTTTAGAAGTGAGAGAAAGCATATTAAAATAATGCAAAACAAATTACCATTCCAGTGTCCGAAGTGGACAAAATGGGCTCAGACTCGCCAGTTACTCGTTGGCAAGGGACGTTTTGGTCAGTTGGGAAAACATTTAGTCTTCGAGAGTCTTCAGGATCAGTGCAGTAGGTCGTTTTGCAAGTTGAACTCTAAATGCGCATTAAAAAAACAAAAATAAAGTTGGAATAGCAAAAAATGTTCCTCATTATATTTTTCTAAAATCCAGGATGAAAATGGCTTAACATATTTTTGAATTTTTAAATCGATTAGGACAAAGATATCTTAGAAGAGAATCCAGAACTGAATGCTGGCTGTCTCCCAAATCTTAAGTTATGATGATTGGACAGACAAAAAAATTAAAATATATTTTCGAACACGATCTTTTTCACTATATTATTAAAATAAAAAAAATGATTTTTATAAAGTTATTTATAAATACATATTATAATTTGAAGGCGCATAATTAAAGAAAGTTGGGAAGTGCTGAATTTTCCAAACGTGGTTTATGTTTACAATATTTCCGTCCCAATATATACCTTCACTTTTTTGAGAAGAAAAATTTTGACCTCAAAGTGTTAAGAAGCGCTTTAATTGGGTAAAAATATTCTTACTTAAAGTAAAAATAGTTTACTTCATCAAATCAAATGTATTCAAATAGGGGTGGATCAAATATACTTAAGTTAAATTGTTTTAACCCATTTAGTACCAAGATTTCCAAAAAGAACGCTTAAGACTTCAGTAATCTCTATTTATTTGTATTTGAAATAAAAGTTCGCCTGCGTTTCTTTTGGGATCATTGGTACTAAATGGGTTAAAGACAAATTTAATGTAGTATTTGTTTTGTTAGTTTCAGAAATAAAAGTATTTGAAGTTTGGCATACATAAAAATCAATATGTTATCCAACACTTCTCAGGAGAAAGGGAACTTCATCATTTAAGAGTATATTACACGTATCTAACTAAATGTAAGGATAAAATGTTACAGATATGCGCAACAGTTAAAGAACTACTGCTTTTTGTTTTGGAGGTCAAATCAAAAGTCTTTTTTTCCATCTTCCATTTCTCCATTACTAATCTCATCTTCTCTATTTTCATCGCTATTATTGTCTTAAAGTTTAGTCAAAATTCTTATCCGAAATTTCATTCTCTATACAATTTTTCTATTTATTTTGTTATACTTTTTTACTTTAAAATATTTTTGAGGTGTTTGTGTTTCAATGGTATGAAAAAAGTTTGAAATCTGAAATTGTGTTCTTTTATTGCTACGTTAACAAAAAATGATTTCTTTTTATATTTTACTGTGACAAATAAACAAAGTTTTTCAACTTAAAAAGATAAACACTCATTCTTATAAGATTTAGTTTAGTAGTTTTTATAACATCTTGTCATTTTTATAATTCAAGATATGAAAAGTGTAAACTAGTGTGAAAAAGATATTTGTTCATATTTTTTGCATTATTTTAAATTATTTTATCTTGGGAATCTGAAATAAGAGTATTTAAACCTTTATATACGAAAATTGAATATTTTTTATTTTATATTTAATTTATAAATAAACTTATTTGCTCCAACCTTGGTAGCAAGGTTATAAGTTCTAAGAATTCAAGCTTTCAGAATACTCGCTAATTCATATTGAATTTTAAAGTCTGAAAGTTTAGAAAAATGATCGCGTTTTCTAAAAGAACTTCAGACCGAGTTTTCTGAGATCGAATATTCCATACCCAGCTTTCTGGCCACAATCGTGTTCTTTCTTTTTCAATAGAATTGCATATATTTAAAGCATACGCACTTCATTTGTTGAGACGTTGGCGTCATAAAAATCTTTAAAAAGTTGACAAGCACTTTATATTTGAGAATATTTTTATTTTATTAAAAATATGCTTAAATTGACAGTGACAAAAAAACTATGACTTTTTAAATATACAATATTATGCGTAAAATTTCAAGCTTTTTGGTGCTTGTTATATCCAAACAATTTAAATTTTAAGCTGCATTGCCCTAGTACGTCACTCTAAAGTCTAAACCTTTGTCAATATTTAGAAAAACTTCTTAAATATACACTGGCAAATCGATTTTTTAGATTAGTCAAAATCATTGAGCATGACGTCATTTCAGCAAAGTGCGCTAGTTATCTGCTTTAAACTCTTTCATAACTTGATCAAATATAGATGCAACTTCACTTCATACACTTGAGTTTGAACTTAATGGTAAAATTAATGTGTAATTTTGTCAAAAATTCAGATTACATCTTATTTTAGACTTATCATCCCTTGACCTGAGCAAAAGTTCTTTTTTACGTTTGGACAATAAAAGCAAATTTACTTTTTTCTTAATAAAATTTTTAGTCGTGAGTCCGTGATTTTAAGGGCATTGGAGTCAAAGTCGATATTTATTGAAATTTATGAGTCTGAATCGGTGTTGGCTTTTTCTAAATACTAGTTCATTATTATTTTTACACCGTTTGATTTTTTTGAAATATTGTCAATGTTTTCGTGTGACGATTTATTAATTCACAAATTACTCCGCCATTAAAGCATTTATCTTCAAAAAACATTTTTATTCTAAAAATCTTAAGCAGATTTTTATATCTTGATGAATTTGTAATTTAAGTTTAGAAAAATGATCGCTTCTTCTAAAAGAGCCACAGAAAGAGAAATAAAAAGTATAATTACTTACTTGAGATTAATCAATTACTGCAAGTTAGACTTTTCAATGAGATAAAAAATAGTAAAAATTCTAGCTTCTTTCTCAAATTGCAAAATGACAAATTTCAATATCAAAATCACAAATATTTTTAAAAGTGAGAAAATTATTGGTTTTGTTCATATTTTTCATTAAAAACCCAAAGGTTTTTTCTCTTATATTTTCAATGTGAATTAAGTAATAAAGACAAACAGAGTGGTGGAAAGTGAATACTTTTATAAATCACATTTAATGATGAAAGTTCATAACCGTTTCCAAATTTGTTTGTATATTATAGCATGTTATATTTTATGTTTTATTTTATAAAAAAAATCAAATTAATTCTATTGTAAAAAAATTAAAATACTTTGTTAAAGTAATTAGTGTTTTCAGCGTGAATATCTTCCAAATAGATCGTCTATTTGTGTATTATGTATGAAAGCATGGAAAGTATTATAAAGAAAAAAACTAGAATTTTTGAAAAAAAATTGATTAGGTAGGTTTGAATGTATATTGGGG
>JAUIRK010000360.1:0-180000 GCA_030549495.1 Nectonema munidae | reverse complement strand
AACTTTTGAATCCATTGGATGCGTTTTGAACTTTCCATATTACAACATTTCCTTTGTTCTTGTATACAGATTAATAAGAGCTTCCTTTAGAGAGTTTTTAATTGAAATTTCTGATAAGATTAATTCACTAAACAGGGTGATTTCATATAATGTTATACTTGGGGACTTTAACGTGCATTTTGATTCTCATAATAATGCCTTCACTTCAAAGCTCCTCAGCGCACTTGATCAATTTGCGCTCCATCCATTGTTAAAAGACCAAACTCACGTTGCTGGACATTGTCTTGATAATATATTTTGTGAGAGTTCACTAATGACATGCCTTACTCCTGAAATTTATCCAATTAATTTGAGCGATCACTACCCCGTTGTCTTTTCTCTCAGTTCCAAAAAATCTTCAGAAATAAACGAGAAATCCATCAATTTTAGAATTTTTTCTTGTGTCAATAAAGATTTGTTCAAGCATGACCTAAAAGCAAGATTATTTTCTATACAAAATGATAGTACTGTTGCTTGTTTTTCATTTAACAATTTTTGCTCAGAAATTGAAAAAACTACAAACGAACATGCTCCTAGAGTGACTAAAGTGGTGCGCCTTTCTAGACCTAAATGGTTTTCATGTGAATTCATTAAATCAAGAAATCGTAGAAGAAAAATATATAAAAAATGGTTAAAAACTAAGAATGAAGCCGACCGCAAAATATATGAAGCTTTAAGAACCTCCACTTCACTACTTCTAGAACAGTGGTTCTTAACCTTTTTTCTATAATTCCCCATTTTTAGTGAGCGAACTCTCAATTTCCCACCACAGTTATCGTTCACTAAAAAAAGTAATTTTAACCTATTCAGTGTTTAGTGGGTAAATATACATTTTGCTTTTTGTGTCATTTTACAAACTCGAAATTTTGTTTATATACTAAATTTATTTCTTTAAAAAATTTTTTTTTATCAAACATAGTATGAACGTTATTTTTCTTATAAACATATTTTTGTATGATATATTATTTGTATTAAATTAAAAACTATTTGGAGATTCTTTTTTTAAAGCAAACGTCATCCTGAATATAGTATCAAAGCAATAAAGTTAAATTGAAGACCACTGTATTAAAAAGATGAGGCATTTCTCATAATTATAAAATATATATCAATTCGATTTTTTTTCACAATTTATTATCATTTTTTATAGATTTTTTTTCCACAATTTATTAGATTTTTTTTCCACAATTTATTTCTTTCTTCCAATAACTGTGTCACTTTAGGGAGCAAATGCCCAAGCCTAATCAACATATCGCCTTTTGACAGCCAACGCACAGAAGTGTGAAACAAGAGTCCTTTGTAGTCGGATTCCAAATCCTGGCACAACCGTCGAGAGTTGAGAGCGCTTGCTTTAACATAATTTAAAATCCTAATAGCCGCTTCAAGCGTTTCTTTAAGCGGTTGAGTCATTTTTCTTGACGCAAGCGCTTCTCGATGTATAATACAGTGCTGTCTCACTCCTTAGGATTTTTTTGCTTCACTAGTTGCGCAAATCCAGACCTCACACCCAACATAACAGGAGCTCCATCTGTGTAAACATGAACAAGTTTGTCCCAGTCCAATCCTTCCTTTCAAAAAATCGTTAACAAGATGCATGACATCGACAGCTTGAGTTGTTTTTAGTGAGCGGATAAAATTTATTATTAAATTGAAATAATATTTAAAATACAATAATCTTTACAACGTTTTCTTGCTTTGCTATTATATCAAATCATACATGGAACAATTTATATTCTAAATATATGTTATTGTATGTCTTCATACTCTCGAGGTTTCGGAAGATGGTGACTAAAAATATGAGGAAGTTGTCTCCCGTGGCCAACCTCTTGAGGTTTTAAGTACAGATATCTTTGATTTTAATATTGCACTAATGTTTGCTATTGAAGTGTTATCAACGCCAATAACCAAATTGACCTCCGTATCAGGCCCCATGTGCTAGCGTACGTGTAATAATAACTATATCCTAGTTATTGCTTTGCCATACTTAACACTTTGTTAGAATAGGCTTAAATTTGGTCCTAAGAAAAGGGAGAAATTTGGAAGTGAATTACATCACATTTTTGGCTCTATTATTCGATAAAGAGAGTAAATTAAGATATGTTACATAAACATCAATCGTCGAACAAGCTTGACTGCAGAAAAGAAAGTTCCATCGTAGTAAAATAAACCAAAGTAATTGTTGACAGAACAAACAGAGTTGTAAGTTGAAACACCTTAATCATAGTAAAAATGCTAATAAATTTGAAATAAACAGAGAAGACGCTCTATACTTACCAGTAGTAAACAAATCAGTTTTTGCTGGCTTCAATATTCTTTAGAAGAAGAAAAAAGAAAAATGTATATGTCTAGCTGAAGAAACTGAGAAATATAAACAAAAGTTATTTGCTTACTTGGAAAACAAAATAGTTGCATCGCATATACTTTTACGGTAACTTGATTCTTTTTTCAAATTTGCTAGATTTTGGGGGTCGTCGAACCGAATCATATTTACTTTCTATAATTTCAAAAAGGAAAAGCATAACTAATAAATGTTGATGTATTCAAATGTGCACACTTCATTACATACGCACGACAAAATCGTAAAGTTTATCGATATGTTCCATAATGAAATCCAATGTTACTAAATTTTCAAACTATACCTTTCTCTCCTCAACATTTAATTGTAATTTCTCTTAAATCTGGAAAAAATCTTGACATTTTTAAGCAACCCTATCTCTACTTCCTCACGCCATACGGGAATTATGACAGAGCTAAAAATCAAGTTGTATAGCTTTAAAGTCATGTATTCAAGAAAGGCTTTTTTACTCTGCTGAAGTTGCTACACTTATAGGGGAAGAATATGGTTACCTCGCTATTGTATTAATATCAAAAATTAAAATAAAAAGCTGTATTCGAAGAAAAATATTCATTGTACATTTGCTATTTGAAAATACATCGAAACACTGAAAAATCAACCAAAATAATTTTTTGTTTAAGATCTTAAATAATAATAGGTCATTTCATATTAATCAAATCAAAAGGGTCAAATTAAATATCACGTCATTTCACATTATAATGTTTTGTTGGATACGAATGAAAAATTTTTTAGGCAAAAATGAACACTAAGGTCTTCAAAATTTTAACAATTTAATATTTTCAAAAATAAAATATACTGTTCATTCATTATTATATCCCATTTTTATGTAAAAATTTTTTGGTTTAATCAATTTTTTCAAAAAATAAGCATATTTGTGAAATAATGGATTCTTCTTCTTCTTCTTATCCCCTTATTGGGGGTCGATGGCTTTGATCCGTTCTCTCCAAAGCTTTCTGTCTGTAGCATCGCTTTCTTTCAAACCAAATTTTTTCATACTTTCTTCCAAATCATCTCCCAATCTCATTTTTTGCCTTCCTCTTTTTCCTTTTACCTGCTCATCGTATGCTTTCCTTATTTTCTCATCTTTTTCCCTTCTCAGGACGTGTCCATTCCATCTCATTTGTTTTTTTTCGATTATATCTATCACACTCGTCATTACTTTTGTTCTTCGTCTTATTTCTTTATTCCTGATTCTATCTCTTCTTGTTACATTTAACATCATTCTCAGCATTTTCATTTCAGACACTTCCAACTTGTTCTTTTCTTTCTTTTTTAGACACCAACATTCTGAACCGTAAGTCATGACTGATCTCACTATGGCTAAATACACTTTGGCCTTCAGTTTCATTGGCAGCTTTTTATCGTTTAAAACAGTCTTAACTTCTTTCCCTTTTGCCCGACTCGCATTCAACCTCGATTGTACATCCTTACTACAACCTCCTTCCTTTTCAATAACTGACCCTAAATACTTGAACTCTTGCACTTGTTTCAATTCAATCCTATGCTTATCTTTTATGCTTATCACAACGTTTCCATTCCTACAGACTTTCATCACTTCAGTCTTACGTGAATTCAATCTCAGGCCATTTCATTCTAGACATTCTTGCCACATAAACAGTCTTTCTTGTATTTCCTTTTCAAACAAAAGTTCCCAAAGGTCATCTTTTCTGATATTTTTCGAGGATTCATCTATAACAATTGAAAAAAGTAATGGACTGTGTCGAACCTTGGTGTAAGCCTACATTTATATCAAACTCCTGTGAACATCCATTCATTGTTCTAATCAAAGTCTTAGAGTTCCGGTATGTTTCCTGAGTTAACCTTACAAGATTTTCACTAACACCTTTTTCTCTCAAGCTCCAGTATACGATATCTCTTGGAAATCTGCCATATGCCTTCTCTAAGTCTACAAAGCTGCAAAATAAAGGCAGATTTCCTTCTAGTCTTTTTTCCATCAATTGTCCTACTATAAATATCTGATCCACTGTACTTTTACCATGCATGAAGCCAAACTGATTCGAGTCTATAATTACTTGATTTCTAACGCGCCTACTCAAAATTCTCTCTGGCAGTTTCAACCCATGTTCTAGCAATTTAATCCCCCGGTAATTTTCGCAATTCAACACATCTCTTTTATTCTTGTAAATCGGAATAATTAAGATTTTAGTCCATTCTTCCGGCATTCTTTCTTCCTTCCAAATGAATTCCAGCAATCTAGTCGTCATCTTAAAATATTTTTCTCCGCCTGCTTTTATCATATCTATACTAACTTCACTGATTCCTGTTGCTTTGTTTTTTTTCATTTCTTTCATTGCTTCCAATACTTCTCTTTCTTCCAAAACAAACTCAGAACCCTTAACTTTTTCTCTTTTATCTGTGTGTTCATGGTTATTTTCAACATTTAGTAGCTCCTCAAAGTACTCTTTCCATCTGTTCTCAATTTCCTAATCCTTTAAAATTTTTCCTTCTCTGTTTTTTATAATGTCCACATTTCCTATTTCTTGAATATCTTTTGCCTAGACTTTGCAATTTTGAAAATTTGCTTGCCCCCATCTTTATTCCCCAATTTTTATTTTTATTTTTTAAAATAATGGATTCAAAAAGCGAATAACAAAGTGAAATATTATTTTTGAATAAAATAAAACATAATAGGTATTTTGTTATTAAATTTCCTTTAACTCTGGATTTCATTATTATAGTTCAATGGTTTCCATTGACCAAATAGTTTATAAACTGATAGATGAAAATGTGCAAAAATGAAAAATTGATCGAAAAAACAATTTTTATAGAATTTTTTTTAATACGAAAATTTCTCGGTTTTAATTTTCGTTTGATGATTTTTGAATAAATGCAAAAAAAGAATAAAAAAATGTTATATAAATTTCTTTATTTTATACGAAAATTTTTAAGAACCGTTTAAAATGGAGATAATTAAGTTTAACTAAGTTGTGTTTTTTAAATGACATAACTACTGGTGTTGGAAAATATATTAGCTCCCCACACAGATCTTAAGACTTTTTCATAAATGAATGTTTTTCTACGTGCATGCACTTGAAGGAAAAAAAGTTGGAGCATTTACATAAAAGAGAATTCTTTTTTAAAATAAAGCCCTTAATACAGGTGGTTAGATACGTTGCTTCGATAACACAAGCCCTTGAGTTCGATCTAGCACCAAGACTTTTTCCTGATAAATTGATACAACCCGAGCAAGTGCAATTTGTCAATGTAAACACTCCAAGGTAGCTTTAGCTTCACCGTGTATAATAAAATTCAAAAAGGTCAATAATTTGTGTTTATACTAATTTCATAGCAAATTTTCAAAATATTGCAAATTTCATTAGTAAACATAAATTTTTACTCACAAAATAGTATATTCAAAATTTATTCTTCTAATTCATGTAAATGATATGCTAATAATTGCAAATTTTACAATCATTTACATAAATATTTAAAAAAAATCAAAAATTATCTAATTTTATTATTTTAACAATTTTGAATTTTAAAAGACAATTATGTGCTTTTTTTTGTAAAACACTTAGAAAAAAAGACATAAGTTATTTATTAAATTGCAAAGAAAATTAGAAATCTTGACTTATTTATAACAGGTAAGATATTAAGATACAACATATCAAACTCCATGGGCACTGGAAGATGAATATAATTTCTCTTGATCTTATTATCTTGACATAAAATGGTAGATACATGATCCCTTTAAAATGAAAACGTTCAAGTGGAGATTGCATTTCAAATCCTGTGTTTATAGGTCTTTATTACTATGATAGCGGTTCCCTTCCGATGTGCCCGGGCACATAGGGCCGCTATAAGATTCGTGGACGGGTGTCGGTAAATACACTTATTATTACAGTATTACATATATTACTCTTTATTCACCGAAATGAGTTTTCTTCTCTTAAAACTTTCCACCTAAGAACTTTTATATATAAAGTTTTTACTATTGTTATAGTAATCATTATAGTTTATAATTAAATCGAAAACATTTGTCATAGTTGTTTGTATTTTTAAATTTATTATTCTTATCTCCTTTTTATTTTATTTTCATGTTGCAAAGTTTCAAAAAGTTTGAAACTACTGCAGTATGGCATGAAATAAATGCTGAACACAAAAGATACTAAATTCAATGCTAGAGAATAAATTTAGGTATGAAAAATCATTTATCAAATTCCCTTATGTTAATGATAAATTTCGAATGATACTTCTTAAATATGAGTAAACATAACAGTTAACATTTTTTGCTCTTACCCTATTAACTTCGACATCCATAAGTTTCAGTCCAATTCTATGTTTTTGCAAAATTTTTCTTGCCTAAAATATGAGTAAGTTATGAAAGAACATATATAAATGTAGTTAACTTTCTTCTCGAATAATTTGTTACGTTTTCCTCATTATTTCAGCAGTCAATAATCCATAAAAATTAGTATAATCCGGAGCTAATTTAATATGGAATCATTTTACATTTTGCTGCACAAATTTCTTCTTTAACACACAAGAGCGATACATGCCTCGCTAGTGGCCCAGTACAAAAATTTCAGTAGGACCTCGGATTTTCATAGAGTAACTCATGATCAGATCATTTTATTAGCATTAAAGAAATTTTTACAAAATCTAAGACAAGTTTATGATCATACAATTGAATCACTACGATTAGAAAAGTTATTAATGACAAAGTAAAATTTCAGTATATATATATATCTTTTTTTATATTTCCTACTCCATAAAGTGTCTGCCACAGGCATATGACACCTGTGTCACTTTTCTCCACACTTTGGAAGTAGCAGTGATCATCTTTCTCATTTAAATCAAAGAAATTAATTTGTATAGTGTGTACCTGTGATTTTACCTACGTATTTCATTACGTTTACTTGAAACTATTTGATAATTATTTTTCTCTTGTTTTAACATATTTGTAGCGATTTATAGAGGGAACGGGAAGTTGGGGAATTATTTGGAGCGGCCGTTTGAGTAGTATCTATTTTTATGCAGTCTTTTGGGGGACAAGACATTTTAATGCTAAAATGTTACGTTTTACTTAAAGGTCACATCAATGGAAATTTTGTAAATATTGCTCTGTCAATCAAACTATACATTTTTAAAATTAGTTTTAAAGTAAAGACACACGATATAGATTAGTAATAAAATAGGCATTTTGCATTAATCAGCATACAAACCTTTTATGAAAACCTTTAAATTATAGTGGGTTTTCGTTGTTCAAATCCAGTTTTTCATAGTTGTAAAGGGCGGAACCAATTCAACTGGAGTTTTTGGTCAAAAAAATAAAAAAAGTTTAATTTAAAAAAAAAAATTTTTTTATATGAATTTCTTATCAATTTTTGAATATATATGCACTTAGCGCGTGTGTTTTTATTCTTTGGTTTACTTGCACGCGTGTTTTAATGACACTCATTAAAATGACTAAATCGAACAACTCAAATGATGAAGACTGGTCTTGTAGTTTATGTTTAAAGAAAAAGTGTAAAGATATGTTGGAGTGTTATGACTGTAAGAAATAGTTTTGCCTGCATTGTCATGACTTGCCTTCAAGTTTGTTTTCTTTTTTCGACAATTTTTTCAATTATGGAATGCGCTGGGTTTGCAAGATATGTCTTACATCTTATCAGAAAGTTCGTAGTTTCACTGATGAAGTTATCAATAAAGTTGAAATTTGTAATCAAAAGGTTTTTTGTAAAAGTTTATCATGTCCATATTTTGAAAATAAATCCCTTCTTAAAATGTACTTCTTAAACAATTTAAAAAGTTTTCCAATTCAATTTGCCTCAAGTTTTTAGATAAAATGTCCATGTCAGAAGATATAAATCTAGCTAAAGAAAATCTTAGTCAAAGCTCAAATTGAAATTAATCCAAAAGTATGTATAACTATTCCAAAGATGTGCAAGACAGTGAAATTATTCCTATAATTTTGGCTGAAAATTTTGAAGTTAATAGGGTTGTTGAAGTTGGAGGTAGGGCCGGCCTTAGGCCACTGTAACCTATGCGGCCGCAGTGGGCCCCGTGCTTCTCATTTTGATTATATATTGTATGATTTCGCTAAATGCAAGGTTCGCAAAGTAAAGTTACATTGATCGTCATTTTGTGTTAATGAAAAAGTAATAAAACAAATCCCTTTTCTTTTTTTCAAAATCTTATTTCTCACTTATCTTTTTTCCTAGCCATACTGGGCCCCACGCAATCCATTTTGCATAGGACCCCGCGAACACTAAGACCGGCCCTGGCTGGAGGTACTTTTAAAGTTTTTTTTGTACGGGCTTGTAAAAACAAGCATAAAAAGTTAATAGTTTTTACTACTTGTAGTACGGTTTATAAAGTTTTTAAGGCCAGCAAATTACAGCTATATTTTGACTTGTCTTGTGTTGATATTTACCATTATTTTATTATAAAACAATGTTCTAACTGCTTTTCTTTCGGTCACCACGTCTAATTGTAAAAACGGGAGTATATGTAAATATTGTTCCGAATCTCACAATGGCAATATATGTGATAAAAGTGACTCAAATAACGTGAAATGTCATGATTGTACTAAATATGATAACGTTTCGTTTGATCACTCAGCCTTGAGTTATAATTGTCCTCAAGTTCAAAGGGAGCTTTTAAATGTTAAAAATCTTACTTCGTATGATTCGGATGGTGACTAGTCACATGCAACCCGAGTCTTTCAAATCAATTTGACTGAGACTATTTATATTTTTCTGAGCCATCCAAAGTGATTGATATCGATCACATCTTTTTAGTTGATTGTAAATTAAATATAATGTCCCTCAATATACAGTCATTAAGATCTAAATTTAGTGAACTAGAATTTTTTATAAATTATACCAATTCTGTTTTAACAATTCTGATTTCTATAGTTTGTCTTCAAGGGACATGGCTAAGTGATTATGATTCTTTTTCTTACAAAATTCCTTTCTATAAATTTCTTAGATTTAAGAAATCTATTTCTTCTCACTGCGGTCTGGCTTTCGATATCCATCAGTCGTTAGAATTTTTAATAATAGGAAATGGTGTATCATCAAATTGTTATTAGTTTGCTAGTATAGCTTTTTCGTTAGATTGTATTAAACTCAGTATTCATAATTTCTATAGAAGACCATTGAATGGCTGTGATGATGTTAATTATTTCTTAGATAATTTTGGAAAATCCATAAGTGACTTTCATTGTAATGCCCACAATATATTAGTTGGAGTTCCGAGTATAAATACGTACACTAGACCATCCTCAGTTACTTTACTAGACAATTTCTTCGTTAGTATCAACAACATACCATCAAAGTCCTATGTTGTTCAAATCAACATTTAAAACCACTTTCATATTATGCTCGTTTTTTCCAATTCTGATATAAACTTGAATAACAAATTAATAATTAAATTTAATAAAAAAATTTTGTACTCACATTTTCTAAAATTAGCTGTTCTAATTTTTTCACCTCTGATGATCCAGATATCATTGCAAAAAATATAATTGATAAATTGTTTGCGATTAAGCAGGCTTCTATAATTACTAAATATATACATATGAAAAATAAATATAGAGTCTTTAAATCACCGTGGATGAATAATTATATCTTAAATTTAATTAAACATAGGGACAAGATATATAGAAAACTTAACTCAAATCCAACATCTTTAGTACCAAAAAGTGAGTATGTTAAATATGCAATTCGTAGATCTAAGAGGCTTTTCTATGAAAAGTTTTTTGACTGTAGTACATATGACATAAAATCAACATGGAATAAAAAAAATTCTCTAATAAAAAGTTCATAGGCTCCCTTAAACTAATCAATCTGATGTTACAGACTCTTTTGAAATAGCTCAGTGTTTTAATGAACATTTGCACTTGTTTATCAGAATATAACTCTTAAAAATAACAGTAATTATACGCATTTGTCCCAAAATTTTACAAGTTTTGAGTTTGACCATATTAGCTTAAATGATGTATTAATTGGCATTGACAATCTTAAGAAGAGTTAGTGCGAAGACTTTTACGGCCTAAGCTTTTCAGACTTTAAACTCGTTAGAAACTCTATAGCCAGTCCTCTTATGAAATTGTTTAATCCTTGTTTAGAAGGGGTGCGTTTCCTAAAGATTTTAGAGTCTCTAAAGTCATCCCAATTTTGAAAAAAAAGGAGTAGCTCTAACTTAGATAATTACCGACCCATATCCCTTATTCCCACCCTCTTTAAAATATTTGAAAGAATAATATTTAACCAAATTAATAACTACTTTTCACATAATTCTATGTTTTTCCCTGGGCAATTTGGTTTCCGAAACGGCTACTCAACTGAGCTGTACCATTCGATTTTTATTACTAATGTTATTTGCGCTCTCGAGCAAAAACAAAAAGTTTTGAGCTTATTCATTGATCTAAAAAAAGCTTTTGATTCTATTCCCCATGACTTACTTTTGGAAAAACTTAAACTTTACGGGTTCACTAACTTGGCCGTGCAGTTCTTTAACTCCTATTTTAACGAAAGATTACAGACCGTAGTTGTCAACAATATTTCATCATTACCATCTAAGCTCCAAAAAGGTGTTCCCCAAGGTCAGTCCTTGGCCCTTTACTATTCTCTATCTTTATTATTTACATAATTCTACTACAAAGGGTGAGTTCCTGCTTTTCGCAGATGATGTTTCATTAACTATAAAAATGCTAATATTGATAATTATTTTATTTTATCAATCTTCGAAGAAATCTCCTCTTGGTTTGAATCAAACTCATTGATTATTAACAATGAAAAGTCTTTTTGTTTGGATTTTTCCAGCTTAAGTAATAGATGTGATTTTACAGAAGCGTTGGAAGAAACAGGACTGACTCAAGTGCGAAAATTCAACCTTTTAGGTCTTGTTATCAATGATAGGATCCTCACATATTTATGCAACAAACTTTCTCAAGTGACAGAGATAATCAAATATTGTAGCAAGTTTTTCTCTTCTCATATTTTGGTACTCTTATACAAATCACTTTTCCTCCCACACATACACTACAGTATCGTTAACTGGGGTCATTCATCGACTATGAAGTTATACTCCTTCTTCAGAAAAAAACACTCAGAATGATATTTAACAAAAGATTCTTTTCTCATACATCCCCTCTTTTTCATCAAATTTCTTCACTAAAGGTGCTTGACATATATAATATGAAATTAGCAATTCTTATATTGAAATATATTTGCCAAAGCTTGTCGGATATTTTTGCAAAGATAATAATTGCATATAACCATGAAAAATAAAGAACCTCTCCAAGATTTGCAGGAAATATGGTTGTGCTATTTTTCAAGCTCTCTAATTCACAACAGTCTATTGCATATAAAGTCTCTCAATTTTATAATTTAAATTTGAGTTTTTTTACTATTGAATTTTCCACCATTAAATGTTTTAAAAAAATTTTTATGCATAATTTACTTTTATCAAATTATCATGTTTTGTGTTCCATTAAAAATTGTTACTCATGTAATAACTGAATTCATTAGTTGTAAATATTTACAATGTGTAATATTTGTAATTTCAATTTTTAGTATACCCCCTGTTAAGTTCTCAATACCTTATTTTGACTTTATGACTGTTCCATTTATATGTGCATAATTTTAATATACCTGCCATATAGCGGTCATTTCTGACTTTTTGTGCTGTAGTTATTCCACTGTTAAATCTTAGTTTTTATTTTCCTTCTCATACTATTTTACTATTAATTTAAATGATAAATATAATTAATAAATCTTTTATAATTTTTAAAACCAAATATATAAGAAATTGTATTTATAGTAAGCAATAGTCCCTTAACCCTTTCATGCTAAAAAGGATACAAATCGCCTGCTTTTGAAAAAGAAAGAAGACGATAACTTTTGGAAAACCAATGCAGTGGCGTAGCCAAAAATGGAAGTTGTGGGGGGGGGGGGGGGCATGCAAGGAATTTAGGGGGCAAGCATATTGGAAATAAAATTATTTGGGGAGCAGAAAAGGTCAAATTGTATGGTTAAAAAAATGTAAAAAGTCCCAATTTTTTTCCCTTGTTTTAACTTTTGGTCGAGGATATTTGTCAGGGATATCTTCTGTCAGTAAAATTATTGTAGGTACGAATTACGCTGCAACATTTGCTACTTATTTTTGTTCCTATGTTTAAAGGAAGGAAACTTCACCAAGTGAAATTGAGTGTCACCTGTAATATCGTTTTAATAACTTCATCATTGCTAACACCATTCGTGAGGGCGCACAGTTCAATGATCATCTTATCTAAACATATAATGAAAATATCAAATGAAAACTCAATTTACCCAAACACTATTACCTGTATTTGTTTCTATGCAAAAGTTTGAATATAGATTGTGAATATTTCATTTTAAATATCTAACTTACGTCTGTTTGGAATTTCTAAACAAAAAAGACAAAAAATAATCATAGTTTCATCTCATATTGTTTACACCAAAAATTTGGTTCAGGCTAAATCTATTTGAGCTAAGCTAAATAATTTGTCTGCTTTCTTTTTCAATGAAATTTTATATACGCAGACGATTTTCATTTCATGGTACACCGCTGTCACATTTAATGTAAATTCATTGCCAAATGAATTTGTATTTCTTATTCTTTCTCCTTTATTTTATGAAGTATTTTTAAAAAAAAAAACTTTTTTTGTCATTTTGTAAATCGTACAATTGCAAGACGAAGAAATGCCTCTGATATATATTCAGTAAATCTGATCATTTGTTAAAATATGATAACTTTTTAAGTTAATGTTTTTAACATGATTAATTTTAGAGTTAGTGTTTGGGAATATGATTAATTTTAGAGTTAGCATTTAGATAAAATTATATAGCTCAAAAATTAAAATAAATTGTAATATTTTTTTAACTTTTTTATGGTTTTATGTTTTTTTCATTTTTTAAAATAATCAGATTTTTATATAAATATATCGGGACCATTTTTTCGGAGTGTAATTATCCTAGGCGGTAATTGTCCGGGGTCAATTGTCATAGAACCGATTTTACAAACCTATTTTTTCTCACTTTTTAATAATTTTTGTTTTTAAAAATATTGTTGGATCTTAATTTACACACACACTTAAATTTATTAAAAAATGAGAAAAATAGATTTGTATAATCCTTTATACAAATTTTTTTTATATAATTAAATAAAAGTAAAAAAATATAAAAATACATTATACTTTACATAATAGTTCCGGCTTGGGCTAAATATTTTGACTTATTCCATATAAAAGTTGATAAAATCACACTTGTGTATTGAGTAAAACAAAGTGTAAATTCAAACAAATTATTATTATTAAGATGATGAGCGTAATGAAGATATCCGTTTAAGAAGTGAGTGAAAGTAATGAAGTTTCTACTTTTAAACAAAACTCATAAAATTTTGATAGTGTTTATTAAAAATTTATACCAATTCTAACTGTTTCTATTTTTATTGCCAATTTTTTTTTATCGTTTGTGAATAATTCGGAATGTTGAAATAATATTGTTGTATTTTTTAGCTGCTCTATATTACCAGAATCACTAAAATTTAGTTCTCAAATAACATAACCAACCATGTCAAGGAAAATGTTCTAGTACAAATCAGTTATAATATCAAAAATAATACATAAATCATTGAAATTTAAAAACATGTTTACTTTCGAGATCAGCTAAACAATGTGAAAAATAAATTTGCTTTAAAAAGATAAATCTGCCCCAAACATTAATGTTTATGAACGCTTGGACTTGAATCTCTACCTAAACTCTCAGAAAGATTACCACATATCATGAAGTATTATAAATTTAAGAAAGTAGACTAAAGAAATTCTTTTACATAAACACTTTTACTCAATGATTGAACCTTTTTATTATAATCTTCCAATCTATGTAATATACCATCAATAATTGGATAAATTCTGGGAAGAAATCACTAATAAATATAGATTTTTATAATTAGAAAGTACTACATGATATTTTTTCATGTGCTAAATTATCTTATTTATAAAGTCTATATAGTTCTTTCAAACCTTTGAGGCTATGTTTTTCTACCCCCACAAGTTCTAAATTTAAGAAGGCAGATTAATATAAATGGTATATTTAATATAAAAAATTCAAGTCTCTGTAATTTGTGTTGTTTTGGAAAATGTCAATTTAAAAATGTATTTGTTTCATAACTTATGTGATCAATGCTTTGATTAAATGTTGTTTTAGTATATTTCTAAAAAGATTTATACACACAATTCTATCTAATCAAAAAAGAAGATAATGAGAAGAATGTATTTTAGGTAATATAAGATATAAAAATAATAAAAAAATTACATTTTTTAAATCATTAGATTCAGCATCAATAACAAAGATGGTTCAAGGACAATTTAACTAAAGGCAATTTGGCCTCTAAAAATTTCACCTTGGAAAAAATCGACCTTATCACAATTCGACCTTAAAACCATTCAGTCTTAAGACAATAAGAATCTTCAGGCCGAAATATACAGAGAAAGAATGGTCTTGAGGTCAATTTGCTTTGATGCTGAAATGACCTACTTCCACTATATTATTCTCTCTTATCATGGATAAAGATATATCCACTGATAAATATCTGAGTCAAGATTACCTACCATTAATTTCTATATCTACACTTTTGGAATCCTTATGGTTAGAGAGTTTTACATTAATATTTTTATGAGTCGATCGATATAACTTCAAAGAAAATTAGAACTTTTTGAATCAACAGAAGAAAATATCAATACTCATTAGTGTAGCTTGGAATTGGGGCAAATCGCACCAAATTTTGGAAGAGCACAAGGAGGGCAGACCTAAACTCCCCCATCACCTGAAAAAATATTGTGTACTCTGAGGTGCTACAAAAATTTTTAACGCAACCAAAAATTTTTTGCGCCATGCGCTTAAAATTCTAGCTTACGCCAATGGGAATAGACCGGACCTTTTTAAAGGGCAAGACGAGCCATTTCTATTGCGCCGTAATTCCTTCTAGCAATATAACCTCCATTATAGTCAGCACCTTAATAGATTGAATTCTATGTATTCAATATTTTTTCAGTCCCAAGGTTGATCAATACAGAAAGGTTTGACTATTATCATTTTGTTTTCTCCCTGTTCAATCCTGAACCCATGTAAATTCTTCCCGTTGCTTCAGCATATGACTTAGCGATGGAAGCATTCAGTATTGATTTTGATCAGTGGTTCTGAAAGTGGAGCCTTCTTAGAGTAATTTAGGAATTTTTCCATGGTAATGAGGGCTATATAATTAATAGATCATTTGTATCCTATAAATATCTTTATGAGAAGTCAGATTTAAAAGCAATTAAATGGCAGATATTTGTAGCATTTTTATATGACTCAATAAGACAGCTAGAATATCACAACTGGCTTCAAGAAGTCTGTTTTTTAATTCACAAATAGCATGTTATCCCTTAATAAAACTTTAGAAACTCACTTGACGCTTATACAAGTAGAACAAAATTTAAAACTATTGTCTGCACCATAAAAAAAATTTTATTCTAAATCAGTGTGTATTTTTATAGTTAATATTAAATAAAATAGTTCATACTTGGTTAAATTATTTGGGAAGGCAAGCAAAGGATTAATGTGATTGAACTAAAAATTAAACTTGGGTAATGGGCTAAAAAAAATTTGGAAATTGAGATGTTCTTGCTGGATTAATTTGGCTTTGAAGCAATACCGACGATAAAAAAAGTATAAAAACACTAAATTCACACAGTTTACAAATATTTAATTTTTGATCCTTTCATAATTTTTAACACTTTAAAAAATGTTAAGTGCTCTCTCCCTCCCTATGGTACGTAATTAGACAAGATCTCACGAAAACTAAATAAACAAATTCGATGGGTGTGTTATATTTACAAGTGAATTTAATCAAAATGTATATAATCCATAAATTTGATTGAAAAAAAAATATATTACTTGGTGGAGGAGTAGGAGGAGCTGTGTAGTATGAATATTCAAAAATAAAAGTATGCGCATTCTAGTAGAATAAGGTATTATATTTATTATTGCTTACTTGGTCTGCTAACTAAACACAACGTATCATGTATGGATATAACAAGTTATTTTGTATATCTAAATTTTATTGCAAGGAGCTTACGAAACCAGCGATTTGACAAATTCCCTGAAAGCTCTAAGCTTTAAAAAAAGCCTATGAAAAAAGTTTCATAACTTCAATGTATCTTGGCTAAAATAACATCGTTTATTGTAAGATAAACTTACTTTTAGTTTCAAATTTTGTCCTGTATATATTTGGGATACAGTATTTATTTGTCCTATTTTAGAATTGATAAACATATCTTGATGTTTCTTTAATAAGTTGGGTCTTTTAATTTTAGATATATTTTTGTATTCTAAATGTTTTCACATAATTTAATTTTTCTATCCCAACTTTTCTCTATATGAAAGTATGGTAATCAATAATCTTCATATTTTTCATTTTAAATCAGTTTTCCAAATTTTATCAACTTTCATCCTAACAAGGGATTTATGAAACAAATTAAGAATTTCTTTCATACAAAATATTTTTATTTAATATTATAAGTTAAAGCTAACAAGAAATCACAATCAAAGATGGTTTGAACACATTTTTGTTGATTTTTCATATTTTGTTTAATACACTTCGATATTCTGAATCTTTCTTAAAATGAACTCCGAACAGCCTGTTCGTGATTTCAAGATTCCAACTCTCAAAAAGCCAATAACATCTCCAAAATATTATAAAAATTTTTGAAAAATAATTTTTAATTAGCAGAACTATTCATTTTGTATTCATTACATATGTGAAAATAGGAATCATATATATTATAGTTTTTTTATATTTTAATAAATTCACATTTTTAATTAAAAAATATTATAAATAATTTAGACTTTCGTTTATTGTGTATGATAGGATAAAAAATTTCCTACATAAACTTCAAAACGACCTCTGTATAATATTAGTTTTTGAGTCCTTAAATGTGAGGTTTTCCGTAAAGATATAGGTTTGAAAGACACATATATTATTATATATTTCCATATATTATATAATGGAATACTAAATTTTTTTTGTTGGCAATTATAGATTTTTTTAACTTTTTTTTCATCATGCATAACATGTTTTTTGAATTCTCTAAAGCAGCGTTTTTCAAACTGTCGGTCCCGACCTTTCAGTGTGTCGTGTGAAAAATATAATCGATCGTGGCAAAAAAGAAAGGAAAACTTTTTTTTTTAATATTATGTTCTTTAGCTTTCTGTCGGAATTTCGTCTATATTTGTCTTTCTAAAAGTAATAATATTTCATTCATACAAATCCAAATCGTAAAAAAAAATATACATATAAATTGTCGATGCTGAATAAATGAACCTAGTGAAAAGAGTTTATCTTATTACACCTAAGTATTATGGGTCGCGATGCAAACTGCGTTTCTGGCTATGGGTCTCAGTGAAAAAAGTTTAAAAAACGCTGCTGTAAAGTTCTATCCTTAAACTTTTTCTATTTTTTTGTGTAGGTTCAGTTTGTTGATATATAGTTGTGACAACAATAACGCATTGCCACTTCAAAATATAATGTATAAATACAAAAAGTATAATCCTAATAATTGAAAAAACTCATAATTGCCAAGATATATTCAGCTGCAGTGTATATATAAGGATATTTTTACCTATCCAATCTAGAGCAAAGCAAAGCACATATGAATTAAGAAAGGGCTTTAATTGAAAAAGTGTGTGCTTGACTTCAATTACCTTTGCATAGTGTTGGACAGGTAGTTTGAACGCCATTTCTAGAACAATCTCTAGATGCAACAAAATATTTGCAATCCCTGCGATCTGCTAAAAAGATAAATGAATGATCTTATTAAAACATGATGTGTAAACTACTTTTGCCAAATGATTAACTTGATATACCGGATCCAAACATCAAAAGCGGTTTAGCAAAATACAATCAAGCAGTATTCAATTTATGCAATGATAAAAAATGTCAATAGCCATATCTATGAAAAGGTGTTAGTGCAATATGAAGAGGAATCTAATAAAGAACGTAAAAAATGTATGTTTTTTCTCCTCTTTTTTTGTTCTCTACACAATTTTTTTAAGATCTCAAGTTACTTCTAACAATACTTAGACTCACAAATCTCTTCAAAGAAAGTTTTGAAAATCTTTTAAGCTTTGAAAATAATGGAGGCAATGCCAAACAAATTATGATACTATTGCAAGATGAAATATTTTCAAATCCGAAAAATTCATTTTCTCTTTATTTTGATAATGTTTTAATATGTTTTTCTGATTGTTTTTTGATTGCATTCACAATATTGTTCACTTCTACCTATATCTTCAACTTGTCATATCCCTCTTGTGTTAAAAAAAAAAGTAGGCTTTTCTTACAAAATATGATTTTTTCTTTACGTGATAAAACGATAGATAAAAGAATACTTTCCGTACTATTCAAAATTAATACAGAAATGAAAAATGTATTTTAAACCTTTTTTTGATGTACTCTCTTCTTCTTGTTTTTTGAATAAAGCTTTTGAATTTTTGTTTTTCTATTTTTTGATTCGATATGCTAGACTGAAAATTTTTGAAAAGTACAGCTGTTTTACATGAACCAATTTTTGTTTTAGGGCAAGCTAATTATAAATTTGCTAGTAGAATTTACTAATTAAATAGTCGAAATATGGACAAAAATATATACTAGTTACTTCGGTATTACTTACTAACCTAATAAATTGGGTGTACTAATAATCCTAGTATATGGTCCTATTTGGTTTAGTAGTCATTACTATTTTAATTAGTTATTTTGTCGAACAATTCAGTACATTTTACTACTTTGTATCAGTAATATTTACTATTCTCCTCAGTATGACATACTCTCATATTAAGTATTAACACTCATTTGTATTAGTAAGTTAAACCGACTAGTTAGCACGCTTTCCAAATATAATTAGTACGATAGGTTACTGTCCATAAAACTTTTTAAAAAAGAGTTTTATAAACTTTTTGGATTTCGCAAATTTGAATAAAATAAAATGTGCCCAAATAATTCTTCGCCATCATTTTTAGAACAACCTGGGAAAATTTTAATTTTAATACTCTATTTTTTGGCTTAAATGATAAGTTAGAACTATAAAAACAAGGAAATAAATAAGGAATTAACTATAAGTAGGCGTTTATAAAAGAATAACAGATGATGCAAAAACAGATTATTTTTATACTCATTGTGCAAGCCAAGCTTTCCAAGTTTTTTGTTTTCTCTTCAAAAAAGTAGGAAAAAGGTGTCTGTTTTGTTTACTTATTTGCTAAAAGTCTTTGAATTCTCGAAAACGATGTCGAGACAGAAAATCTACCGTGTAGGTGTAGATCGCATGTACTGCAGCTACGCCAAAAAATAGATGAAAGAGTAGGGAGGAACGTTTTGTATTTCAACTATGTATTTCTTACGCAGTAAAAGCGATTTCATTCTATCTGCTTTTTGGCATTTTAAAATTTTGAAGAGTATGATTACTTTATTTCTTCTACGATTCCAAATATGCCTATTTTTGCATTTTAGATACAAATGTTCGAATTTGTATTAAATATCTTTAATTTTGTCATCTATATAAATTCTTATTCTTCTTCAAAAGTTAATTTTCAATTCTGGGTTCTAATCTTATGATTTCCTTGATTTTTTATTAGGGGCGTAATTATTTTTACTTTCCACTTGTTCCTTGAAAGACAAACATCTGCATAATTGTCCTTTATCTCTTTTCATTCTTTAATTCTATACAGAAACAAAGACCAGTATCGTGCAAGGTTGGCTTGTAAACTCCAAATTCCCTTACGAAAAAATTTCTGCCAACAAATTTTGACTGAAGTCACGAACTGTTCTTCGTATCAAATACTTGAAAATTGGTTATTATTATAATTCTTTGCAATGGTTGTTTCCTTTTTGATTTTGTTTCGCGTCAATAAATATATGGATTAATGTATTTTAAATATGGAAATGCCGAGTAATTTACATATTTTCACCGATGATAGGTATAAAAAAACTGCCATCTTTTACGTCATGCTGAACATCCAAAAAGATCTATTTGGATTGACTTTACACGAATAGTTGGCATTAATTTTAACACAAATTGTCTTGAAATAAAATTTTGAATTCATATTTCAGACAAAGGGGCTGACTTTTTGCAAAAATTTAATTCCTATGTTTCTTTCTGAGTAACTATATTTCTTGAATTGGTTTTAATTAAAGTTCGTATTCTCTAAATAGATAGAAAAATAAGTAGAATATCTAAAAAAAAAAAGTATCAAATTATAGGACTGTATTAAATCATGTTATTTTCAGTAGATAAAATAGGCGAACCTCCAACAACTGATAGAACGAGTGAAAAGAGAACTGTAAGAAACATACTGGCAAGTGAGTTATAATTTCCAAATCTATTTAAAAGAAGGTGACGCCGCTTTTCATTTGCTGATCCAGCTCTTTCTATTTGCAAATGTAGTGACGAATTAAACGGCTTTTGTTTGCTAAACCTTCGCGAAAATTGGAATACCTTTATTTACTTAGGAAACGTTACTAAGCTATACTAAGGGATTATTGTGCCTAAGTTAACGTGAAACGTGCGTGTATCGCATTTCATCGTGAAATCAGCTAGCTAGAAATCTCTTCATGCATACACTCTCTATGAGAAGCTGGTGAAAATAGCAGTGAAACGAAGGCTGAAGTGTTGCAGCCCAGCGCAAAGAGAAATGTACACTTTATGAAGCATAGATCTGAGTGATGTGCCCTTGTTTGACGCGAAGACGAAAAAAGGGGACACACATTTCCACGTTTGACAAATATATCATTTCAAAAAAATCACCATATCTTTCATGATTAAATGTTTTTGGAGTAACGTTCGCATACTTCATTCCTTTAGCTAATAATCCAAAGAATTTAGTTATAGCTCGTTGATTTCTATTTATTAACAGAGATACGACTTTAGGCCTTAGTTCTGATGATATTTAAGGCATAAATGATCAAATCGAAAAGTTCAACCAAACAAAAGATTTTATGATAAACACAGAAGATTGCCAAAAATTTATCATAAAAAAACCTGAATATAAATATGGAATTTTTAATAAGCAATATGAATAAAGTTCTATAGCCGAAAACTTAGCAATGCGTTTTTTAATAAGTAAACTTTATAAATGATTTTTTTTATAAATATAAAAAGAATAAACTTTTAAATTTTACTACTTGTATGCAGTGGCGGTTTTAGGGGGGGGGGGGGCATGCCCCCGCCCCTCCCCTCCCCCCTCCAGTTTTTTGGCTGAACCCCATGTTGGCCCCTCCACATCAAATACCTATTTTACTGGATTTAAAATTTACTCGAAACTTTTTATAATTTAATTTTTTTGAGTGGGTTTTGCATCCAAGATAAGAAATATCTCCTTTATCTGGACGAGTGAATCTTAGACCAAGAGCACTCTTAATTTGATGTCTCAGCTGGCATCGGAACGTGAGAGCACCACCCAAACTGATTATAAAAAACTAAAGTTTAAAAATTCTAAATATCGATAAGTAATTCTCATGAAAAAAAGTTATAAGTTTTAAATTTTTTAGTTTTAAACCTATTTCTTTACAACTTTTTAAAAACTTGGCCCTTGTTTGGCCCCCTCACTTTTGAAAATTTAGAACCGCCACTGCTTGTATGTATAATATACATACAAATATATACATACAAGCATTAAACCTATTTCTTTACAACTTTTTAAAAACTTGGCCCTTGTTTGGCCCCCTCACTGTTGAAAATCTAGAATCGCCATTGCTTGTATGTATAATATACATACATGCTTTATAATATACAATAAGTAAATTAATACTTGCATGTATATATAAAAAAAAGAATATAGTTTTTAGTTGTAGACGAGAATTTTTGCATGCCACTGTATATATAAGAATATTTATGCTAGTAAAACAATTTCTTGTGTCATATTTAGATGAGATTTTATGCATAGCTTGCTAAAACTATCTATTAATCCTATAGAATTAATCCTAAGAATAATGTTCAAAATAATTGATATAACTTTTATGAATTAATTAAAATCATATGGTTGAAATTATATAGTGCATGTTGAAAGTAAGCATCATAAAAAAATTCTGATTTCAGAGATTACCACGAATAAAAGTGTGAAGATCCAAATTGATATGAGTACAGTTCGCTCATATGGGGCTTCAGTGCTCATATTTTTTCATTTATGCGTAGAAATTGAGTCCACACTGTAAAAAGTGCGTTTAGACATGTTTTAAAGTGTTTATGAGTTTAATTTCTAAACACTACGTTATTTTCAGTGTTTTTGAGTCCTCTTTCTCTTATGTTTAGACAACACGTGTTTACACTTTGAAGATAATCTATGAAAAACGAGAAGCTTATCGACTCAAAGTCGCAAGAAAGCTAGATTTACTGCATGCATGTTACATTGTACACAGTCAATATACAATATTGTATATGCATAGGTATGAATTAACATTTGTCATCGATTTTCACATCTGTTTTGATTATTTTGTTCCCCCCTCCATCACACATCTCTTTTCACTTGTTACATTCTCATTTTCAAAAAGCCTTCTCGTTTCATTTGATCTCCTACTTTTTTTGGATTTCCTTCCAGCTATAATTTCACTCAACTTCTTTTTTTCAAGAGGGTATTTTACAAAAATTCAACTCAATTTTACAAGTTTTTTCTGTCTTATTTTTTGAAATTTGTGTTCGTTATTGTTTTACGCAAAAACTAAATAATAATCTTTCAATAAAAACTTTTAAAAAAAATTTAATTTATTTAATTAAAACTTTATTTGTGCACAATAATTCTGTGATGTATATTACCCAACTTCTCTTTTATAGAATAAAATAAGATTTATTATAAGATAAATAGAGTAAATAAAAAAAAAAATTTAATTTATAAATAAAAAATACATAGTTTATCTCTGTTCAATACTTTAAGGTTGCAATAAATCTTTTAAAGAATTTAAAAACAGAAAATAATTTTGCTTTTAGAAAATTGCTTCTCAAAACGAACTCATCTAAATATGATTTGAATAATTCGTTAGATTTTCCTTTGGCCCGCGTTTTGCGTGTGAATGTTCATATCATTTAGGTCAACAAAGTTACGTTGGTGTATAACTCCCAATGATCATAAACTCCATTATTATAGTTAGAAATGTTACTGTAAGAAGGCCATCCGTCAGAAACAATAATGGATCCTAGTAGTATGTGTCTTTGTATAATTTGTATAAGAGTTGTTTCGCTCCTATCTTCAACTTCATCTAAATAACATTTCTTACTATTTCTTTCAATTGCTCCAAACACCCAATGACCTTCTCTCCAAGTACCTCTGTGATAATTTATATGAAAAAACGTGCTTTGATCAATTTCTACTATAATTTGTTCAAAGTTTTAATCAAAACCTCCAATAGTTAGACAATTTATTTCAACCCAACGTGTAGCAATTTCTCTACAAAAATTAGCCCAGTCTACAACAGTTCGTCCACTTCCAATAGATGTTTCATGAATAATAGCGTCTAATGAATAGTCACGACACCATTCATAAATGAACAAAATCATAGAATAAGGTGAGGTGGCTTTTTGCAAAAAAGACCGTCTTTTTTAACCACAAACATAACATTTCCAACAATATCCATCAGATACATCATTTCTCTTTATTAATTTACAATTTTGTTGGCAATCATTGCATTGGAAAATATTTAAAATAACTTTCTGCGAGGCAAACTAAAATTTCTAATTTACCATTTGAATTTAAAACTTGTAACAGAGAAGAAAAATTGCAATTTTCAGATAAAATTGTATTCTCACTCAGAGTAGTATCCATAAGTTCATTCATTTCAGATGAAAATGAATTGATAGAACAAATGAAATAAAATATACTTCTTACGCTCGTGTCAAAACAACTCGTCAAATTATACATGTCCCTGATCGATTTGAGCGAGTGTAGCATATGTGGGTGAATTTGGTTATATTTTCCGTGTGTTGTTTTTTATTTGTTTGGATGCATATGTGTGGTATCAAGTAATAACTACAAAAGAATGATTTTGTTATTCAAACCTATACAAAACACATTCATACACTTATGAATCAGTATTAGCACATAAGCGTGTTGCTATCTATGCTGAGCGAAACATCTTATACGAATACAACCAGAACCACACAACAAAAATACAAACGCTATACGCAAATCGATTGCTCTGTGTGTTTTACTATTGATTAGATGTTCTGGTTTTTATTTCACGAATGATAAATTGGATTTTTAAAATTTAATAAAACTATACATTAATATTCTTTTGTAATTCACTTTGTTTTTAAACTTTTAGAAGAAATTATGTAAACTCAAGTATTGAACAGAAATAAATAAAGTATGTATTTTTATTTTTAACTCATTTTTATCATTTTTTTTAACTTACTCACTTATTTTTTGTAAATTATATCTAGAATCTTTAGTAAAATATATTCAACAAAATTTTATTATAATTTTTGAATTTTTTATGTTGTCTATTTTTTTTAAATTTACTGACATAGTTTTATATAAGTTAGATTTAGAATTTTTAGTAAAATATATTCAATGAAATTCTATTATAGTTTGATTTCAAAAAAAGTTTTTAATCAATTTTTGTATCAAATGTTTGCTTACTAAGTAATGTAAAATAAATATATTATTTATTCATTTAGATGTATGTTGTAATTTTTATGCTTTATAGCATTGCCTATATATTAAAACTACTTAAAAATTATAATAGTTTGATTGACATCACAACAGCCAATAATTTGTCAGAGAAATTTTTTGATTGACGGAACCGTAAAGTAAAAGATTACACAAAATCGATATATGTAGTTGGAGATGGAGTTTCTTTATATTTAGGACATCTGATAAAAGAAGCCTTGATATTTTTGCTGAAAATATATTATGTATTTGATCTTAAGTATCCAAAAAAATTGCAAATACTTGGTTTCTTTCAAAACATGGTTTTCAACGACAATTATCCATTTTTTAAAACAACAAAATTAGTCAAGTTTGAAAAGAAGTTTTTGGAAAGCATGTAAAATGTTGGAGAATATATTTTGTGTTTTTTTAATCAATTTTCAATAAATTACCTTGAATTTTAAAATTTTTATTTATTTTTTTCAAATTGTATTTTTTTTTATTTTTGGAGCGGTAATTCATCAATTACACATGTATATTCTAGAAGTTCAAATGAGGTATGTTTTTGAAATCATGTCCAAACATACCTTTCATCATTTGGACTAAATTTCCACCACCTAAGCGCCTCATAGTTAAAGTGTTTAGAATCTTAGCGTTTAGAAATAAACTTATAAGTGTTCAGACGCTTAGAGTTTAAACATGTTTACAATTTTAGGTGTTCAAAATCGGTGACCTATTTGGTGTTTAGTTTTGTGTTTAGTCTCTTTAAACATATAACTTTAACATATATTAACACATGTGGCCCACCATAGATTTTTATGCGTCCTGCTGAGATAAAGTCCTTTAGATTCATTCAAATTTAATTTATTATTATCATTGGGTCAAAATTGATGTATTAAAAGTTAAAGATATTCACACTATACAAGACGATTTATTGTTTTACCCTATTAGTGCTGGGCAAAATTTGTCCGATCAAGTGCTGAGGGGGGGGGGGGGCGTAAAGTGCCCCCCCCCCTATTTTCTCAGATATTAATAAGTTTTTATAAATATTTTTAATGTTACATATATATTTCAACTATGCTGAATTCAGTGGTGATGTCCATTTTTTTTTATCAAAATCAATCAAACCTGTCAAAAAATTGATTTATATTTGACAGCTCATCTCAAAAAGGAACTTTTTATTTAAATAATTATATAAAGTTTTTTACGCATGTATACCCATTTTCAAATATGCTGAATTCAGTGGTGATATTCATTTTTTATGAAAATCAATCAAACCTGTCAAAAAATTGATCTAAATGTGACAGCTCATCTCAAAAAGGAACTTTTTATCTAAATAAGTATATAAAGTTTTTTATACATGTGTACTCATTTTCAAATATGCTGAATTCAGTGGTGATATTCATTTTTTATGAAAATCAATCAAACCTGTCAAAAAATTGATCTAAATTTGACAGCTCATCTCAAAAAGGAACTTTTTATCTAATTAAGTATAAAGTTTTTTACACATGTATACCCATTTTCAAATATGCTGAATTCAGTGGTGATATTCATTTTTTATGAAAATCAATCAAACCTGTCTAAAAATTGATCTAAATGTGACAGCTCATCTAAAAAAAAACTTTTTATCTAAATAATTATATAAAGTTTTTTACACATTTATACCCATTTTGAAATATGCTGAATTCAGTGGTGATATTCATTTTTTATGAAAATCAATCAAACTGTCAAAAAATTGATCTAAATGTGACAACTCATCTCAAAAAGAAGCTTTTAATCTAAATAATTATGTTTTTACACATCCATTTTCAAGCATGCTGAATTCAGCGGTGATATTCATTTTTTTTTATAAAAATCAATTAAAGTTATCAAAGCATTGATTTATATATGACAGCTCATCTTAAAAAGAAACTTTTTATCTAAGTAATAATATAAAGTTTTTTACACATTTATACCCATTTAAGCATGCGTAATTCAGTGGTGATATTCATTTTTTTTATAAAAATCAATCAAAACTGTCAAAAAATTGATTTATCCCAAAAAGAAAGGATCAGGCACGGTTTTTTGAATTAGAGAATTACGTAATAGAAAGTATAGGGAGGTGATGAAGTTTACCGTGCATGGCATTTTACACACATATACCCACTTTCAAGTAGGCTGTGTTTACTGGTTATATTCCTTTTTTTTTTTATAAATATTAGTCAAACCTGACAAAATAATTTAAATATGACAGCCCATGTCAAAATTAAAATTTTTATTCTTTTAAAGTTTTTTATACATTTCAAGTATGCAGAATTTAATGGTGATGTTCATTTTTTATGAAATCAATAAAACTGATACAAAAGGAAAAAGATGGACAAATTCAATTTAAATTAAAAATATCTTGATAGTGACTAAATTCTCACATATTGGCATCTGTGCCATTTTTGATAAATCTGACCTATTCTAAATTTTCAGATTTCCTACCCATTTTAGCTAAATGTTAACTGTAATCCTAGATGATAAGCTATAGATTTAAATATTTTTCATTTGTAAAAGAGGAACTTCTTTTTCACAGTCAAAATCTTTTTTGAAGCATCTAATAATTTATAATTAAACCACTTCCTAGTTCATTAGAACATTGTAGATCTTCCATTTAGTCAAGATACATATTTTTTTTAATTATTTGTTTTGATCACATGTTCTCTTTTCAATTAGTTTTCAACTTGGTTCCTTCTCTCATGCAAATTTTCAAAAGATTTTATAATACGTTTTATTTTTTTTAATAAATATTTCATACTCAAGATGATTGTAGAAAGTATTATAAGCCAAAATATACAAAAAAAAAGAATATATTTTTACTATATACCTAATATGCAGCCATTTTTTGAAAATTTTTTACAGAACTGATTTTCAGGCATACATTACTAATTCAATTCCAACTTCGAGATATTTTTTAATCGTATTATCCAAAATCCAGTACAGAAATAAAATAAGCATAGTCGATTTGGTATAAAACAGATATTTTATTTTTTTGAAAATATTTTTGAAGACAGTATCTAGAAGTAAACCGCAAATCTGGTTCAAGCTTCCAGATCTTTTAAAACCATAAATGCTAAAACTGAGTCCAAAAATGAAACCAGCATCTTCCATTTGGCATAAAAACAGATATTTTATTTAAATTTCAAAAATATTTCTGTAGACATTAGACGTAAATCGAAAATTTGATTGACACTTTCAGACATTTAAAACCTCTAATTGCAAAAAATGATTTCAGAAATAAAAATTATCATGGTCGAATTGGTTTAAAAACATATATTTCATGTAAAATTAGAGAGAATATTTTGGGATATAGTTTTCAGACATAAACCGCAAATTTGATTGACACTAGCAGTAAAAGCTCTAAATGGGAAAACTGTGTTCAGAAATGAAATCATCATGATCTATTTGCTATAAAAACAAATTTTAGTACTAAACGCAAATTTAATTGATACGTATATTTATTTTCAAATTCTAACTGAAAAATTGAGTCCATAAATGAAACTAGCATGGTTGATTTGGTATAAAAATATATATTTAATTGTAAAATTTTAATGAATGTTTTTGGACACAATATTTAGAAGTAAACCGCAAATTTGATTAACACTTATAGGTATTTTCACATCCTAAATGTAAAAAATGAAAACAGCATGATTGATTTGGTATAAAAACATATATTTCAAGAGAATATTTTTGGAGACAATTTTCAGAAGTAAACAGCAAATTTGATTAATACTTATAGGTATTTTCAAATCCTAAATGTAAAAATGAAAACAGCATGATCGATTTGGTATAAAAACCAATATTTCATGCAAAATTGAGAGAATATTTTTGGAGATAGCTTTTTGAAGTAAACCACAAATTTTGACTGATATTTTAAAACCTCTAAATTTGAAAAATGAGTTCAGAAATGAAAACAGCATGGTTGATTTGGTATAAAACATATATTTCATTGTAAAATTTGAATGAATGTTTTTGGAGACAATTTTCAGAAGTAAACCGCAAATTTGATTAATACTTATAGGTATTTTCAAATCTTAAATGTAAAAAATGAAAACAGCATGATCGATTTGGCATAAAAACAAATATTTCATGTAAAATTGAGAGAATATTTTTGGAGATAGCTTTTAGAAGTAAACCTCAAATTTTGACTGATATTTTAAAACCTCTAAATTTGAAAAATGAGTTCAGAAATGAAAACAGCATGGTTGATTTGGTATAAAACATATATTTCATTGTAAAATTTGAATGAATGTTTTTGGAGACTATTTTTAGAAGTAAAGCGCAAATTTGATCAACACTTATAGGTATTTTCACATCCTAAACGTAAAAAATGAGTCCAGAAATGAAACCAGCATGGCCGATTTGGTATAACACATATATTTTATGTAAAATTTAAATGAATGTTTTTGGAGATAATTTTTACAAGTAAACCGCAAATTTGATTAACACTTATAGGTATTTACAGATTCTAAACGTAAAAAATTAGTCCAGAAATGAAACCAGCATGGCCGATTTGGTATAACACATATATTTTATGTAAAATTTAAATGAATGTTTTTGGAGATAATTTTTACAAGTAAACCGCAAATTTGATTAACACTTATAGGTATTTTCAAATCCTAAATGTAAAAAATGAGTCCAGAAATGAAAACAGCATGGCCGATTTAGTATAACGCATATATTTTATGTAAAATGTGAAGGAATGTTTTTGGAGACAATTTTTACAAGTAAACCGCAAATTTGATTAACACTTATAGGTATTTCCAGATTCTAAACGTAAAAATTAGTCCAGAAATGAAACCAGCATGGCCGATTTGGTATAACACATATATTTTATGTAAAATTTAAATGAATGTTTTTGGAGATAATTTTTACAAGTAAACCGCAAATTTGATTAACACTTATAGGTATTTTCAAATCCTAAATGTAAAAAATGAGTCCAGAAATGAAAACAGCATGACCGATTTAGTATAAATACAAATATATTATATCTAAAATTTGAAGGTATATTTTATTAGGTATATTTTTGATTAATCAAAATTTTGATTGACATTTTCTAAAAAGTAGACATGATTATTGAAAAAATTAAATATATAAAGTTTTATGCGTTCCAAACTGTATATAATTATAAATTTTCAGGGATATAGATCTTAAGTTATAAGGTTAAGTACAGATAATGTCAAAATTTTGTTGAAAAATTTTAATTTTTTATTTTGATTGACAGTTTTGGACATGAAGGGGTCATTCAACTACCATGAAAATGGTTTCAAAAGATGAAGCTAGCGATTTTAGGAAAAGTCACAAAATTTGAAGGGATATGATTCAGCCAATTTTCTACAATTAATTTTTTAGTGAAGGGGAGGCGTTTTACGCCCCCCTTTTTACAATTTTCATAGTTTTACCCAGCACTAATAGGGTTAAAGCATTTCGTCTAAAATTGTTTTCTTTTTTTCTCCTGTTTTACTTCTTTGTAGTTGAGTTCAAAGAATAAAGTTATAAGGGTATTTAAAAAAATATATTTGTTTTCAAATATTATCTTGTCATCAATTAAAATTTTGAGGACGAAAATAATTATGTTTTTTTAATGCTTAAAAGATTTTGAACCATTATTAGGCTTCCAACTAAATTCACAAAAACTGTGATTAACCAGTGAAGGTCGGTAGTACAAAAAAATTCTAGGATCATATGAAGAACAACCACCCCAACAATTCTGGTGTTACTATTCTTCAGAAGAGAAATTTTTAGGATGGGTATCAGTTGAGTTTTATATTTATTTAAACCTTGAAATGTGTATTGTATAATTAAATTCGAGCGTATACTAAACAAAGTGTTTTTAATCTGATTACACTGATGCTGATTTCCTGAATATTGAATATATTTGTAATAGCTATATTGAATTTTTGTGGCGAGAAAGATATTCCAATAATGCTTTTTTTAGTTTATGTGAGCACATATCTCAACAATTTCCTGTATAAAAGTAGGTGGTTCTTCAAAAGGGTCATGCGGGGTGGTTGTTCTTCACTTGCTACTAAAATATTGTCTTGGGGTGGTTATTCTTCTTATGATCCAAATTCTTTTTAAAAGAATAAGTCCTGATATATGATAAAAAGTTATAGTATTAAAAAGTTGTAAACGTGCTATCGCATTTTTGAAGATTTTAGAGATGAAGCTGGTAAGCCAGATAGGGTGGTAGTTTGAGAAAACCTCTTAGTTAACTTTTGTATGTACTTGTATAAAAATGGAGTAATTGAATTGTTTACTTTTTTCAAGTGTATATTTGACTGAAGTGCAAACACAATCAGTTAGGGCATTCCTTCTCTGTTCTTGTGTGGATATTAATGTAACATTAACTTAATTTTTTTGGAAAGAAAAACAAGAATTGAAGAGGGAAAAATTATAAAATTTGTCTGTATAGAAGGAACTAAGTTATCAAAGTTGGAAATAAAGTGATGATTCAATAAGTTAGCGAAAATTAACTTTTTGGAAACGAGCTCACTGTGAACTTAAAGATTTGCCTTTCTTCTCTTTGCTATCGTCAATAAATTTAGATGTTATTTTTTTCCAAAGAATAGACTTAGAGTTGTTGAATTCGGGGGTTGAAGATCTTTGAAAAATGACTTTTTTTGACGTTAGGAATCATATACACTTTATTTCATATCTTTTAAAAGCTTCAAGTTATCGTTTACATTTTTTAAAGATTTTTTTATTTGTCGGTATCGCTTCCATAGGGAAGAATAATCCTCCATAGCTGATGAGATTTTAATGATAGTCACGATTTGGAATCGAACCCAAACCATCTGGATCAATATCGTACGCTCCTACCACTAGACCTCTGCCGACAAGTATGAAGATGTATGTTATTATTATGTTTTTTAATAAATGCCAAAAAATCATCCATATTCCTACAACCACTTATGAAAATTTTTTTATCCATGCATTTTTGAAACAACATGAAGTGCTCAGGTTGCTATTGAATTAGAAATAATTGTGTTAAGTATGTTTGAAACCATACTGGAATTATCTACTGGATTTGTAATTTTCCAATTATGTTGCTTGATTAAGTTCACTTAATCGGAAGTCATCAAGGCAGGCCTTAATAGAAATTTTGGCATTAGTATATTAATATTGAGTCGCAAAAGGAGGGGATAATGCTGGGAAAGCGGTTCTAAAAAGACATAGACGTCTAAAGATATGTTTATGAATAAATTGTCTACAAGAATAGCTGATATAGATACATTGCGATTTTGCTTATTACGGGCTCTTAGCAACAGTTAACAAAAGAGTGATTATTTAAGTTATTTAAATTCATATAGTAAACAAGTTTAAGTAAAAAACATTATTGATGAAAGACAAATACTAAATCAGGATGTGATATTTCGCCTCCTATATATATATCCTATTATATTTCTCTATATAAATATCATAATATATATCACATCCCGATTAAGTATTTATGTTTCACCAATAAAGTTTTTTACTTAAATTTGTTTCCTATATTTCCTTATAAACTTTTTGATCGCTTGTCAGCACCACTTTGTTTATATTCAAATGATCTTATTCAAATCTGCAAAATCAGGGATCCTCAAACTCAAACTTCGTAGATCATTTGGTTTCGCTTCGACCCCCAGAAAAGTTTAATAAAAAGGTAAAATCATTTTTTTGCATTTCCAATGATCAGCAATAACATATGAAAATTTTGATTTAAAATAATGGTATATAAAATGGTATTTTATTATTTGCTTATATACTAATACAAAACTTTCCTGATTATCTCGATCTTTTCCTGCTTAGAAATTTAATTGATTCTTCATAACATGACCAGTCTCTATGTAATATAATTGACTCCTAAAGAACTTTCATCGACCCCACGGATTCTTTGGCGAACCCCTGTGCTAAATAAGCGCTGTTTTTGCCTGAATCATTTTCAAATATGGTGAAAAGATCATACTTATAAAAGTTTCTTGAGATGCTTTCAAGTTATTAGAATCTCTATAAATACTGGAGATGGTAAAACTTGGTCAATTTTTTAAATATTTTTGACTGTTTTTGATATATTATTTTCATTTTTGCGAATTCAAAATTTTTTTTACTTGAATTAGAAACTGCAAGTTTAAAATTATATTTTATATAACTTTTATTATAAATCAATACAACGATAGAAAAATGTTGACAGTTGAAAAAATTTTTACCCAAAAATGTCAACCATCTTGAACTTTGTCTTAAAATCCCCAAAATTAATTCTAAAAAATTTTGCAAGTTCTACTCAAATAGCATTTTACTAAATTAAACGATTTCTGTTATCAAGCCAAATTTTGAATAAAAATATTTTCTCGTAAGTGAAAACTGTATGTCAATATTATTCAATCTGCTCATCAAAGTGGGTAAATATTTTTCGCATATATATTTCTTCTTTCAAATCTCAAGGTCTTTGAATATAAATAATCTTCGCTTTGCTTCTTCCCTCTATTAAAACCTAACAAATATATTGGAAGACACC
Organism: Nectonema munidae; assembly: GCA_030549495.1. Taxonomy (NCBI): domain Eukaryota; kingdom Metazoa; phylum Nematomorpha; class Nectonematoida; family Nectonematidae; genus Nectonema; species Nectonema munidae. Next base: position 146,426 of record JAUIRK010000360.1, on the reverse strand, counting down.
ATGTTTGAATAAGGAGAGAGAGAGAGATATTATTAAAAGTATGCATTTTAACCCATTAAGTCCCAATGCTCCCATTTGGGAACATAAGTAATTTCATCTTCGTCTGCTTTTTTCAATGACTTTGAATATAAATCGCCTGCGTTTTTTTAGATATCGTCTGATTTCTATGGTACTTAATGGGTTTAATTCAGAATTCTTTCATTTCTCAAATATCATTGCTTAGTTTGTTAAATCACGAGTCTATATATTCATCGTACTTTTACACTTTTACTTATAATCTCTTCATAGTATAACTTTGTGCTTTCAAGAATGGGGGGGGGGGGGGGGGGGGTAACCAAAACTTTTCAAATGGGAGAAAAGGAATCAATTTTTTTCAGGATCATTTTCTTTCCCAAGTTTTATTTTGCATGCGATAATATCTTGGTATTCGAAATTTAAATACATTTAATTATATTTATCAACACAGTCACACTAAAAATTACAATATGTGCTCTTATGAGAATTTTTCCGAAAATATTATCCTCCTCTCGTTCATCCAATTGTTTTGCTCATGATCCTGAACTAAAAGAAAACTTAAAACACTTATTGATAAATAAAGTATTTTAGTATTTATTCATTGATTCAATATTCATGTTAAAAGCATATTACAATAAACATTTTTATATAGTTTTGAAATTAATGGAACATATTGCATTTAGCTTCGTAAAAAAGATTGATATAAGTAATTATTCAAAACCTCGAGTCTAAGAAATTCTGCGTATCGATTCTTTGAGTAAAATGAGACAAGTATTTGAGAAAGTTACTCATTCACCCTTTGAGTTTAAAAAAAAACTGCCCCTATACTCACACAAATGTTTAAGAAGCATTGTGGACAATATAATATTAAAAAGAAAGTTGGAATATATGTATAGGTGATCATGAAGGAGTTACATCGAGAAATCGTCATGTTGTTTTATTGTCTTATTTTATCTATCGAAAAATTATCAACAATTCGCTAAATTTCTCAGCATAGCATGTTTTTTTCAAATTGAAATTTTTAAATCAAAACCAAGGTTCTGTAGAGATTTATAACTTTACAATTTATAAAAATAAAAAAATAAACATTATGTATTTAATGTATGATAAGTATAGTTGAGTAGAAATTACCTGCAGTAGGTCAGTATGTATTACTAATCAATTAGTCGTTTTATGGACAGTAACCTATCGTACTAAGTATATTTGGAAAGCGTGCTAACTAGTCGGTTTAACTTACTAATACAAATGAGTGTTAATACTTAATATGAGAGTATGTCATACTGAGGAGAATAGTAAATATTACTGATACAAAGTAGTAAAATGTACTGAATTGTTCGACAAAATAACTAATTAAAATAGTAATGACTACTAAACCAAATAGGACCATATACTAGGATTATTAGTACACCCAATTTATTAGGTTAGTAAGTAATACCGAAGTAACTAGTATATATTTTTGTCCATATTTCGACTATTTAATTAGTAAATTCTACTAGCAAATTTATAATTTGCTTGCCCTAAAACAAAAATTGGTTCATGTAAAACAGCTGTACTTTTCAAAAATTTTCAGTCTAGCATATCGAATCAAAAAATAGAAAAACAAATTCAAAAGCTTTATTCAAAAAACAAGAAGAAGAGAGTACATCAAAAAAAGGTTTAAAATACATTTTTCATTTCTGTATTAATTTTGAATAGTACGGAAAGTATTCTTTTATCTATCGTTTTATCACGTGAAGAAAAAATCATATTTTGTAAGAAAAGCCTATTTTTTTTTAACACAAGAGGGATATGACAAGTTGAAGATATAGGTAGAAGCAAACAATATTGTGAATGCAATCAAAAAACAATCAGAAAAACATATTAAAACATTATCAAAATAAAGAGAAAATGAATTTTTCGGATTTGAAAATATTTCATCTTGCAATAGTATCATAATTTGTTTGGCATTGCCTCCATTATTTTCAAAGCTTAAAAGATTTTCAAAACTTTCTTTGAAGAGATTTGTGAGTCTAAGTATTGTTAGAAGTAACTTGAGATCTTAAAAAAATTGTGTAGAGAACAAAAAAAGAGGAGAAAAAACATACATTTTTTACGTTCTTTATTAGATTCCTCTTCATATTGCACTAACACCTTTTCATAGATATGGCTATTGACATTTTTTATCATTGCATAAATTGAATATTGCTTGATTGTATTTTGCTAAACCGCTTTTGATGTTTGGATCCGGTATATCAAGTTTCAATCTTCCAAATTCTATTAAAATCTGAAAAAAAAAGTAAAGTATAAACCCTCAATTATATTTTATGAGGAACTAACTTCACTCTCTTTCTGCAGAAAGGGATATTTCAGAAGAACTTCTTGTATACTCATTTTAAAGCAAAGTATATCATATATGTGGAAATTCCTCCATTAACATTTCGACTAATTGGTTATACATCTTACTTGTAGGATATCTAAAAAAATAAAGTAAGATTAAGGAATAAAAATTTGATAGAAACATACAGTCCATTTTTGAAACGAGAAAAATAGATGTAAACAGTCTGAAGTAAGTTGCCAATGTCTTTCTTCTCGAGCTTATCTTTACTATCGAGTTTTTTTACCAAACCTCTTTGAACAAAATTTCTGGGAAATGACAACTCATCGGGCCAAAACGGGCTAAAAGTAAATAGATGAGGCATTTGAATAAAATAAATTATGAAATACCTATCATCAATTTCTCTGGTTAAGCTTCTAGACTTATAAGATGAAAGCGAAGACAACTCCAAATCAGAATCACATTCAGTGTTTCGAATGGTATTTTCGATAACCTTCAATTTTAGTATTCTTTGACATTGAGCAGAATCACAACTTTCTTCATCTAAATCTATAAATTCTTCCATCTCGTAATCAAAATATCGTAAACTAAAATCTTCTATTCCCAAATTAAATCTATCTTTAATAATTTGAGAGAAGTTCTTTCGAGTGATATTTTCAGGCAAGGGAAGCTTCATTGTTTTTTCTCTATAATGCAGGACAAACCTTGGAGTAAAAACATAACGAGTGAAAATATTTAAAAAAACAATATATAACAAATGATATATATATATAAATATATACAAAGATGAAAAAAAAATTAAAAAATAATATTTTTTGTTACTACAGCATAAGAACCCAAACTAAGATCGGGCGAGGTATACAATGCATATGATTTGAAATCAGCTAATGTATTTATGTCAATAATAACATATTTATTTGACGTTTGTAAAATATAACAAAAAAACTGTCGATTGAAAGAATTCAAAATCAATCTTTTACACAGAAAATATGGGTTTCGCTCAAAAATGAAACATTTGAATATGATATAAAATATATCAGTTTTGTCTTGGTTATAGCTAATAATACAATCTTTTTCACGGTATTCAATACCGAGATAATGTAATGATTGATAACTTAAAAATCTCTCACCGGTATTAATAAAAGGTTGTAATATTTTTGAAATATCGCTAGAAATTAATTCCATATCCAAAATTTCAGGTTTGGAAGTAGTGCATTCATATGCATCAAGAAAATTATTATAAGCACTGTAATAGGCCTGTAAATATTTGTGATGAGTAGCAAGAGATTTCAAAATATTAACCTAATTTTTAGTAGAATGAAAGAGTTCTTTAAAATAGTTGTGTTTTCCCTCAAAACGTATTGTTTGGGGAGCCAAAAGGGAGCCAAACTTTTGAACTTGCTCAGGGTAATGTATAATATAGTGAAATTTAGGTTTAAAAGACGTTTCTGGAAAAAAGTGAGTATAACGTGAAAAAAACTCTTCAATTATATCCTTCATATATTTAATGTGACCATGATCAAGCTTGGGTGAACATATCATTAAAAACTCTAAAAATAGTAAGTAAAATGACCAGACTTGATCTGTTTTTTGAATTTTCTGCCCAATAAAAAGAGGTAAAAATCTACTTAGAGCCCACATCTGGGCTGCAGTTTGCTCAAGCCTAAAATTTCTTTAATTTTCTGGAAATAAAAGAGGTTTATTGGACTAGTCTATTTTTTTAAAGTAGAAATTTTTCATTCTGACATTTAAGAAAGCCAACGTAAAATTTGACAAAATAGCTTATGACATCTTGTAATAAATAACACAAAGCACCTTCAAAGACGCCATGGCAAATATCCGAAGGCAAATATCCTTTTATAACATTTTGAATGGAGAATCACGCTTAACTCCATAAAATTTAGATAAAGAGGGATCCTTAAAAACATTTTTAACATGTAATTTATGTAAATCAGGTGATCTAGAAACAAAATTATCACAACAAACAATTTTTCAATTTGTCACGATTAGACAAACAAAATCTACAAGCCAGATCTGCATTAAAAGATTCAACAAAGCCTCCTAAACTATGCAAAGCTAAGTTATCTCCTACTATTACAGATACTCTACCAAAAAAATTATATTTGGAATTGTTTTTAATTATTGAAATACCTTCTTGTTCCAAATATTTGAGATCATGTATCAAGGACTCCAAAATTTTATCATAACCAATTTCTTTAACTAATTTTGACATACATAAAATGACAGGCTGAATAAAATAAAATTTAGATCTAAAACGTGAAGGAATATTACCAAGAGTCATATAAATGCAACTTATTTTCACCTTTTTTACTTTTGTACCAATTGGATTGGAAATTACAAAATCATTATGATAGAGAACTATCTGAAGAGAATTACTGTATTTTGAAAACAATTCATTTGTTTTGAAATAGATTTCATCTGAGTAATCTTCCAGAATACTGTTAGAACTATATCCTTTCATTACAAAGCTAAAAACATCATCATACGCAAGAAGATTCTTAAGGACTTCTAGCATGGGAATATACTGATATTTGTAGTCTCTGTTAGGAACACCATTATAACAATAATCAATGGGTGATATACTGATATATATCTTAGATGATTTCTTAAAAACATATTCAATTTATATTCTGTGTTAATGTTATCCAAAGCATATTCTAAAACGGATTTAAAATCTATCTTTAAAGTGGAAAGCGTTTCATTATTTTGCAATTGGGATAAAATATTTAACTTCAATTTTTCATTATGAGATTTAATCAAAGATAAAAATTTATTCCCAATAAAATTCAAAACATTAGATGGAATTTTTGAAAGCTCTCTCAATTTTAAAAATAACAAGGCAACATCTTTTGATATGTCAAATACTGTTTCATCAGGAGAAGGTAGAGGTGTAATAAAGGTACTGGGACTACAATCATCATCAGAAACAGAAATTGCTTTTTGCCTATAATACTGAGTGTAAAAATTTGGATGATTCCTCTTCAAATGTTTAAGATATGAATCTACTTTCAAAAATGAACTAGAACAGTGTTTAGAGTCACAAGTTATTCTAAAATTTAATTCAGACTCATGAAACTTCCTACAATGTTTAATATAACTGAAAAAACATCTAAACTTCAACCTACAAAATGTGCACTAATACATTTAGATTTTAGAATAGAAAAAGAAAAATATAATTTACGACATTTTAAAAGAAATGTTGATATAAAACAAGTTTTTCTGGTCAATCTTCATGGAACAATCCAGTAGTATGAAGCCAAAGGTTCATCTTTAGAATATTTTATTCAAAGAAACAAGAATAATTATAATTTTTAATTTACAAAAATAGATGTGCGATTGATTTGTAATTTTAGTTAAAATGCACAAACGAGTTAAAACTTCATATTGATAAAGTGAAAGAATGTTTGTTTATGTATGATCCAAAAATAAAACTCCAAAAATGTTAGAAATTTATAACAAAGTGTAAATCCTATTTAAACTATGCTCAAATTTTTTCACTAATTTTTTTGTCTGTTTAGCTAAAATGTTAGTAAATATGATTTTTACTAGGGAATTTTTCGAATTACTAATATATGTTAGTAAGAGCTACTATTCTTTTTTCTCTGTCAACCTATGCGGCCTCGGTAGGCGCCACGCTTCTCATTTTTCATGATATATTGTATGATTTCGCTAAACGCAAGGTTCGCAAAGTAAAGTTACTTTGATCGTCATTTTGTGTTAATGAAAAAGTAATAAAACAAATCCCTTTTCTTTTTTTCAAAATCTTATTTTTCACTTTTAATCTTTTTTCCTACCCACACTGGGCCCCGCGCAGTCCATTTTGCATAGGGCCCCGCGAACACTAGGGCCGGCCCTGTACCTGAAGTAAACTTATTGAGTATAAAATTAAATAAATCATGTGTGATGCATCCTAGCGATTTAGGAAAAGAATTAAAAAGTCGTGATGATGTGGAATAAAAAGCCTTTTTAACTTTTTGATTATCTATCTCTAATTGGCAGTATGTTCCAAAACTTACTTATAGCTTCAAATCGGTAAAATTTGATTGGCAATGAAGTTCTTTGAATGTAGTAAGACGGAATTTGTATTGTAAACATTTTATACTTGGAAAAATAGAAGGCTTTTAGATTGAAAATAAATTTAAGGCTATTTTTTTGCGAATCTTTCGAATTTAATTAAGTCTTGCTTGTCTACAAAGTTATAAGTATTAATAAGAATTCGTTCATTTGTAAGAAGAAGAAAGAAATGGGAAAAATATTTAAAGAGTGAAGCACTAATCTAGACTTCCTATAAATTTAGAGCTCAAGGGAAAGAGAACTAGAGATTTTTAGTCTTAAAATATTCTTTGAATTAGTAGAAATTATGTTATTCGAAATGTAATTGAGCTACTTTAGGAAAGATTAAGATTCATATTATTGTAAGTACACCATTCTTATAAGCGTTCAGAAGTCGATGAGTTGAGTGAGGTTAATTCTGGATTCATGGCATGAGATTGTATAAATGTCATCGCTATATAAAAACAAATTGGTTTGAGTTGATTCGAAAAATTTATGTGTTGTCATGTGTTATAATTATTAGTACTTATGAGTCTTTCTTCATTTCCATAATTTTCAAACAAACCTTGTGATATTTAAATCGTGTTTCAAATTCTCTACAAGATTTCTACCATTATTATCTGCATTACAATTAACTTGAAGAAATTAATTGAATAATTTGAAGAAATTAATTTGTAATTGATTCATGACTGGCTTTTTATGATATTTTGATTTCTTTTTTAGTTGATCATGCTCCGAATATCATTTTCGACTTGATTTTTGAAATACAAAGTAAGTTCAAACTTTTTTTTCATTAAATTTAATTGCCATATCTTTAACCATTTTGTGCGACTTATATATGATGTGGCATATCGTATTTATTATTAGCTAAATATTCTTGTATAAATTTACTATTAATAATACAATAGAAATTTAAAGTTAAAATTTATTGTAGGCTGTTCCATTTGGTCATGGATGAAGAATGAAATGTACAAAAAAGAGTTTTTATTTGGAACAAAAACACACACTAGGTCTCCTCATTACTATTACAAAAGAAATATTCTCACCTCACAACAAAGAAGCTAGCAAACATACCCCAGGCCAGCCCAGACAATACACACTATCGTATACATCTTCAATCAGTCGCCAACTTCATTTCATCAATAGTTTGATAAAGCTTCTTTGAATTATCAAATTTTTATCTAACTCATTTATGTTTTGTGCCATTTTTTTCTTCTTCTTCTTATGTTTTCTTGCAAATGTTAGATGTTTCAAATCCTTTTTCAACTTCTGTGAAATAATTCCAAATTTTAGATTTAAATGAATACATTTTGAATAAAAGAAAAAAAACAGGAATATGTTAGGTAGGTAGTTACGCTTAGAATATTAAAGCACTCTGCCAACTGAATCTGGAAAAGAAGGGATCTTGAAAGAAAAGGAGTTGCATACTTTGTAGGATTGAGGAAGATGGAGACGTAAAAGAGTTAAGAGGTATGCGAATAAAAGAAATGTTTGAATAAGAATGACGAAATTTTATATTTAAGAAAAACTTGAATTCTTCAAAAGGAAAAATTATTTCAACGCCTTAAGAGAAAAATTATTTTTAAATTTTTTTAGACAAATTTCACCTTTATATCTCATATGATTAAAATTAAATCTTTTTAGATAAAAAAAAATATGTAATGGTTAGTGGTGAAAAGGATCAATTATAAAAAGGATAGGTTTGCAAATAATATTTCAATTTGATTTATAAATTTGGTTCGATAACCTTGAGTTATCGAAACCCAGTATAAGTCATAATATAACTTCTTAGTGTTTACATTAGACGCACATTTGAAAATTAAAAATCATATATATATATTGAAGCACATATTTTCCATTTAACATGGCAAATTTGTAACAAATGAGAGTAAAAATTTTGATTGCTGATATAAAATTGCCTAAGAAAAACTTCATTAAAATTTTAAATAAAATTAATTATTTTATATCCAATTGATCATGTCAATTTTTTTTTGACTCAGTTTTAGCAGATAGGAAAATTTCTAAAAGTGTCACCCAAATTTGCGGTCTAAAAATTGTATTAAGATTATTATTCAAAATTTAAATAAAATATATATTTTTTATACTAAATAAATCATGCGGGCATCATTTTTGCAATTAGGCTGTCAAAATTATTAAAGCGTCCATCAAATTTCTGATTTACGCCTGAAAATGTTATCTAAGAATATTATTCAAATTAAAAAATTACATATTTTTATAGTAAATCAAGCATGCCAATTTAAATTAAGAAGTCATTTTTTTAAATTAGGTTGTCAAAATGTTTGAAAGTGTCAATCAATTTTGCGGTTTACATCTAAAAATTTTCTCCAAAAATTTTAATGAAATTTTAAACAAAGAATATTTTTTATCAATCGACCATGCTGATTTTATTTCTCGATCGAATTTCTATCATGACATTGCCGTCATTTTGATCGCAGCTGAGAAAATGTATATATTTTAGAGAAATAAATTATTTTCCAAAGGTTTTTATTTAATATTTTTGAATCAACATGTAAATAGTTGTTTACATAAAAAAAATTAAATGATTTCACATTTTTTTACAAAAAATAAATGTGTTAGCTACACACTTCCCACATGTTGATAAACCACTTTTGTGATATAATTTAGTAGCATTATTTCTACATTTGGATGAATGGCAACTTTTCCGAATCTTATATGAACAGCTACTGATTGATGCTTCCACATCAGATTCCACAATTTTTTTTCTTTTACCTTGCGTGGTACTTTTGTTTTGCGTTTCGCAAAGTTCTTCAACTAATTGTAAAAGAAAAGACCTGCGGGATTTTTTCAAAACATTAACAGTATTATACAAAATCCAAGAATTGACAAGCGCCAAATAAAGTAAGTTGGAAAAAACCGCTAATGACCATCTTTTTGTACATGACTTTGTCGAATACATACGGCACATCTGGTCTAATATGTCCACTCCATACTTTGTTGAATTATAAAATGTTATACTTTCAGGTTTTTTCTTTAAGTCATTATTTGTGAAAACAGATTTATTGTGAAGTGTGCTAAGAAGCAAAACTACTTTATTTGATTTGGCTTTGTATGCTGTTAATGAAACATGATCACAAAAAAAACAATTTTGTAGAATAAACTGGAACTTTTTTTGCATACATTTCTTTTATTTTAGAAGGAACTTCTCTTCTATTTTGTTTGAGAGTACCAACAAAACTTGTAACTTTAACAACTAGATCCAAAGCTAATTTCTTTAAAGTAAAAAAATTGTTACAAGTGATATTATAACTTTTTTTTGAAATTCCACTTTGTTGAACAAGTTTTTTCACAATATACTCACCAAGAGGAACACTTAATCTTTTATTATCTTTACCGAGATAAGGAAAACCTCCACACAGGTATTTACTTTTAACATCCACAATAAACTAAAATTTTATACCATATTTATTGGTCTTGCTAGGTATTTATTATATAAAGAGTTGTTCGTCAATAGTCAAATTAGAATATGGTACGTAACTTTTTTTACTATTATTTATAAAAAGATTCCATACTTCACATATCAAACCAAACTTATCCGTCCTCAAACGTTCTTTTCTTTCATTTTTCAAATCAAACCTGATAAATTTTATTATTTCTCCAAATCTATTTCTTTGCATATGATCTTTGAAAAATTGGTTACCCTAATTTTGACTCCAGAAACATCTCAATAACTTTCCTTTTATTCAGCAACCTTCAGCAATTGTACACTTTTGAATATGGCTTAAAATTCTTTCATCAAAAATGCAACGAAAAGCTGATTTAGCCTGTAAATTTATATTTTGATAAGCAAAACTAGTTGAAAATATTTTGCAAAGATGCTCTACCTTTTGTTTCAGCACACCAACTTGTACCATCTTTTGATTCAAACGTCTTTTTGTCTTTGTTTATAACAAATTCATCATTTTCTTCGACTATTTGATCATCTTCATTCAAATCATCTATTGACTCATTACTGTATTCAGAAAGGCTTTCATTTTCAGAAATATAAGACATTATTTCATCATCATTATCTGTTTCTTCCACGTAATCTTTTATATAAATATTGAATATGCTTTTTTGTCTAAGTTTTGACCGGTACAATGAAAAATGTGTAAAAGTGCAAATAAAATTAGTGATGTATGCCTGAAAATTGTTTCATAAGCATACTTTCATATTTATATATTTTTTATTACGATGCCCAGTTCATTTTAGGACTTAATTTTCACAATTAGGGTGCAAGAATGTGTGGAATTCTCAATCAAATTTAAAATAATTAAAAATCGTTAAGCCTTTACCTTATTAATTAATATTTCAATCATCAATTCACTAAAAACTAATCTAAAAATTTTTATAGTTAGAGTTACCATAACTATGACAGATACCAATATTTTAAAATATAGCTATTCTCAAGAATTTCTATAAATGTGAATCTAATTTGACCATTTTTTTCCTTCATTGAGAAATAGAAAGTCTATAGGATGAAAACCTTTTGAAATTGAAAAAAAGAGGATTAGGAATGATTGAAGAACACGAATTTTGAAAAATGGTTGGTTAGGAAGTATCTAGAGTTATATCTGTCCATATCACCTGATACTACAACACATATTATTGATAAAAAAAAGCCACGATCAACAAAGAGGGCTTCAAAAGCTCTAAATTAGCGTAAATTCTGAGCTAAATAAATATCTGAAAAATGTTTTTTTCGAAAATAAATTGGACAAAATGAATTTCCATGATAATAAAGCAGTGAACGTAGGGTGGTTTTAGAATGAAGAGAAAAGTTAGATACCCTGACACATTTACAGTAAATATTTGTCAATACATGTCAATCAATTTAGGAAATAAAAGAGCATTGACAAGGCTAATATGGATTTATTTTTTTCTTGTTCCCAAAGGAAACAATTTTTTCTTGTTTTGATCTTATTTCATGTCTTATAAACGTCCATATAAAGAAGAATTTCTCAACCTGGGATTTACATAATTAAAAGATCATGGTGTAAAAAAGCTTCAATGTATTTTATATATGGAAGTGCTTAACAACGAGTCGATGAAAGAAAATAAATTGAAGCGTCATCTTGAAATTAAACATGCTACTTTTTAGTGACAGAAAATCCTTGAAGAAATAAACGCCAGAGATTTGATACGTAAAGTGACAAAGGATCTTTTTCCTTTTCCCATTCTACTACTATTGCATCTTTCCTGGCAGCTTGGAGAATTGCAAAACAGAAAAAGTCCCACACAATCGGAGAAGATTCAGTGAAGCCTGCCGCTATTGACATGGTCATAACAGTATGTGGAAATGATGTGACCAAGAAAAATCAAGAGATACCATTGTCGAATGACACAGTTTCTTCTCGCATTGTTGACATGTCAAACGATATCAGAAGTCAAATTAATTGAGTATTTGAAAAAGAGTGGTCAATTTAGTCTTCAGTTGGATGAATCGACGGACATTAGTAATGATGCGGTTTGAAAGCGGCTTCATACTATCACAGCTGGTTAAGACATATTTTAAATGGATTCTTTTTTAAAAGATGAAGGGCTATCCTAGAATCAATGTTACAGTATGTGTTGTGATGGTGCACCAGCCATGCTTGGCGCTCGTTAGGAATTTACAAGTCAATTAAAAATGTGAACCTAGAAGTACTTATCCTTTACAGTCTTCTTCAAAGAGAGAACCTTGCAGCTAAACGTCTTTCTGAGGAGTTAAATGTTGTAATGAAGGAAGTAATTCAAATGGTTAACTTCATTAAATCTAGATCACTAAACTGTAGAATTTATAATCGGATGAGGGAAGATTTTGTGTCAGAATATACCCATTTCTCCTACCGTTCTGAGGTTCGATGATTATGGCGAGGGAAAGTTATTCAGAGGTTATTGGAAATGTGAGGAGAAGTTCAGATATCTAAAAAACCAGTCTCACATAAATACGTTGTTGGGAAAGAAAGAAGGACTTTAAGTGCTTGGAACCTAACCACTTCTTTTATTTATAAATCTTTGTCCAGAAAGCACTCAAAGTTTCTGTTTTAAAATCATATTAAAGAGCTTTGTCATTTTTTTTCAATTAGTTGTTCTTCTAATTGGTAGTTATCAGAAATTTCATCGCGTAGATCTTCACGTTTCCACACGCTGAGCTTCTCTTTGAATGTTGTCAACTTTTCTGCTGTTCCTATCAGTGTCTCATTACAGCCTTGCATTGATGTAAAATGGTTTATCACCGGAGCATGACATGCAAGTTGTCTGTCAACAATAAAACCCTATTTTGAAGAGTTTTCAAGAAAACTTCAAAGCAACGTTCTCATTAATTTTAATTTCTTTGTCAAATTAAAACATTGTAATAGATAACATGTTTCTTTTGTAAATGAATAAAAAGCATTTTGATTTCTTTAATCAAAGTTAGATAGTAATGTTTTTTATTATCCTTCTTATTTTTTTTTACATGCTGGGTCGTGAGTGTTTGTGTCGTACGTAAAATGGGTGTGGAAATGAAAAAGGTTGAGAACCGCTGCATTAGATGATACATACGTATTGTAAAATTTTATTGAAAAAAAATATATGCACTTAATCAAATTTTATTAATGCTAGAATTTCATATTAATTAGTGAGATGGTTAATGTTGTTTCTTATAAAGAAATACTTTGAAGAGGGGGACTGCACAAGAATGTCATTTATCGGAGATAAGACTTTGTCTATTTCATTTTCGAGAATAGCTGCTCGTAACAGTAGGTGCTACCAAACATGGCAATAATGGGATGAACATGCCCAATATATGTAGGAAATTTGTTAAGAGGGAGAACATAGTCGCAAAAAAGGACAGTGGATAGCGTGGAACTTTGTTTTGAGTTCATCGTTGCATTGCAGATCCAACTACATCTGCAGGAAAAGAGACGCATCATCGACAGAAAAATATAATGGGGAGGTGAAAAGTTTGAAGTCAGCAGCAAAACTTTTGCAAAACGAGAGCAAATTCTTCGTGGAGAGAGGTGATTATGCCAGTTCAAGTTTCCAGGTCTGCATCTTCAAAGGCACAATAGCAAGGAGGGAAAAATGCACTAACTGACCATTTGCCATCTGATTCTTCCACAAACGAAGTTTTAAAGGCGTCATGTGTGCATGCATATCTGTCACAAAACTGTCTTTGCTTTGCAGATTTGCGTTAAGCTCGCACAGGTGCGTAGAAATCTTGGTGAGAAAGGTCAAGAGAGTGAGCCAGCTAACGCGATTCAGAAAAGTTATTTGGGTAGGATAAGTTATTCTCACAAAGAAAGGTGGCAATTTCTTGCTGCAAATTAAACAGACAGGACTGCATAGCTCTACGACTCAGCCCTAACCTTCGCCCAGTAATGGTGTCACGAAAAGAGACAAGCTGGAGGAATTCCTCACAAACTTGGAGATAGTAACCCCCTTTCCAATTAGCCATTTGTCGTTCATCAAGAGCAGGGCTTTAAATCTGCCCACGCTTACATTTCTTTATACACAACAAACATTCACAAAAACTTATGCTCTCCAAAGTTGAGCTGTGTTCTGTGCAGATGGAGTTAGCTATAGCAACAAGAGACAGTCTTTGATGTACACTCGATTCGCAAAAAGTTTCATCCTATGAGAAAGAATGCGAGAAGCTACATAATTCTCGCGTGTCACATTGTCAGCCTTAGCAGCCTGCTTCTGAAAAAATGAAGTTGTTATTTGCAAACTACTTGATTGCCTAGTAATGACTTCCTCTCTCAGTGGCAGACATTGAAGCAAATTTGGATGAAGTATGTTGTTTCTCAGTGGCGACGCACCTTATACTCTTTCATAACATCCATGGTCTTCAAGAATATGGTATACTGGGCAGGTCTAAAAGGCCGAATAATTAAAATACTTTTCCCATTCTGCAAAAATTGGAAGCTCTGAATCCACTTTCCTTCTCTTATGATGCGATATCGCAGACATGATTGTAAATGGCTGAGCAAAACAGAAATTTAAAAATATTAATTTTTGAATGGTTTTTGTCGGGCATATATTTCTATATATGACTTTTTCCAAACATATATTATTTTTATATTTGTTTATAAATAATTCATTTATGAACATATATCTATATATAGTAGCAAAAATTATATGTAGTCTAGTTAAGATTTCTCATAATACAAAATTTACAAGATAATCAAACTATTAGAAAGTAGGCTTGATAGCGAATCGAACCCAAGACCAGGGGTTATCGAAACCTAGTAAATATTATAATCGTTTTTAATAAAAATATATTGTAAATAAATATTTTTGGTTAATTTTTTTTCATTAAGCAGAATTTCTACAATTTTTTGTCAAACTTCACCCTTAATGTTTTCAAGTTGTGTCAAAACCAACCAATATTCTAGTTTTTAACATCAAGTATCACAATTACTCTGCTTCTTACAATAAATGAGAAAAGGGGTATTTTATTAGATTTGAACTAAAGAAATAGAAATTTTTATTTCATACAAATAAACAAGCAAAGCAAATAAAATCCAATAGAATTTATTTTCAGTTTGAATAAATTTAATTATATTTCGCTCGACATTAAAAATGTCTTCTACCTTAGCTTCACAGCTTAAAGCTTTATCTTTACCTCAACATCAAATATTTTCAAATAAAGAAATTAAAAGATATTCCCTTTTATTTGATTCTAAAACTGCTTCTACTTTAGATAAAGAAACTTTTTTCTCTATTGGTATTTTAATTCTAATATTACCTTCTATTTGAGAACCTACAAGTAATCATAGTGACCAACCAACATGTTGATGGCATAAATCAGTAGAAATTATACACTGAAAATAAAATAAAGATATAAATTTATTATAAATTCAACAGCCAATATATTTAAAATACGGTGAAAAGAAGATAACTAATTTACTAGGGTGACCTTCAATTTTCAATTCCTTTTTCCTGCTAGAAAGTCCCTGGTCCATAGGGTATTTCTTATACCCATAACTAGACTTGTTTGGAACAAAGATAAAAGTCTTTAAGTAAATCAACATTTTATGATCACTACCATAATGCTACAAAACTTTCAGCGAGGCATTAACAAAAAGTAGAATTTGTAACTTAAGGGGGAGGTCCTTAGAAACACTTAAAATCGTTAAACTAATATCGAAGTCTTAGAATTGGCATATATGAAGTATTCCTAAACCCACTAACAAGCACGCTTTTTTTTTTACCACATTGGCCTATCATATTCTACCTGT
This sequence comes from Nectonema munidae, assembly GCA_030549495.1. Taxonomy (NCBI): domain Eukaryota; kingdom Metazoa; phylum Nematomorpha; class Nectonematoida; family Nectonematidae; genus Nectonema; species Nectonema munidae. The sequence continues at coordinate 130,799 of JAUIRK010000360.1, read as the reverse complement.
GGTGTAGTGTCCTCCTCCCTCTCATTTTCACTAGGTGCTTTCCCCATTTTTATTATCTTAACTATGTATGGCTTATATAAATCTATCTGCATTTATGAAGTGTTAATTTTTTTTTCAAAAATCGCGTAGGTTTCAAATTTTTTAAGCTTTAAGGACCAGAATTTCGAAAACGAATTATATACTTTCTTTTTCCATGCAAATTTGTATAATAAAAGCAGGAAATTTTCATTTCCTTGGATACTGATGTCCTACTGGTCCTTAACGTGTTGATAAAAAATTTGTTAACTTTTAAACTTTTGAAAAAATGTGCGCCTTTGTGCCACCGCTTTTTTTATTTTTCGATACAACACTGGATTCAACAAAAATATTTGTAAAAAGGTTCATTTTTAGGAATTGTTTTAAATTCTTCGTGAAATAGGGAATTAATATCTCTCTAACTTTTTAAGAAAAAGACTTAACAGTTTTGGCATAACTTAAAAAAATCTTGCTGAATGTGTGTATGATCAGAACAAAGGAAAACACACATCTATGTTTGAGCTTAATAATTTTATCATTTATCGAAGTAAAATATGTGTTAGTTATTCATTTAGCATTATGATAAGTGTATTTATCCATATATGACAGCAACGTCTAATAAACAACCAGTTATCATCTAGTAGTCCTTCCCAAAGCATGTCTAACTTTTGCCTCCCTAAGTTTTACTTTTATCGAGCCAAGGCTTTATAAGTTCATGCATAAAAATAAATCTTCGTTTTCCACTGACTGACGTAAGCAAACTCTTTACTAATGTTTTGAAGTGATTGCATACTGTCGTATTTTCTGTTTAAAATTGAATGATTTTTTGTTTTTCGTGCAGCGGTCTTGGGTCCAAAATAATATTTGCGGACCGCGCTCTCAGAAAGTTTGAAGAGCACCTAATGAAAAAGAACTAAACGCATAATCAACAAATATCTTGTATTTGAGTGAGTAGTTTTTCTAATTTCTTTAAATTTGGCCAAAGCAAGGCAGCAGTAACTAAGCTTATTTGAAGGCGGCCTCACTCACCTTGTTACGACATTGTTCTGAACATGGAGCATTTTAACTTGTAGGAAGGAGTCCCCAATTTTCTACTTCGTCTCGTTATGGCGTCACTGTTTGTTCGGGGCTGCTTATTCATCAAGCTAGGCTTGCTTATGTCGCAGCTAACCGCCATATCTGAGGGCTGTTCCACTATCCACAACCTGCGTACCCGCTCTCTAGCTGTTCCAGCTCAGCCTAGAACATTATTGAATACCCGCTATTTATTTAAGGTTGCTTTGGTCTTGAACAACTTCAAAGTATCGACAAAAAATTCTTGAAATTCGATGAAAATTTGTTCAGTCGAGGATACATAAATTTTGAAAGATCTGTTCAATCAACTGAAGTGAATGCTAAAATTGATCAATTAATTGAAGAATTCTTAACTCTTGCTTCCCCCTTTTTCCTTCTGACAGCAACAAGTCAAGCTTTAGAGTGGCTTCTCTACAGGTTTTTAATTTTATCCTAGTTTTATCCTATTATTAATTTAGTTGGATCAGTGTTTCTAACCATGCGCAATAGTGTGCGTGAGATGATATAGGTGGCTACTAGTGTTGGTAATTAACCCTATTAGTGCCTTCACAAAAAAATAATTGTACATAATGGGCTGAATTATATCCCTTCAAATTTCATGAATTTTCCTAAAATCGCTAACTTCCTCTTTTAATACTATTTTCATGGTAGTTGAATGACCTTTTCATCTCCAATCAATCAAAAATTAAAAAATTTTAGCAAAATTTTGACATTATCTGTATAATTATATACTGTTTTGAACACATAACACTTTATTCAATAATCATGACTACTTTTTAGAAAATGTCAATCGAAATTTTAATTGATGAAAAACATATCTAATAATATATTACTTCAAAAAATATGTTTTTATACCAAACGAACGCTAGTTAGTTTTTGGACTCAGAATTTATGTTTAAGGTTTGAAAATATATGGCATTGTCAATAAAATTTGTGCTTTAAGTCTGAAAACTATCTTAAAAAATATTTTTCCTAATTTTACATGAAATATATGTTTTTATCAACCATGCTAGTTTTTTGTCTGAACGTTTTTCCATTTAGAGGTTTTAAAATGCTTGGAAGTGTTTTCAAATGTGCAGGTTTATTACTAATGTCTAGAGAAATATTTTTGAAAAATAAAATATTTGTTTTTATACCAAATTGAAGATGCTGATTTCATTTTTGGACTCAGTTTTCGCATTTAGCGTTTGAAAATATCTGAAAGCTTCAATTAAATTTACGATTTACGCCTAAAAACTGTCTCTAAAAATATTTTCAAAATTTCAAATAAAATATCTGTTTTTATACCAAATTGACTATGAACTGGAAGTGTCTATTGAATTAGTGATGTATGCCTTAAAATAAGTTTTTCCCAAAAATATTTCTGTAAATTTTTTTCGAAAATCGGTATACAGTAGAACTTGAGACTTACGACCACGGCTAGAGCCAAATTTTTTTGGCCGTAAGTCTCAAATGGCCGTAAGTAACAAACAAAAAAAATAATAAAACACAGAAGTTTATTTATTAATAAAAGCGTCTAGTGTCGTTTGTTTTAAACAAATCAATTTTCTTCTTTCCACAATCTCTTTTCCTTTATTTGCAACTTCAAGAAGTTCTGTAGAATTAGACTGAAGGGCGAAAATTCGTAGAATTTCAAGAGATTTCAATGCATCTTCAGAACTAACTAAGGCATTCTTTTCCTCTTCACTATCTTCCTGATCTTCCTGTTCTGTCTCATTTTGCTCCAAGCTTTTTGGAGAGTTTTCTACAACAAAAGAAAAGACTTCACAAGTTTCAACTTCGTCGTCACAGTAGTTTCTTCAAACAAAACTTTAAAAGTTTTGTCATCAAAAAGTTGAGAAACTTCCGTTTCGTTGTTGTTTAGATCTTCGTAGGTATTCTGCAAAAATCAACATTTGCTGAAGCATTTTTTTATTGTTTCAGGTGACACCGATTTCCACGAAAATATTACCCATTGAATACTATCAAAAACACTAACTTTTTTTGCTAAATCTGAAATGTTCTCTACATTTTTCATATTCAAAAGAAAGTGATTAAGTAGCATTTTTCTATAGATGGATTTAAAATTTTTGATAATGCCTGCATCACATGGTTGAAGTTTAGATGTTGTGTTGGGTGGTAAGTAAATTAATTGAACATTTGTGACTTCTGATGGAGGATGAGCGGCACAATTATCAACTAAGAGTGCGATTTTTCTTTTTTTTTCATTTTGTTGTTCAATATGTTCAACCATTCTTTGAAAATCACACTGCTCATCCACCATTTTTTGTTGTGTCTGTATATTAAGGGTAATTTCTCAATGCTAAAACCACGAAAATATCGAGGATTTTTTGACTTACCAATTATAAGGGGTTTTAATTTTTCTCCTTCTGCAGAACACACTAGCATCAATGTCAATCTCTCTTTACTACTTTTTCCCAAATTACACTTATCACCTTTGACAGCGTAACTTCTTTTGGGAATCGATCTGAAAAAAGACTTGTCTCATCTGCATTGAATATATTTTTTGGTTCATAATCCTTAAAGATGAGAGGAATTCTTTTCACCCAATCATTTATCACGTGTTCATTAACTTCAGATGCTTCCCCAGAAAGTATGTAACTTTTAATATTATGACGCAATAAAAAGGATTTTAACCAGCCATTAGAAGCGCAAAAAGTTGATTGATTTAGTTCTGAAGCTATACACAATGCTTTTTCTTGTATTAAAGGTCCAGTAACAGGAATATATTTACTTCTTGCGTAACAAAACCACTCCCATACTTTTTTATCAACTTCTTCATATGTAATTTTTCTAGCTTTGAAAAATTTTGAATCTGCATTGCATTCTCCTGATTTCCAAATTTTCAGAATGTTTTCTTTATCTTTTACTATTGCCTGAATTTGAGTTTTACCAACTGCAAATTCGCTAGCAATTAATCTTGAAGACTTCCCTTGGTCACTTTTTTCAAGAACTTTAACTCTTTCTTCAAGTGATAAAAATTTTCGTTTTTTTGAATTGGACATGCAAAAATTAGTAAATAACTTGTACCAAAATAACAAATTAGTAATATGTAAAACTTGTTTATTATAACTTGATAAAAAAACACATCTATATAGCGTATTAAAAATTATTAATTATTCTAACTAAAAAACTTTCAATACTTAAGTATTATTCTGAAACCTTAATACTAAAGAGACATTGATTTTTTAAAAATGGAAAAATATATTCAATATTGATAAAAATTATTATATCCATTTGGATGAAAAAATTATATACATAAAATCTAAAAATACAGTGAAAATTTTATATCAATAAAAAGCAAACCCTTACTAATCGCTTTAAGCCCATAAAATCTTCAATCTAAAAACAGGATCTTGTTTTTTACCTCTAATTATAAAGCAATTGTCATCAAAGTAAAATGATAAAAAATAATTATGATTTAAGCTTTTATAATTAAGTATCTATAAATGGGATTAATAGAATAAAAATAAAAAGTTACTTTTTTTGTAAAACTGAGAAATTTTATCAAAAAGTTGAATATAAAATATGAAATATTTGAGCTTTATTTCCTTACCAAAAAATAACAGAAGTACTTGGAAGAAAAGAAAGAATTTTTGTATCAAGTAGGTAATCCTTCCAAGTTTTCTTGTCGCCTTTATTGACAACCCTTCAAAGTATGAGTAAGTTATCATTTGTTTTTTGTAGATGCAAGAGAAAGTGGTACGATTTTCTTTAGTGAGAGTAAAATTGCATTCGAATGTGTGTTTGTACTTCACTGTAAGAATATGACATATTATGATGCATATCTCTCTCTTTGCTAAACTCTACATATTAATAGTGGCCTTATTTAACATCTTGCTTATGTTGAGTGGCCGTTGGTCGCGTTTGAAGGTGGCCGTTGAATAGAGATACATTTCCACTGAAGAACTGTCGGTGCAAAATAAAAATGGTCGCATGTCTAGAATGGTCGCTCAATAGAGTGGCCGTTCAACACAGTTTCTACTGTATATTGATTATATAGTTAAAATATATATTTTTTTTTACATATTTTGGCTATAATACTTTCTTTAATCGTGTTGAGTATGAAATATTTATTTAAAAAAACTTATAAAATCTTTTGAAGATTAGTATGGAAGAAGGAAGCAACCTAAAAAATAATTGAAACGAGAACGTGTGACAAAAGAAATAATTTTAAATATAAGTATGCATCTTGAACAAATGGATGATCTAAAAGAAGTTCCTTTTTTACAAATGGAAAATCTTTAAATCTATAACTTATTTAGGATTACAATTATCATTTAACTAAGATGGGTAGGAAAATCTAAAAATTTAGAATAGATGAGAGTTATCAAAAATGGCACAGGTGCCAATATGTAAGAATTTAGTCACTATCAAGATAATTTTTCATTAAAATTGAATTTGTCCATCTTTTTCCTTTTGCGTGAAAAAGAGAATCTTTTTAATGAAGAAGGAAATTTTTGTAATAACAATGAACATCACGAATGATTTCATCAGAAAAAAATTTTTGTACTGGGATTGGTAGAAGGTTCTTTAATCAGAATGCTTTTAAAGCGGATATAATCTCTTCAAATTAAATCATTAAAAAAGTTTTTTCGGACAGAGATTGCAGAAAATAAATTCATGATGGAAGAAGAGCTACCAAGAAAGGATCATCATAGAATGAATAGTAAAATTACATACTGTAAAAGTATAGAAGAAATGATGTAGAGACTACCAGCCGATAATGAATTTGTGGCCAAAACGATGGAAGCCCTATGAGATACCTAATTTACTGACAAATGAAATATTTTGAATGAATTTAAACACCAAAAGTTGGTTTATTAAATTCATTAATTTATTTTGAATAAAACTAATTAAGATAATTTAATTTTGAAACAAAAATTATGATTAAAGTCAAAATAACCTATTTTTTATTCTTCTTTTTTTTGATAAAAATGCCTATAATAGTTGAGAAAGTTTATTATACTCAGTTAAAAACTGTCTTTAAATTTAGTTTTTTACTTATAAAAATGTAAAATTTCAAAAAACAATCAAAAAAATTTTCGAACTTAAACATCATTGAAAAAAAATTTGCTCGCACAGTATATTAAACAAAACTTGTCAGCAATAATTATTAAAGTTGGTTAATTTTTATTGTATCAATTTCCTTAATCTTGTTTTTTTCACAAAAAGATTTTAAATTAACATACTAATTTTAAATAAAAAAATTTTATTGAAAAAATATGAGAACGAATTCAAAGTGAAAATGGTATAGACAAAGATACAAAAATAGTTCTAAGAATAAAGATATATTTTTGATTTCTAGAATATTAGACTTGATTGTTTAAATTATATTTCACCTTTTTCGCCCCTCTTGAAATCACATTAGGGTGGGAGGGGGGTCGACAGTAGTGATGGGACGATTAATCGGAATCGTATCGGAAATTTTCTCTAGCATCGGAATTGGAATGGAAATATTTCAACTCGCTCCGATACCAAAACGATTCCAAGTTAATACGTTACATTGATTTCCTTTACTTAGGATTTTATTGTATAAATGATTTTACTACTTATTGTGTAGAATCACTTGATTCGACAAAATTATTTAATTATAAAAAAATTTAACATTTTTTTTTGTTAATTGTGCATTATTATGTTTAAGCTACTTTTTTTGTAAATTTTGTGTTATAATTTCATATAAAAAATTTTCATGTACATTTTAAATGTTAAAACCGCATGTATCGAACTATGAGTAATTTGTCTAGTGCGGGACACAAGACCAACTCACAACCTACTTACTTAAATACATTAGATCAAATAAATTTTATTTAAATAATAAATTAAAACGAATTGTAAAATCTCATTGTGTAAGTCAGATGTGTCGATCATTCGCTTAAATCGAAGATGATACTGGTCCCCATCGCATTTAAGAACTAATAACATTGTAGAAACTTTTCTTAACTCGAAGTTGGATAAGTCGAATATTCGCTTAAGTCGAGACACATCTCTTCTCATTATATTTATGTTCAATGTTTTCTGTCGAAGTAATGTAAGAGATTTTTTATACATTTTTCATATTACATCACTGTTTGTACATTGTATATATTTATCTCGCTACTCCTTCTCTACTTTATAGCTCATACTTGTTACATCTGTTATTATACATCATACTTCTATCTCTAATTTCTTCAATTCAGAGAAGTTATCTCTTTTGTAATTTTTGATTGAGTTTTTTTTAATTAAATTTTACTACAGGTACATCACTTTTATACATTTACACTTTTATTTTTCCAGTATTAAAGCTAAAATAGACTAACAAAGAAGACCTTCCAATATTGGTGTTTTTTTTAAGTATTTATGTGCTCCGCCTTCTTCAGTTGAAAGTGAAAGAGTTTTTAGTATTGAAGGAAATATTTATTCTCCTAAAAGAAATCGCTTAGAAGCAAAAACAGGAGAAATGCTTATGTTTTTGCACTATAATTTACGGATGCTCCAATTTAATTACGATTGATTCAAAAGATCTCTATGTAATATAAATAAAATTTTATTCTATCATTATAAGCTGAATATGCTTCTCACTGCTCAAAATTATGACTATAGTTTTTTTAATTTTCAAAATTTATACTCAAAATTTTCAAAAGTGGATTATTTATATAATTTTCCTTTCATATTGAGGATATTTATTCGCAAAAAGTGATAGAAATTAATTGAAGTTCAAAATAATATTAAAAAGTTATTTCAAGTTGTAATATTTTAGAATCGGAATCGTATCGGGAACAGGTATATTAAGTAGAATCGGAATCGTTATTAATTTTGGTATCGTCCCATCACTAGTCGACAGCCACCTCAAACCCTTCCCTCGCCACGGGACTGCATATATACATATATAGGGTAGCAAATATCCATGTTTCCATTGGGAACAATGTTCCCTTTAAGCTTATAATTCATAAAATTTCCATTTTCCAATTAAACTTTATCATTCTGGTATTTATTTGCATTGGTTTTTTGAAAGTATATCATTTAAACATCTGCCTAAAATATATAAAATATTGCTAATACTGGTATTTTAGAAAAATTATATGCAACGTTGAACACCACATGCAGATATGCGTAAACGATGATGTATCTTCTTGTATCTTCTATATTATAATAAGCTAGCGTCTGTGTGTGTGTCTGTCGCTGGAAGCATTCTGATTGGTTGAAATTATTTATATATATGTTTTGTGTGTTTTTTTATATGGTGTGATGAGTTTATATGTGTGTATGTGTTTGAAGCATTTTGATTGGTTTAAATTATTATATGTTTTGTATGTATTTTTATATGTGTGATGAGTTCATATATCTGTAGTGTGAGGGTTGCTTGAAGCATTCTGATTGGTTGAAATATCTTTTTTCATATGGTGTAATAGAAAAATACACAGAAAGATACAATTATTCTAAAGTGACCACCATACCATATAACACTATTAGCAACTCAAAATACACATTACCCAGAATCCTATCTTTCCAGCGTAGTCTAAACAAAAAAAACTAGCCGGTCCCGTGGTCGTTTTGAACGAACGAATTTGAATTAGCAACTCAATATACACACTACCCAGAATCCTATGTTTCGAGCGCACGAAACACTGTTTCGAGCGAAGCGAGAACGACCACGGGACCGGCTAGTATATATATATTCATCTATATTATAATAAGCTAGCGTGTGTGTGTGTGTGTGTCTGTGTGTCGCTGGAAGCATTCTGATTGGTTGAAATTATTTATATATGTTTTGTGTGTATTTTTATATGGTGTGATGAGTTTATATGTGTGTATGTGTTTGAAGCATTCTGATTGGTTGAAATTATTTATATATGTTCTATGTGTATTTTTATATGTGTGATGAGTTCATATATCTGTATTGTGAGTGTCGCTTGAAGCATTCTGATTGGTTGAAATATCTTTTGTATGTATTTTTATATGGTGTAATAGAAAAATACACAGAAAAGATACAAATATTCTAAAAACTGACCACCATACCATATAACACTTTTAGCAACTCAAAATACACATTACCCAGAATCCTATGTTTCGAGCGTAGTCTAAACAAAAAAAAACTAGCCGGTCCCGTGGTCGTTTTGAGCGAAGCGAATTTGAATTAGCAACTCAATATACACACTACCCAGAATCCTATGTTTCGAGCGCAGCGAGAAACACTGTTTCGAGCGAAGCGAGAAACGACCACGGGACCGGCTAGTATGAATATATTGTTACCTCTTTTTTCATAGATTCCACATAAATTATTTCAATGCCGAAATCCTCATGCTCCATGCTCTGCCGTACCATGAAACAAAGTTTTTCGTGCAATTAACTCACTTACTCCCACAATCCTTTTTCGAGTCTAAGAGATCAACGTGGCTGTGGCTTTCTGAAGTTCACAACACCGGACTACCACCTCCCAAGTCTACCATCATTCATAACTGTCTTTTGAAATCGTCTTTACTTTTTTCCATCTATTGTAAAGCAGTTGAAAAGTTTGCCACTTTATACATAGCATCGCCTATTTCGATAAGTGATAGTGAAGATGAAGCTAACGATAAGGTAGTAACATATTCCTTTCTCTTTTCCTTCTACACTTTCACTGTTATTGGAGTGTTGAGGAAAAAGGAGTGTGTGGATGAAGAAAGTCTTTCTCTTTTATTGCCGATTCTCTCAAAAGCTCTCCTTTCTTCGTATGCCGAGTATGTTGACGCAACCTACATGATCATTTCTTATCTGAGCTGCAAAGTCAAGCTTAATGACACAAAAGCACTCGCTTTATCTATCGACTTGATTGACAGCCATAAAATTACTTCTAACATTCAACACACCGTGCTAACTCTTGAAAACTTCTTCACTTATCAGAATATCACTTTTCTTGATCGAGCTTTTCTTTATAGATTGTTTAAAAAACGAAATTTAGATGTGATTCTTTTTTTCCTCAATCAACCAAATAGTGCATGTATGCTTTTAAAAACAATTTCCTGCAGTATTTTCTTTCATCTTTTTGATCCAAATTTTAAAAATGAATCCACTGGTCTTATAACTCTTACTGTGTTAATTAAATATGCTTACAAGATTTTATCTTATTTATCCAACGTTGATGATGACAACGTAACGCAACGAATAGTAACGTCATTTTTTAATTCATATTTTCAACAATATTTACATCTTAAGAAAGAGGATTTGCTTGATAGTTTTGTGATCCATGATCGTGTTCGCCTGTTTTCCTTGCTAGAGAGGAAGTATCCTAAGTTTTTTGATATTGCCATGCAAGATATGACTCAAAAGTATGGCTCTGAATTAAAAGTTGATGAAGTTCTATCGCTCGTTCTTGAACGTAAAGACCTTGATTTTAACGAAGCTTCAGGTAATCTTGATATCACTGAATCCTTTAGTCTATTGCATTCCTTGAATCATAGCAATTCAAATATTAGATCATCTGCCTGTCTGACAGTTAGCAAATACCTTCAAAAGGTTACTAATGCCTTCGAAGATTTCAAGTTGAAAGCTTTTATCAAAAAATTAGTGTTGGAAAAGTTAGAATTTGAAGATAACCCTAGAGTAATCGAGACTATTTTAAATATTCCAAACTTGACATCTTTTGTTGACGAGAATGAACTTTTTGATATTATTGTGAGGTGCCTATTAAAGAAAAACACTTTTTACAGCAACCCTCAATGGAAAGATATTAGAATTAGTGTTTTCAAAGTTTTATTCAACTTGAATATTTCTCTAAATGAAGATTCTATCAGAAAAGATTTTCACCGATTTTTATCTATATTAGCCTTGCTTATCCTTTTATCTCAGTTTAAGGGTGAAAGTGAACAAATTGAGTCGTATATCCTTGATTCTAAAATATTTTTAAATTTTCCATTGTTCCAATCATTTCGAATTTCTTGTAAAGTGCACAATTTGGCTAACTTGTTCTCAATTAAATCTTCATGCTCTTCCTTTTTTAAATGCATTTCTCAAGACATTTATAATTTACCTATTGATCCAAATAAAATAATTTCTTCCCTCACTGATATATTTAATGATATTTCCGCTAAAGATTCTGCTGAAAACTTTTTTCTTGGCTTTCTTAAAGGCTTATCATTGTACATATTGATCTCATCAAAGAAATTAAACAGCAATTTGGTTCAAAAGTTTTTTAATAACGAAATTTTGTCTCTTGCTAAATCTTTCGATGTCTTAAAAAAGGGTTTCACGGAAATTGAATTTTTATCCATTGTGAGTGTTATTCAATGTAAGGATATTTTTAAAATTTTCTACTTTACCTCAAAAATGGAGTTTGTAAACGGGCTGCCATTATTACTCAACGCATCATATATAAGCTTTTTTAATTTGAATTTACTGATCGAACATTTAATACTTTCAGTCACGGAGGTATCATTCTGCAATTTACATTTATTTTCTAAATTCTTCATCTTTCTTCAATTTGCCTCTTTGAACTGCATCAAGAAAAATTTCTTCAAATTTAAGTCATGCTTTTTATACTTTGAGTTGTATAAGAAGTTATTGAAAGCTATTTCAAATAAGTCAAACGACTTTTTGCTTGCTCTCTTAATCAACACTCTTCTTCTTTCATCTGGTAATCTGCACTTTTTTAATGATAATACTAATTGTTGGTCTGTGGGAAAGTACCTTCATAAAATCAATTTTAAACTTTTGCTACACTTTCTCAATAATAATAATCTTTCGACCGACTTTTTGTACTCTTCCAATTTTGTATCTTTTTTGTCTCTTTTATCTCTTCTGTTTGCTGAGCACAAGTTTGTTAGAAAAAAGTGTCTTGAATTTCTTTCGCACGTTGATGCGAAGGATATACCCATTATTTCAAATCTTGTAACACAAATATCATCTAATTCTGATGAAATTTTAAGCGATTCATCACATGCTTTAAAATGCCTTAATAGAATTTTCAAAACACAAGATGAAGAATTTTGTAAATTATTGAAAGTTTACCTTTTTATTCCGAATTATCGGTTCACATCGTTACAGGTTTTGAGTTTGAGAGTTGTTTCTTGTATTGAATCTATGGAAGTATTTGCAGCTTCTTTTCACTTTTTCGATAGTCTATCTTCATCCTCAATCCACGACTTGAACGCTCAACGTGACATTATTAAGGCATTACTTTTGTATTTTAATGAAAAATCCGTCGGTCTTTTAACAAACAAAAACTTTAACTCTTTCATTTCTCTATTGAATTCGAATAAGGGGGGTGAAAATTCCTTTCTTAGCCATGAAATTTTAGAATCAGTACTTTTTCAAATCACAGAATCTTTTTTTAACAATCTACCTGAGTTGCATTACCAATTGTCTTTGTTTCAAAAGCTGTGCCAACTGGCTTTAGACGCCTATGAAAATGCCTTGATGAGATCATTGATTCGAGATGCCCTTATTTCATTATCTTTTTCTTCCAATTTCGTCTGTTTACTTCTTGAAGACATTATGATTAAAAAAATATTGAATAGCTTTGAACAATCTTCTATGAAAAAATTACGCCAACTTCCTTTCAATGCTCAAATGAATATTGAAAAAGAAAAGGTGAAAATTGAAGACTTTTCAAATATAAATCTATCATATGTAAATGTTGCAATCGATGCTTTAATTTCTTGCAAGAACTTGAATAATTTTGCTTCTATTTATGTCATATCTACTCTTTTCAATGGCGTCTATTGTCTCAATTTTCTCTTACAGAAGTGTGAGCTAGAAAATACGGTAGAAACTTGTTATCAGTTTCTCTTTGTTCTTCTCCAAAAGTTGATTTTGTCAATCTACACCAATCAAAATGAAGAAGCGCTGTCTAGCGATTTAACGTTAACTTCAAGGAATGATAAACCTCTTTTAAAGTGTATTGATTTTGACAGTGTTATTCTTTGTATAGATAAGTGTGTGACGAGTAAACAAACTCATTACGCTGCCTTCAATCTTATTTCATCAATTGCGCCCTTGTTTCCTAACAAAATTGGGGAGCATGTGATCCATCTTTTCACTCTTTTAGCGGATGCCATCACTAGAAATGGTGAAGTGTATTCATCAGTGATAGCTGAGGATGCCATAGAAGTCATTATTCCAGCTTTCGTAAAGCTTCACCCTTCAGACAATCACATGGTGATTGCAAAGAGTATTGTTATTCTCCGCATTTTTCTTCCTGTTATTTCGCATTTAAGCCTTGAGACTGTTGAATCTCTTTTTCAAAAATTGGTTGACAACTTGTCAACTGTGTGCATGATTGCTAACGAAAAAAATGTTACTTACTTGTGGATATTGAGTGTTATGATTTTGGGTGATGCATGTAAGCAACGAGGTAGCTTTGAGGAAAGCAACTCACCTAAGGATACACTTTATTCGTCGTTGTGCGTCAAGTTATTCAATCGCTACTCCTTTAAACAACAAATTTTTGCATTGTCCTATATCCTGGTTTATATTAAATACCTTCTCTTTCCCGACTCCCTGCCTCATCACATAACTCCACATTTAATCCTGTTTCATAATAAAAATACCGAAACTTTGCAGACGCCTAAAGAAAACCGACAGCTTATATTTCTATGTGTTAAATTTTTGCATGAATTATTTTCGAGCGAAGTTTTTCGTAAAAAGGTTAAGCATTCTTTTCGCACCAAACATTTGCTGAATAAGGACGAAAACACTGAATTGACATCAGATATATCACAAATGCTTCATTATCTTTTACAGTTAATAATCTTTACATCGGGTCTCATTGGATCAACAGCTACAGCTACTTTATCATGCAAACCGGCTTTCTGGACCTTGATCAATCATACTTTTCTTCTTGTTCTTCAAAAATTGGGCACTGTGTTTTTTTCATCTACTTTTTTGTTCTGTCTAATTTCTCTTATAACCAAAGAAGAAGTATCATACCGTGTTAAAACTAAAATATTCGAAATAATCGATTCTTTTATCATCTCCTCAATCGATGATGATATTTCTCAAAAAACAGTATCATTTCACACTTCCTTGTCTGAGAATATTTTTGAACCAATCACTTCTCTCATTTCTAAATGCCACGCTGAACTTTCCTCCTTAACTTCAAAAGATGCTTCTTCTAAAAAACGTCAATCCAAAAGGGAAAGCAAGAAAGAAGCAGACCTTAAACATAAGACAGTTGATATTGAAATGCTGGAGTGCACCAGGGCATCCCTTCACACGCTCAAAACTTTGCTCGATTCGATGAATCAACTGAGTCTGCCAAGCAATGCCACTAATGATGGTGATTCAATATCTGCAAGCATCAAGCAAAAAATCTCCGCAATGTCTTCCTCTCATTTTGCGCCAATGCTCTCACTCTTATCGGATTTTATGCTGCGCCTGCATCCCATCACCACATGGTCTTCACCTTTCCAAACCAGGCATTGTGAGTTGATGCCTTCACTCCTGTCCCACACCTTGCTCGTTGTCCATGAAATTCCTACTCTCATTCAATTGAACTTCATTCCATTCATTCCTTCAATTGTTCCCATCCTCGCTGCAATGCTTGGCAGTCACGCCCATGCTGACTTCAATAATACTTCCTATCTATTTCTTCTGTCGTGTGTTGTTAGAGTTGCGTCTAAACTATACAGCCAATTCGCTGATCTTCTCCAGCCTTATAATTCGGACGTGTTTACCGCGTATGCCTTTATTAGAAGTAGCCTTTCTTCCAAGAAAAAGGAGATGGAGTGCAATCAATACTTTAAACCCATCCATGATTTGGATGTCGAATTACTCAATCTAATTGAGCAAATTTCTTCTCATTGTGAATGCAGAATTGTTGTCAGTGCTATTCAAATGTCTTCTGACTCCTTGTTATGTGCAAGCGAAGCCTCTCAAATTCTTAATAATCTTTCCCACATTTTCCTCTTTTTCTCCCATTACCTCTCTAAGCAAACTCCAGATAGTGTTACACTTTGTTCAAAAAAGCTTGAAGATACATACTTCACCTGGCTCTCTAAATATCCATTCGTACAGGTTTGTTCATTTTTACTCATGTATTATAATAAACAAGGCAATAGCTTCCTCCTCCTCTATTTGAGCATATAAATGTGCTGGAGTACCTACTTTGTGCAACCCATGTGCGCTCATAACCATTTAAATTTTATCAAGCTAGTCCTTCCCGTCATCTTTTTTAAATATTCTTTTCGAACGCATTTTAATTTGCCTGACGCGCATAAGTATATTCTTCCAAATGCAATGAACATTGCTAAATTTCACAAAGTTTAGCAAATACACTACCTTGATACAAACCATTAAGCTTCCTAAGTTTTAGCTTCAAATTGCATTTTAAAAACGCGACTTATAGGCAATTATATGAGATATTTTTTGAAAAATTGGCATTTTTTCGCAATTGAAAGAACAGGGATTAAGCTTCCATTTTTGAGAAGTATATATTGCTCTTGTAGGAAAATACTTTTAAATAGTTTTTGACAGGAAATTTAAATGAGTCACGATTTCTTCATTAAACACGTAGACTTAAACTTGAAAATTTTATCAAGGTATAGCCCTCTTTTGGAAACCCTGCAGATTAACCTCGTTTTAGAGAAAAGATTCTATAAACTCCAGCGGATGTAAAATTTTTTTCTATATTCTTCCCTGACCGAAGGTCGAATATTGTCAAAATTATTGGGAGAATTCATAAAATAAGAAAATAAATATGTATACAGCAATTTACATGTACGCACTGAATAATAATTGGAGCGTCCTTTTTTGTGTCCACTTCAAACTTGTTAACTATCCATTTTATTCTAGCAAGAATCCCAGGATGAGGGAATTGATTCACTGCTTATAAATGCTCTCTTTTCTTTTGTTCTCAAACTCTCTGAAGAATCCTTTAAACCACTGCTCCTAAGGGTATGTCTTTTTCATTTCTTTATATTCTACTTTTAAGTTCCATTTTTAACATAATAAAAGTATGTTTAAATATGTACAACATATGTTTTTGCTTTGGATGTTTTATTCTATAGACCTTTTTTTTTTTATAGACAACTGAGTTTGTAATGGCGGTATCATATTGGGTCAAAATTGACCAACTTGCTTAGCCCTCATATGAATCTCTTGCAAAATTTTTGGGATTGTAAGCATCGCCTTCATTTCTCCCTTTCCCAAGAAATGAGCCTCACTTTTTATAATTTAATAAAAAAAATTATGCTAAGCAACTACCTACTGGCTTATTTATCTTTAATGCAGCCCGCGGTGGATGCTAATTTTGCCGCCCCTCAAATTTTTAAATACCGTTTCAAAAAGACTAAAACATAATAATACAGGCATATGGGTATGGAAAATTGGAATAAAAAGTGTTTAGCACATTACTGTTTTAGGTCGTAAATATATCGATTAAATTTTTATTCATGATATATTAATACAAATGAATTCTGCTCCCGGGGCGTACTGCTCCCTTCCCCTTTAGTACTCCCGTGCAACCGCCTTGTCAACGTGAGGCCTGATCCCGAAAATGGAGTTTCTTATATATAAAAAAAGATGTACTTGATGTATTTATTTTCACTAATTTCTTCTAAATTCTTCATCTAATTGTCGAAATCATCATCAGGAAAAAAATTTTAAAAAAATATTTCTTATTTATTTTTTTATAAATAAAGAAAAGAAGAGAAACAGGTATACCATGTGCGCATGTTAAAGATAATTTGCGTTCTTTTTAAAGGAGGCAGATCTCATTGTTTTATATCTTTGAAGAGCAAAATTTTTATAATCATCTTCTTTCATGGCTACACTGGTTTAACGCTGGTCCTCAAAGAGTTCAGGGAGTTTTGTATCAAAATACTTGATGTCCTCTGCGTTTTTACGTAAATTTTGTGTTTTGCGCGAGGTTCTATAGGCCAGAAGCCTCTTTTATGAGATGCCCCTTATATATAGCTATTTGATAAGATTAAGCTGATGATATATAAAAGATACAAAAATGCTTACTATTATTCCAATGTGCTTTCACAATGCCCCTCAATAATTTTCTATAAGTAAGAGTTGCTGCTTGTTTATAAAACTTGTATGATGATCGCATTTTTCCTATCGAACATATTTTACAGACGATGCGTGAGAGCTAAATAATAATAATAAATTGCTTCAATATGCACACAATAAGTAAGCAATGTTTATCACAGTGTCTCCTCTTTGTAGTATTTTTGAGCAAACACATGTTGATGATCCACTAGATTTTCTCATCTTCTTCTGTAATAGTGATTCTATTTCTCTTTCTGTCTCCTCTGTTTTTCTCTTCCGCTTCCTCTGCTAAAACTCAATCATCTCTCATTCAATAGTAAAAAAAATTTTCCAATGAAATTTATGAAATCTTAAAATTTTATTCTTCCCTACTATTTCTAATTCTGTACTTTTAAAATTTATGATTTAGTTGATTGATTGGGCAACAGGCTTCGCCCAAAACGTGAATGATGAAAATACCGAAAATGGAGAGGAGACAAGTTTTCAAAGAAAATTTGTATTATTCAAATTCCTGTACCTGCTGTCAGATAAATTGAAGTCTCTTTTTTTGCCGTTTGCTGACTCCATCTATAAAACCTTTATAGACTATTTCACCTCTTTTTCCCATCCTGAGACTATCACCAACACAGGTATTTATTTGATATCAAAATTATCGTAAGTTAAATGACATTCACTTTTTTTAAATGAAAATAAAATCAATAGTCACTGTGTCTATAACAATCTCTATTAACAGAACTTCTAATGATACGTGATTCGAATGATCACGTGACTAAATTTCAAAAGTATAGTGGCATATGTTGCTCAAGTTCTATGAAATTTTTTATATTATCTACATATCATATTCTTAAAAAGGGTGTGCACATTTTTTTTAAAATTTACCTGGAAGTAACATTTTTAAATTTTGTAATTAAGGAGTGACAAAATTACCATATGCTTTGTCGTGATTCATATACTTTTCTTTATATTTTGATGTCTCCTATGATCTTGTCAGACCTCCAATTTTATCTAAAATTTGTCTTATTTTTTGGATTTGCATTGGAACAAATTTAATTATTTATTATAAGGCATTCCATGTTTTATCAAAAAAAAAATTTTATTTGGACTTTTAAAAAAACGTTTTAACCTTTTAATATCGAGGTTTTTGAAAACTACACTTCTGCTTATTTTTTCAATCAATTTTAAAGTGCACGACGCTGGTGTCTGTCTCGGTCTGAAAGGGTAACGTTACACTCTTAGACCCAAATGTTTCAAAAAAAACTTGTATTTAAAATATTCGTTGGAAATAACACTAACTGAACTTCATAAAGTTATGCTGAATTTTTTGAGGTTAAAGCTTTTTTAGATCATAGGTTTGATCGCAAAAAATAATTTATGAAGCTTTCATTCATTCCTTTAATAACTCCTTTCTGTGCAAAAGATATTAAATGATATAGATAGTCTCTCACAAAGTTATCCTATTATTCTACTGCGTGTATAACACGCAGTGTGTTATTCTTTTCTTCTTATTTTTATTAAATCCGTTTTTTATCAAATTTTTCATACGAATCTCAATATACTGCATATTCTATTTTGACAATATATTTCATCCTTCTACTTATGACATGATTTTAAATGTTTTGAAAAACACATATGTAGTTAGGTGAGGTTTAGTTAGTTTATCTAACTTTTTTAGTGGGCTCATAATGTTTAAGCATTAGAAAACATGAGATCTCATCTACAAAATGGGATTTCCTCACCAATCCGAACCAGATATCGTCCCGAGTCTAGATTAAATTTATTCGACAACTACGAAACCTAGAATTGTGAACATTTTTTGTATTTAAAATTTATTGTCAAATTTAATTTTAAAGGCGTTATTAGCTAGCTAGTTATTTAAATAATTATTGGAAAAAATTAAGTCGCGAAGTGTAAGATATTCAATGAGCTATATTCTTTATTTGTTTTAGAAAATGAAAATTGTGTGAATAATGGACATATCTCAAAAAAAACTAAAAGTCACAAAAATAAAAGAATTAAACTGCATAAAATAGCAGGTAAATATTTGCATTTTCATCTTTAGTGCTTACACGTTTTCAAACATTTTTTAGCTGGATGTGTCAAATCTCACGGATTATCCTTATATTTCATTTAGATTTAACTTCTAAACCAAGGGTCACCAAAGTTTTTACAAAAAGGGCCCATAGACAATCGCGGGCCGGATAAATACTTTTTTGATACAGATCACACTAGAGGTCTACAAAACCTAGACAGGTATGTGGCTTATTTATAGATGCGTAAAAACAAAAAAATATGTATAAAAAAGAATAAAGTAGAAACAATGAGATTTATGAAACTGGTGTTTCGCTTTCAAAATACTGTTAATGTCATTTTGGCACCTCCAATCATGAGAATTGCCTTCAAATGGTCGTCAGTCAACTTTGTTCGATGCGTTGGCTTCACATACTTCATTTTCGAAAAAGTTTGCTCACATTTGTACGTTGTTCCAAAAACTGAAGCCATACCTGACGCAAACTTTTTTAAATTAAAAAACACTCTCAAGTTGTAGATATGTTGGCATGTTGTCAACGTCTCAGTCAAAGGGGTTTTCAAGCAGGAGAATGGCATTTTTATTTTGTCAAGATCAGCAAATCGCTGGGAAAAATTTGTATGTAAGTTATAAAGAATGTTTTTGTGAAACTCGAGATCAACGTGTTCCACATTTTCAGCGCAAAACTCTTGAAAATTCTGAAATGCGAGAAGTTTCTCTTTTCAAATTGTGTTTTAAACAATGACAATTTTCTTCGAAATGCTGTAATTATTTTGCATAAATCACAGATGAGGTTATTTTGTTTCTGCAACTTTAAATTTAAATCATTCATGTGATTTGTGATGTCAACCAAAAATGACAATTTTGATAACCATGAAGAATCTGAAAATTGTGCATTAAATTTGTTTTTTTCAGTTAAAATTTTTTTAATTTCTTTTCGAAGTTTATGAAAACGAGATAGGAGTTTTCCGCAACTAAGCTATCTTACTGTTGTGTAGTAAGACAAAACATAAAAATAGAATCAAGTTCTTCAAAAAAAGCTTGAAACTGTCGATGAATGCGCGCGTGACTTCTGATATAGTTGACGACACTTGTGATTGGATTAAGCACACAAGATATATCCAATTGCTTTGCACAGAGTGTTTGCTGGTGTATAATGCAGTGCATGAAAAGAGCTTTGGACAATGAAGATCTTCCAGTTTAGTCTGGATGCGCCCTACCAAGCCTTTTCTTATTCCTGCCATATTTAGGCCACCATCAACCGTGACGCACCGAAGCCGATGCCATTGAAGATCATAGCGTTTCTGAAAGCACGCATTTTCTGCAGAAATGCAGAAAATTTGAAGAAAATTGCATTTTCTGAAAGCATTTCCGGTGTATCATATTCAAAATATATATATATCCGTATAGTTAAATACGTCACAAAAGCATAATGATATATAATTGCAGACAAAAAATAATTATGCATAATATATGATATATATAACACAGTGATGATTACATATAGTATAAAAAATAAACAAATCATCAGCAACACTGTTTCAGTATTTGACTGCGGGCCGGACAAAAAGATCTCGAGGGCCTATTCTCGCCCGCGAGCCGTAGTTTGGTGACCCAAACTATGAACAGTTTTGGAACCAGACACCTGTATGTCCTTACTGTCTTCATCATCGTAGTAATTATTGATTGAAAAGCTATACTTCCTTCAAAAAGTAATTACTTGTAATATACAGGGTTTAACTATCTACTGGACACGGAGAACAAGGCCCTTTCGATCCTCCCGCAAGTTCCATCTAATCCAGTGATTTCTTGTATTTAATATTCTTGTCAAATTTATGAGAGGATTTGATTCTCTTACTTTATAATTTTTAACGCTAATTTTAAAGGTATGCGTGTATGTGTCATTCACATTGTAAAGTTGCAGCAAGGAGTTGTTAGTCAGATTAAAAAGGCGAAATTTAAGTTAAAGAAAAACAAATTGTGAATAAAATAGCTAATGTATTCAACTTTAACGCTTTGCAAATGTTTTTACCTGTATTATACGCTTTCTTTCTTCTTATAAAGCTTATTTATAATAGTTTTATTAAACTGAATAAAGTCAAAGGGATAGTAAACAATCCCTAAATTTAGTGTAGCTAACAAAAACTTGCACAACTCGGCAGTGGGGGATCCTGGATTCGCCACTGCAACTCAGTATTCAAATAAAATTTAGAGTCCGAAATAGGAAATTTTAAATCGTCGTGTGCTCACAATGGGATAAAGAAATTTTGCCCCTCATGATTTAAATTTTCATCTACTCTACAGGAAGTTAACTTTAGTTTTTTTTAAGAAAGAAGTTTTTGAAGTTGGCTTTAGTAAAATCATCTTCAATGAAGCTCATATTTTCAAATTATTCAAAAAAAATTGTAAGTGTAAAAAAAGTAAAGTGTAAACTGTTTGTAATGTTTAAGAACTATTTTTGCACCTGTACTTTTTTAACTTTTAAAATCAAGATCGTTTTTTTGTTGCTTTAATTACTAATATATCGGGATTTTTCATACCAGTAAGTACATTTCTTACTATCCTTTTTTAGTCAATAACGATTTCTTGATCTCGTGGCTGCTGTAAAAGAGTAGAATGATTCGCTCGAAAAAACTGGCCACCATTTCAAAACCCATTGAGAACATAAATACTCCCAAAGTTTAATTTGGACACTCGGAGTGTAACTGATGATACTTCAATAGCGGAACCCTTTCTTGAACAAAGAGTACGATGGGTTATATGAATATCAAATACAGAAAGCGTTAAGCTAGAGAAATATTTAAAACGTGGGTATTGCAAATCAAAAATTTTATAGATAGTTTTTGCTTCTATTGAACAAACTATTGATACAGAATAGCTATACTAAAATGTCTACTTCTAATCCATGATGTTGTCTTCAAAGCGATAGTATGTGTTTGATGTTAACAAACGCTTCATGCAATATAAATGCGAATGCATTTTTACGCCTCTTTCCTTCAAATTTTTATGTTAGCTAAAGTGTTATAAAGATAAATTTTGATATCTCTATAAAAAGATTTATGGGGTACCATTCCCAATTCGTGTTTCCGTTTACATCTTGTGTATGCTGCTAAATTGTTCACATTATTGATGACATCGTTCTTTCATTAGTAAAGTGTTTACATTTAAGTTTTACTTTAGTATTTTTCTCAGGTTGAATATTGAAAAGTTTTGTTATATATAATAATTACATTGATAAATAACTTTTAGATCTATAAAATTGTTCTGGTAGTATTGTTGTGGTTGTCCATAATGAAATTTGCACTTTTCATATTTTTTCAAAGGAAGCTTTCAGCTTAACTCAGATAAGTTTTTAGTTTATCCCTTTCAGACATTGGTTTTCTAAAATTATTAATCTGTTTTTCTTTTTCAGTGAGTTTTATATACCCTAAGTAACTTACGATTTTTATTTCATTGGACACCGGTGTCTGATCGTGTCCGAAAGGGTTTGATAGCATTATTTATTGTTTTTGGAAATAATGAATTTTATTTCTTTTGAATCTTTTAGTTTTTAACCCTTTGAAGACCATTCTGACACTGATGTCCCAAGAAACGGGAATCGTGTGCTTTAAATATATAAAATTCTATTGAATAAAAGCACACGATTTGTCTTAAATTTCTGTTCCTCAAATGGTTTATTTAATTTAAAGGGTCTTTAATTTTAATCGGATTCATTCATGAATACAAGTTATGACAAACGATACCAACTATGTCTTAATTCAAATGATTTTTTATTTAGACAAACACAAAAAAATTATAAACCAAAAAAAAAGGAATGATGAGATTCAAATGATGAAAAATGCGATGAATGTTTTTTCCAACCTCTTCCACTACGATAAAGAGAGGACTTTTGTTACTTGTGAAAAGTTCACCGTTCTTTCAGATACTCTTTTATCTCAAGTATTTTCAAACCAAAATTCTTAGGCCTTTTTCCAAAAGTTCTAGTAGACATTTTGAAAAGGGAAATAGAATTCACTTTATTTTAGTAAATAAAAATATTTAAAAATTAATAAATACTAAAAACACCATTCAACCACCATAACATTTATCTTGCATAACTTGGAATTTAAAATGTCATCCTTGTTAAATTCCATTGTATGAAAAAGTAGATATGTTTAGAACTTTATTTTATTGAATATTTTTCTAGGTGATGATGTTTTTTTTGAATTTATTCCAATTGAAGATTTCATTATTTCCAATCAAGTCAATAATTTTTCAATCAAAAAAAATTTTAAGTTTATCTTAGTCCTTTTTTTTAACAAAGGTTCAGTTGACCGTACGAAATCTCTAAAATTGATTTTTATAAATAAAAAAGAAGCATTTTTTTAATTAACCCTCATCCGTACACTATAAACTGGACACAGTTCTGTACAAGCTGCTACATTTTGTAGTATAGCAAATTCACAAACTTATAAAGGTTGACATTTATGAATATAATTTTTTTTTGTATTTTTGTAAATATATATATCATATAAAGTTGTACAAAGTTTTATTCAATGAAATTATAAATTTATTGTCTATTTTTCACAAAAAAAATACAAAACTCTGTAGTTTTCTTGATTCTATGACTGGGACAAATTGCAGCGTCACAAACTTCACAAGCACTCCGACATGACTTTTTACAATATTTACAAGGCCTTGAATAATTTATTACTTTTCTTTTAGAAGGTGCGGGAGTTGTTTTTATATATCCGACAAGTATTCCTGCCTCTTTTATAATTTTCCTTAAACTTTGGCTTTGAAGTCTTTTACTTGAGAATTCGAACGCAAGTTGAAAAGATAGGTTTTTCAAAAAAGTTCTTCGGTTTTGGGAATAATCGTTTTTCTTCATTAAAATAAATGCGTTACTCCATGATACATCAATAAAGTTATAGTTTAAGAGAACTGGCCATCTGTTGGTTTTTCTTCGACAAGAA
The DNA here is from genome assembly GCA_030549495.1 of Nectonema munidae. NCBI lineage: Eukaryota > Metazoa > Nematomorpha > Nectonematoida > Nectonematidae > Nectonema > Nectonema munidae. The sequence goes on along the minus strand of JAUIRK010000360.1, from coordinate 106,778 downwards.
AACTCTTCAATTATAGAATCAAGCAAGTCAACTCCATACTTACCTTGGTTGTAATCAATACATTTTTATTTTTTTTGCGAACATATGAGCATAGGGAGATTTTGTTTTCATGATCATACAAAGCTAAGGTTGTATGGACGTCTTTGTTTTTGGCTGATAATAAACAAGCAGGAATTTCTTTTCTTCTTTTTTTAATTGTTCCAAATATCGTCAAGTTTTTCTTTAAAAGTTCTGTAGCCAAGAAGTGAGAGGTGAAATACCTGTCAGTTACTATATCTCTACCACTATTTTCAAATGGTTTGACTAACCGTAAAACTGTTGTAGAAGCTCGTTCTGTGTTTTTATCTTTGCCAATTTCTTCGCCGGAATAAATGTATCCTGAAAGGGCAAAACCACTTTTGGTTTCACAACACCAAAATACTTTTACTCCATATTTTCTGGGTTTTTGAGGCATAAAAGTTCTTCCGGGTATTTTACCTCTATACCCATAAAGCTGTTCATCAACAGTGAGAACATTTTCAGGTACAAGGAAAGCCAATAAATTTTTCTGTAACATTGTCCATATTTCCCTGACAGCTGCAAGCTTATCTAATCTTCTCCTTGTTTCTCTCTCTCTGAAGTTGTCAAATCGAAGACAGTGTAAAAAAAAATTGAATCTTTGAAACATTTGTAAAATGGTTTTGAGTCATTTGGAGACCATAAGGAAAGCAAACAAGTCATGTTATCTCTATCAGAAACTGCCCTAATTATAATACCATAGCAAGCTTTTATTTCTTCACAAGAAAATTGTTTCATGAACGTAGGATAAGTTTTTCTTTTATTTTTGACTAAATACTTCCTAACTTCATCAGAAACTTTTCTATTAGTGTATCTTGTAATATGAAGAAACATGTCTTCATTGTAAAAAAGGAAAAAAGATTCAGCTTCGCTTCTAGGATCACATAAAGGTCTTGGCTTTTGATTGAAAATATTTCTTGATAAAGATCTAACCAGTGGTGGTCTTTTTGAATACTTGACGTCATTACAAAAAATAAACTCTTCATCTTCAAATTCGTTCGTGAAAAAGCTATTGGCGGTAGTACAGGGTTCATCGTCTTCAAATACATCACTCAGACTATCATTATCAGAAATGTCTTCAAACATGTCAATATCACCTTCGTTCGTTTCTATTTCCTCATTATTTTCCAAAGATTCAAACGATTCTTCAATAACTTCTTCACAAACATTTTCATCAGTTTTTTCCAAATTGTTTCTTTCATCATCATCATTATCATCAGATTCATCACAAAGAGAAATTAAAGCACGTGCCAATTGAAACGATGACATTTGATATTTTTTCATCGAAAAGTAAGAAAAACAGCAAAATGTGTGAAATGGTATCTCTAATAAATTAAGAAAAACATGAAAAAACAGTCTGAAAAGCAAGGAAATTGAATGAATTGTGTATTACAAAAATGATAAAGAAAGAAGCTTACTGCTTTTAAAGAGTTAATTTCCTGTTTTTGGCGCCAGACAATAAATTTATGAATGAAACACTGTGTGCATATTCACTATACATAAATACGTTTCGACAGTAATTCGCCTATACTACAAATTGTAGTACGTTGTACTATAAAGACAAAAACAGAAAATTTACGAAATAGATAATAGATCACGGAATAAAACATTGTATGCATGCTCACTATACACAAATACACATCGTCAAGGATTATTCGCTTCAAAACATTTATATGTAGCTAACACGTGTAGATTGAAATTTTATTAACTACAAATTGTAGCAGCTTGTACGGATGAGGGTTAACTCATGCAAACTCTTCAATTTTTTTTACTTTTTCTATCATACTTTGAGCCAAGTTGTTCTTTTACAAAAAATTTTCTTCAATTTTTCACCATCCTTTAACCTCTTCTTTACTTTTTAGATTGACACTCTTTATCACAATCTTGATGAAACAGAGTATGCCTGCGTTGTCAGTGAAAGCCTGATGCCAGCTTTAACTCATCTCGTTCAAACAATTTCTGATGATTCTCTTTGGAAAACTTTCAATTATCAATTACTTCTCAAATCCAAACATTCTTCTGCTTGTGTATTTTATTTATTCACATTTCTACAACTTTTTATATTGTTCATCTAGTCGTGTTACTGTCCTTATATTTAAACATATACTAAATAGATTAGTAGAATTCAAAAATTTTGAAAAATAGTTTCCTTGTGTTTTTTTAGAAAATATTTCATTATTTTTCTAAAAATAAAAATGGTTCTTAATTTTTCATAGTAATACACCAAATTGCTCTATAAGCTAAAAGTGTGTTGCAAATTTTCCCGAAAAGAAGTGATTAGACATAGCATGAAAAACGTGCCTTGCTTCTTTCGGATAATGTTATATAATCAAGGCTTCAATAAAAGAATTGTTATTAATTCTTTATTACCATCTGTAGGACGAAAGTGCTGCACTAATTTAGTCTAGAATAATACTTTGAATTTAAATCGGCTTGCAAGATATATTTCAAAAATAGCTAGAAAGCGTGCACAACACAGGAATTATCAATTAAAAATCTAGTGGCTTCAACATCTGTTCATCCAGATGCAAATCCTGACATCTAATTATTGACAAATCCACTTGTTTCAACAGCTATTCACCATGATGTGTTCGCATTCGCCATCAGTTCTTGATAATTATTTTTAAAATGCATACTCCTATATATAGGATGCAAAAGATTTCTTGATTTTAAGGCAGTTTTATATAAAATTGCTTAATATTTCCTGCTTTATCTTGAACCAAATATGTCATACATCGATTCATGCGATATTTTAGGATGCGGTAACTATCTACTGGGTTTTGTGTATTTTAATCTGGTAAATGCATAATCCCATATCCTCTACTCTGTAAAGCATAAGTATTTTACACTTTCAAAATATTTTAAATATTTTATTAGATTATTTTTATGGATTTGTCAATATAAAACGTTATTTAAATTTTTAACCATTCAAAATAGTCATTCATCCATACTTTTCTATATTTTTTTTATGTTCATTGACCTTTCGCATATTTTTATGCAGATTTTTTAAACTTAACATTAAACACTAAAGCAACTTCTCATTTATACTTTTTTTACTTTTATTGAGACATGGAATATTTATTCAAATTCTCTTGTTCTATTATTCTATATTCTTTTTTGTTTTATATAGGTTCGTTATCAAGTTGTTAAAATTGTGAGTAATTTGTATGCAAAAATTGGAGAAGATTATATTAGTGTTTTATCAGAGTCGATACCCTTTATTACAGAACTTCTTGAAGGTAACGTGGAATTATTTTGTTTTACTTTATGCTGACTTATTTGAGTATAACGCAAAGATGTCAAATTTAATTTCCAAAGTCATATGCTACTTCTAAAGCAAACGTTGAAAGCTAATCTCATTATATATAATTTCAAAGATAAACTGTATCCGATAACTGATTAGGGTATAAACATTGCCTGTAAATTACCGAAAATTGCATTTTTTTACCGGTTTATAGCTACATAACATATATTTATTTGTATAACACAGCAAAAATAAATTCGCTTTGTTGTTTTTTCTTCCTCTGACAGTAATTTTGATATGGAGGATAATTTTAAATATTTTTTATTGTACATGGAAAAAATAAAACATTTTGAATAATAACACATATACTTTTATAAAGATCATAATTAAAAAAAACTGCTGCATAAGGATAAATAAAAAAAGTAAATTCAAATGCAGCTACGTACTTACCTTCAAATTGAAAAAATGAAATTTAGTGAAACTCTTTTTCTTCGAACAAAACAGATGTTTTAAATTTCACGCTATTCATCATTCAAGTTGCTCCTCCTACCCCATTTACTTCTTTTCCTGCTTTCTCTCCTTCACGTCTCTTTTTTAGATTAGATGTGGTAGCATGTTTTACGTAGCATTCAAACTACATGTCTTCACTAGCTGTTGTCAATTTTCTGAAAATACCATCTTTGCATTTTCACTGAGGCTAAATTATTCTCATTTCAACATGCAATATGTTACATTTATGACAATGTTTAAGTATCCATTTTAAATTCAATTAGTTACAAAATCGTTTCCGCGTATAACCGCAAGCTAATAATAACCAGTAAAAGTGTCGGTGTATCTGTTCCTCTTCGAATTTCGTTAACCGTCACTTTTCGGCAATGAATTACTAGTTATAGAACCTTAGTGTATACAAGAGCGTAATTTTTCTGTCCTAGTTGTGGCATCGCCATCTTCTAAAGTATAAAGGAATTAAAATTGATTACTCTACTAGAGTTCTAGAGTCTAAAATAAAGATACGTTTTTAACATATTGTAATGAATACATATAATTGCAATATATCGTATGATGAATTGTATATAGTGCATTGAAGTATGCTGAAATATTCATAATTCACATTTTACATAGAAATCCAAAACGTTTAAACAAATTTAAAAAAAAGTAGATTTTCAATTTATGTGAAATGTTTCATATGGGACAAAAAGTTAGTGATAACTTTGTTTAGAATTTTTCCTATTTTCAGTTCTTTTTATTAGACTCAGGCTTATAAGAGTTAAGTATATCTTGACATTGATATGTGCCTACCGTAAAATTCCTCATGGCGATTTCGAATAGTATATTATTATTTAAAAGTCACTTGTTCCATTAATGATGCGCTTTTCAAAAATATATTAAATCTATTTTCCTCTTGTCTTGAATAAGTACTTTCACGTATATAATATGAATATAATAATTTTAAAAATTTTCAAATATCTATGATGACACCGTGAATACTATTTTTTTGGATAATGCAAAAATATTTAATTATTTTGAATTTTATTTTTAAAAATATATCCATATAATTTCATATTAATAGATGAAGATACTGAAGTTGAATGTGCTGTTCGTAAACTTGTTTCACAGATAGAAGAAATTTTGAAAGAACCGATCAATAAATATTATTAAATTTTATATTTTTTCTAAAATTTCATTCTTTTAATTCTAAACTATAAATATGAATTTTATATTTTCTTTATATTTATTATTATTATTATATTTATTTTATTGTCTATTTATCACCACAGCTTCGATTAAGGAAAAGTAACTAAGCGGCAAGATACACCAAATTTTGCTATGAATGAAAATATAAACGTTTTTTATAGAAGATAATCTCATTGAAGTTTTCAATTAAATCTCAATAGTTTCTACTATTGTTTCAAAATCTTTTTTTTTAACATAAAAATTTATTAAAAAAATATTTTTTTTTGTCGAATTCTATCGTATTCCATTTTAATTTTTCATTAATTGTTCACGCATATACATTCAAAACACTATTTTTTAGCTATTTCATAAAATTAAAATTTAGTATTGAATTTACCCAACTTATTGGTTATATACTGTAAGAAGGCAAAATTTGAATAAAACAAAAAGCTCTGCTTTAATTTTTTCTCTTTTTCTCTTTGTACCGCATGTGTAACACATTCATGATTTGTGTTTGTGAATTCTTGTTTCTTGGAATCAATTATTTTCCTTCTTGCTTCAAAATTTTGAGATTGTGGAATAAAAATAAATTACAAAGTGTCGAAATAAATGGATAAAAGAAGTCCATTTCCAATTTAAAAAAAAAATTTACGAATACAGAGTGTCCAATTAAATTAATATCAATCTAAAAGGTCTTAAAGTTGATCTTTATACTTTATACGACTAAAAGTTAAGGTAGAAGAACCTTGTTTTTCCTCTACCACTCTAATGACCTCTGTTCTATTTTTTAATCATTCTCAGTCAAATTTACCTCCCATTGTCAAGTATGTGTTTCTCTCTCCCTGATAAAATTTTAAATTTATTTTTAATTAATGATTCATAAGACATCAAAAGTATTAAAACACTTGAAATGATTCATAAACTTTTCTAACATCCTTATGGCTTTATGTAATATATGAATGTCCCAATTAGAGATCTATAATATACATTTTTTCTTAACTGAAACAAAAAAAAGAATTTTTTAATATTCAACCAGTGTGGGACACGTTAATTAGGGTTTTGAGTGTTAGAATTTTACACATCTCGAATTCATTTGAAGCACCATTTTATCACCACTGTCAATTTATTATTATATATCTTTAAACTGTATGAATTTCAAACTGATATTTGTGCTTTTTCTAAATATTTTATCATTCTCCAATAAGTACAAGATGTAATAAATTTTATATCCCACGATTTGCCTTATTCTCTGCAATCTATTCCTCAACATGCATTACAATATATTTGAGAAAGGTATCCTTGTAAAATAATATTAACTTATGATTCAGCATTTGCCAATAAATCATTAAATAAAAAAACAAAATAAATCAGTAACCAAAAGATAATTAAAAATGGAATTCTATTGGTATCCAAATCGCTGATATAATAGAATTCATATTGAAAAATTGTGACTAGAAGCAATTTTGTAAAAAGATATATAGTAGTAATGGAAGTTGTCTTTTCAGGCCACTAATATATGTTTTTTTTTTTATTTTTACTTGAAAAATAGAGATCAATAGTTTTTTGTCATATTTATTTTGACTATGTTGGCTATTTTAATTGTAAAATTAAAAAAATTATATAGTCATGTGGAAGCGTTATATTTTATTAATTTTTTAACAATTAATATTTTTTTGTTAATTTTATAAATCATAATTTAAATTAGTTGTTTTTTATATCCAAGTTCTATCAGGAGTCTAGCAAGACCTCCGGGGAGACAACTTGTCAGACCTTACTTTATATTTAAATATAAAAATCGTAAAATGATTCTGACGTAAAATAAAATTTTCAAAAAATATTTTGCAACGAACCATTTCAAAAATTCTACACAAAAGTTCAAACCACTTAGCTTTAAAATTGTGGTTTTATTTCAAGAAAATTATATGATTGGTTAAAATGTTTATGTAATATATAATAATACTAATACCAATATGATGATTTTTTAAAAATTTTAACTTATTTGTTTTGAAAAAAAAATTAATGTTTTTCAATATTTTTTTTCATGATATATATATCGTTTGCTGTATACGCTAGAATAATGTATATTGGGAAAGACTTAATATTTTTGATAACTGGACTTTACTTCAAAAAATTTGGTCTAAATTTTAGTAAAAAAAGGGGACCAGTTTTTGTTAACAGCATAATGTGAAGATTTAAACGAAATTTTTTATTGAAAATGGTATCATTGAAAAGCTATACTCTTTGTGCTTAACATAGGCTAGGTTTTACAAAAAAATATTTCCCCTTTTGCAAAATGTGCTTTTATGTTATGTCAGTAAACTTTTATCTAGTTCGAAAAAATACCATAATATTAACCCTATTAGTGCTGGGGGCGTAAAACGCCCTCCCCTTCAATAAAAAATTAATTGTAGAAAATTGGCTGAATCATATCCCTTCAAATTTTGTGACTTTTCCTAAAATCGCTAGCTGCATCTTTTGAAACCATTTTCATGGTAGTTGAATGACCCCTTCGTGTCCAAAACTGTCAATCAAAATAAAAAATTAATTTTTCAGCAAAATTTTGACATTATCTGTACTTAACCTTATAACTTAGGATCTATATTATATAATACCCTGAAAATTTATAATTATATACAGTTTGGAACGCATAACATAATTTTTAGAAAATGTCAATTAAAATTTTGATTGATCAAAAATATATCTAATAAAATATACCTTCAAATTTTAGATAAAATATATGTTTTTATACTAAATCGGTCATGCTGTTTTCATTTCTGGACTCATTTTTTACATTTAGGATTTGAAAATACCTATAAGAATTAATCAAATTTGCGGTTTACTTCTGAAAATTGTCTCCAAAAACATTCCTTCACATTTTACATAAAATATATGTGTTATACTAAATCGGCATGCTGGTTTCATTTCTGAACTAATTTTTTACGTTTAGGATCTGGAAATACCTATAAGTGTTAATCAAATTTGCGGTTTACTTCTAAAAATTATCTCCAAAAACATTCATTCAAATTTTACAATGAAATATATGTGTTATACTAAATTGGCCATGCTGGTTTCATTTCTGGACTCATTTTTCAAATTTAGAGATTTTAAAATATCAGTCAAAATTTGCGGTTTACTTCTAAAAGCTATCTCCAAATATATTCTCTCAATTTTACATGAAATATTTGTTTTTATACCAAATCGATCATGGTGTTTTCATTTTTGAACCCATTTTTTACATTTAGGATTTGAAAATACCTATAAGTATTAATCAAATTTGCGGTTTACTTCTGAAAATTGTCTCCAAAAATATTCTCTTGAAATATATGTTTTTATACCAAATCTCATGCTGTTTTCATTTCTGAACTCATTTTTTACATTTAAGATGTGAAAATACCTATAAGTGTTAATCAAATTTGCGGTTTACTTCTAAAAATTGTCTCCAAAAACATTCATTCAAATTTTACAATGAAATATATGTTTTTATACCAAATCAACCATGCTAGTTTCATTTATGGACTCAATTTTTGCAGTTTGAATTTGAAAATTCATATAAGTATCAATTAAATTTGCGTTTAGTTCTAAAATTTGTTTTTATAGCAAATATATCTTGATGATTTCATTTCTGAACACAGTTTTCCCTTTTAGAGGTTTTACTGCTAGTGTCAATCAAATTTGCGGTTTATATCTGAAAACTATATCCTAAAATATTCTCTCTAATTTTACATGAAATATATGTTTTTATACCAATTCGACCATGATAATTTTTATTTCTGAAATCATTTTTTGCATTTAGAGGTTTTAAATGTCTAAAAGTGTCAATCAAATTTTCGATTTACGTCTAATGTCTGCAGAAATATTTTTGATATTTAAATAAAATATGTGTTTTTATGTCAAATGGAAGATGCTGGTTTCATTTTTGGACTCACATTTGGCATTTATGTTTTTAAAATATCTGAAAGCTTGAATCAGATTTGCGGTTTACTTCTAGATACTGTTTTCAAAAATATTTTCAAAAAAATAAAATGTCTGTTTTATACCAAATCGACTATGCTTATTTTATTTCTGTACTGGATTTTGGATAATACGGTTAAAAAATATCTCAAAGTGGCAATTGAATTAGTAATGTATGCCTGAAAAACAGTTCTGTAAAAAATTTTCAAAAAATGGCTGCATATTAGGTATATAGTAAAAATAGACTTTTTTTTTGTATATTTTGGCTTATAATACTTTCTACAGTCATCTTGAGTATGAAATATTTATTAAAAAAAATAAAACGTATTATAAAATCTTTTGAAAATTTGTATGAGAAAAGGAACCAAGTTGAAAACTAATTGAAAAAAGAACATGTGATCAAATCAAATAATTAAAAAAAATATGTATCTTGACTAAATGGAAGATCTACAATGTTCTAATGAACTAGGAAGTGGTTTAATTATATAATATTAGATGCTTCAAAAAAGATTTTGACTGTGAAAAAGAAGTTCCTCTTTTACAAATGAAAAATATTTAAATCTATAGCTTATCATCTAGGATTACAGTTAACATTTAGCTAAGATGGGTAGGAAATCTGAAAATTTAGAATAGGTCAGATTTATCAAAAATGGCACAGGTGCCAATATGTGAGAATTTAGTCACTATCAAGATATTTTTAATTTAAATTGAATTTGTCCATCTTTTTCCTTTTGTGTCAAAGAGATAATTTTTTAGATGAAGAACGTTGACAACTTTTTGTAATTGAACAATGAACATCACGAATGATTCATCAGAAAAAATCCTTTGAAATAAGATTGGTTGACAAATATTCAGGCTTGATAATAAAATACACGATACTGATAAAAAAAAGTCTAAGATCACCAAGAAGATTCTTTAATCAGAATGCTTTGAGAGAGGAAAGAAGTAATTTTATCCTTATAAAAAAATTTTCGAACACACATTAAAGAATATAAATTTCTAATGAAAAAAGAGCTACCAAGAAAGGATCATCATAGAATGAATACCAAAATTACATACTGTAAATTATAATATGACGTAGAGACTACGAGCCGACAACGAATTTGTAGTCAAAAGGATGGAGGTCCTATCGAGTTACATAAGTTACTGTAGAATGAAATATTTTGAGTGAATTAAACCCCCTTAGTTGGTTTATTAAATAAATTAAGAAAATAATTACCAGAGAATTACTGCGAGTAGAAGTTATTTTTATGTTTATATATTTGACATTGATTTACAGGTTTAATCGATTTTTTGACAGGTTTTATTGATTTCATAAAAAATGAACATCATTAAATTCTGCATACTTGAAATGTATAACTTTAAAAGAATCAAAATTTTAATTTTGACATGGGCTGTCATATTTAAATTATTTTGTCAGGTTTGACTAATTTTTTATAAAAAAAAAAGGAATATAACCAGTAAACACAGCCTACTTGAAAATGGGTATATGTGTGTAAAAAACATTATATAATTATTTAGATAAAAAGTTTCTTTTTTGAGATGAGCTGTATCAATTTTTAGACAGGTTTGATTGATTTTCATAAAAAATGAATATCACCACTGAATTCAGCATATTTGAAAATGGGTATACATGTGTAAAAAACTTTATATACTTATTTAGATAAAAAGTTCCTTTTTGAGATGAGCTGTCACATTTAGATCAATTTTTTGACAGGTTTGATTGATTTTCATAAAAAATGAATATCACCACTGAATTCAGCATATTTGAAAATAGGTATACATGCGTAAAAAACTTTATTTAATTATTTAAATAAAAAGTTCCTTTTTGAGATGGGCTGTCAAATATAAATCAATTTTTTGACAGGTTTGATTGATTTTGAAAAAAAATGGACATCACCACTGAATTAAGCATAGCTGAAATATATATGTAACATTAAAATTTTTTATAAAAACTTGCTAATATCTGAGAAAAATAGGGGGGGGGGGGCACTGAACGCCCCCCCCCCCCCCCCCCCCCAGAACTTGAGCGGACAAATTTTGCCCAGCACTAATAGGGTTAACGTGATGAGTTTATATACTTTTTTTCAATATTTCATATTAACAAAGCTAGAATATAGTTTTTTCAACTTTAAAATGCCATAGTTAAAGATGTATATTATTTACTTTTTAGGGGTCAGTAGTATATGTCAGTATAATGTTTTTCTAATACATTTTAAATTACTTTTTGAAGTGAAAAAAGTCGATCGAATCTTAAAGTTGTGTTGATTAATCGTAGTCCACTTTTATTTCGAAACAAATTTTATTTAGTTTAGATACCACTTTTCTGATTTTTAGCGAAGGGCATTCGTTATATTTAATTCGACAGTGTGCAAAGAATAAATCACATTCAACAACTATAATGCTTCTTATTGCTTCTAGCGCCTAACTATGGGAAGAAACATTAACATTGATTTCCTATCTCGCATACTCTTTACTACATCTTTGAGCACGCGTGTGTGTTTTATTTTATCGAGCTAGTGTAGGCTTAGTTAATTTGTAATGTTCCTAACTGAAATTTTCGTCGAATATTAAAACGCTTATAACTTTTCCATTTCTTCTTAATAAATATTTTTGCATAAGTCTTAATAAATATGAGTCATAGATCTATAACTAAGTTGTTTAGATTATCTAAAAGTAATATTTCTTAAAATTTAAAAGTACAGAATTTTTTTGGAAAGAACATCCTAAAAAATCCCAATTTGTCTGTAATTAAGTAGGAAAATAATTAATTAGTAAATATTTCAATATTTACAAAAAATGTATTCCAACAAAAAACTGAAAAGTTTTATTCCACCTAAAAAAATAAGCTCTGAAGAATGTTGAATTAAAAAAAATTAGTGTGGACCATATGTTATCAAAGTGTGTTTCGCGGAACCCTAGGCTTCCATTAAGTTTGAATTTGGTCAGGGGTTCCGTGAAATTTGATCAGGGGTTCCTTGAAGTTTGGTTAGGGGTTTCGTGAAATTTGTTCAGGGGTTCGGGGAAGTTTGTTCACGGGTTCCATGAAGTTGGGTCAGGGGTTCCGTTAAGTTTGGTCAGGTGTTCCGTGAAGTTTGGTCAGGGGTTCCGTGAAGTTTGGTCAAGGGTTCCGTGAAGCTACATTTAGAAACAACATTTAATCATAAAATAAGAAATTGGTAAATAATTTTTCTACTATTTAATTTAGAATATATTTTTAAAGCCCTACAATGGATCGATAGTTAAAAAAGATTATTGAAGCAACAACATCCAAAGAAGATACAGAGATAGGTGAACTTGTAAAGGAGCAATCTGCAAATACTAGTTCAAAATACGGAACATGTTCTCTCTTGTTCTAAACGGCAGTGTAAGCCTGCCAAAAAGAATCGCATGTATGATCTTTAGTATTGGTGATGAAGAAGGAACAGACGCCATTTATATACTCTGTCACACAATATTATCTAACAGTTCGTTGGCACTAATAAATTTGCAAAGACCCATCGAGACCAGGCGTAATGACTATAAAGATAAGCATAAATAAATAATGACTATAAAGCATCTTGCCATATTTCTCTTCATGGCTAAGCACACACTATTTGTGAATAATTGATAAAACGTATATTGAAAGATGTAGTTTCATGTGTATTTGATGAAACCTCTTCTCAAAAGGTTTAATCTATATCTCTATCCAATAATACGATGCCAGGGCGTATTGCTGATATTTTTGAATATATTGAAACCGAAATTGTTTCACGATTGCATGCATGCAATGCTTAAGCATTGCAAATGGATGAGTCTAAAGGTCTGACCAGATTGGCAATTCCACTTGTGTATAAAAACAATAAATCAATAAGACAATTGAGGACAATTTGCTTTTCTGTGAAAGTTTAAAGATTCATACCATGGGAAAAGATATATTTGATTGTCTTGATAATTATATAACAAATAATATAATTGGTTGAGATATTTGCACTTTAGTCTATATGATGGAGCGAAGGCTTTGATTGGAAAATTACCTGGCGCTGTAACTAGAATAAAAAATGTTGCAGCAGTAATCACTGCATTCTTTACAGATACGTATTAGTGACAAAAAGAATATCTGCTGGAAGATTTGGAGGAAGCTGTACAAATTATTAAATTTATTATATCTCAGCCGTTACAATCAAAGGAATTTTAAGTTATATACGAAAATATGGGTAGCCATCAAACGACTTTTTTACATATAGAAGTAAGATGGCTTTCAAGAGGAAATCTTTTGGTGAGAATGGATAAAAGAATTGCAGTTTTACTTTCTTGAACATAAATTTAATTTGTCTGAAAGATTAAGAAATAATGTATGGTGTGCAAAACTAACTTATTTAGCAGAGAAAATTGCCCTTCTCTACAAAGAAAGGAAACAAACATTTTTCTTTATCTCGTAAATTACAGTACTCGATTTTAGAAGTAAAGCATGGTTATTTTGATTGTTTTCCACTACTTACTAAATTTGTTCAAGAGTCTAAAATTACCCAATTTAAAGTTTAAAAAAGACAAACATAAAATAAAGGGGGATTAAAGGATTTATTTTAAAAAGTGAACAAACCAAAATAGGTTGTCGTCACATGATTGAATAATTAAAAGGGAATTGATTTGAGTATAAACGGTTTAATGGTGTAAGATATAACATTTGATTTATATGCAGGAAGACGTCGATGCAGGAAAATTCATAAATAACAGTGTTGGCAAGGAAAGTAAGCATTAAAGTGGAAGAAGAAGAGTCGAAAGTGTGCGTGAAAATATGAGATGAGCAATTGAGAGCCATTTGTATGGATTGAGGTAGATGCAAATAAGGAATTTGAAGCATATAAGAAGGTATATTTCAAGGTAGAAGGAAAATTAAAAGAGTTATACGGCGTGTCTTTTTACCCCAACCTATGCCAATCTACCCCTAACTACCTCAATCTACTTCAATTTAATCAGAAAAGATAAATAAAAAAGAAAAAAAGATAAAATAGCAGTTTTAAGAATAGTATACCTACGTTTTTTGATATTTAAAATTTTCTTTTTTCAAAAAGTAAACTACATTTTTTGATATTTAAAATTTTCTTTTTTCAATCAAAAACTAAAATGGACAAAAATTCAAAATTGAAATTTTTTGAATCGCTTCTGAAAACGTTTACATCAATCGTATTGATTTTTTTGAAATTTTATTTTATTGTCAAAAACTAAACATTTTGGTTTTGAGTTGCATATTTTTTAATTTTTTGATTAACTTCTGAAAGTGTTAACATCATTTTTATAATTTTTTTCCAGATTTCCTGTTTATCTAGGGTTACCAACCGTCCTACTTTAGGAAGAACAGTCCGGCTTTTTTAAGTTTAGTCATTCCTTCGAATTCTTTCTTTTTTAAACTTCTTTGAATAAGCAATTTTTTCGTATTCCTTTTTGAAAACTAAAAAATAATTTTAGCCACTTCAAAAAGTATTCATAGTAAATTTAACATTTCTTTGTTATAGTCAAAGCTGAAAACGTAATGAGAGATTATTTGAAATGAAGATATAAAACGTCTAGGAGTAATATATGAATCAGTGTCATTTATATGCGCTTTCTCATATTTTATGGCTACAAGTGTTAACCGAAATGTAATTGTACTTTAATCAAAATTAAAGTTTTTCTAAATTAACTTAAATAAATATGCTAAATACTATTGAAAAACGTTCTTTCATTTCTGCATGTCAATATAAGTTTCGAAAGTATAACGCTCATCATATCTTTCAATTTTTTTTATTTTTTATCAATAAAGTTAACTTATTCTCTTTTTCTGAATTGGAAAATTTGTCTGCCTGTATTTATCACATCTATGTCCTGAAATCAATCATTTTTTCCGCGTCTGCATTAATAATTTTTGGACACCAGTCTCACTTTTTTATTTGCTACAATTTTTAAATCTTTTTTCCATTGTAAATAAGTTAAGAGTATGTGAGATATAATTCATTGCGATAGGGTGATGTAGTATTTTAATCGATAAGGCATTAAGTACCGCTAACATCTAGCTATGAACTTTTAGTGGAGGTGAATTTGAACCCAAACTTGTCAGACTCAGAGCCTACGGTCTAAAGGTTGAAGATGGTGTGGTATTTTTATGAGGTAGAGTGCCTCTGACCTCGAGCTATGAACTTTCGGCAGAGGTTGTCTTTAACCTGAGTTGGTGAGATTCGGAGCCTCCGTCTAACTTTTAATATATAATAAAATCGGAATTCCGTCATTTTATTTTTAAGGCAATTAAAGATGGATTCATTTCACTCCAAAGAAAGTGTGAAAAAATTTCTTCCTCTTTTCCAGCCAGTGAGATTCGATTCATTAACTTTAGACACTTATAGTCTAGAAATAGTTAAGTGCTTCACTCAAAACGACAAAATGTTTCCATATCAAGTTTGCGCTGATGGAAATTGTTTCTTTAATGCAATATCCATTGCTTTATACGGTAATGAAGACTTCAAAAATGTTTTGAGGGTTTTAACGTATATACAGTTATGCTTGAATCCTATCGTATATGACAACAGAAAGGGAGCCGAAATGATTTCATTATTTTCTCCAGATTACGATAAGGCATGTTTAGATTGCGCCAAAGAGGGTGGATTTTCTTCTGCACTCACCATAATGGCTTTGACAGATGTTATTGGGATAAAAGTTTGCTCGATATATCCCCGGGTCAACAAAAACGTTGACATTTATAGCAACATACTTTCTACCACTTTTTTTCCTACAATTTTGATTCCAAAAGTGTCTGTGACGATATTATGGACAAGAGCTGATAGAGCTAATTTGGATAAAAACTGGATTCCAATCATTTTTGTCCAGTTTTTGAAAAGTGCGAGACTGGTGCTGATATTTTTTCACCGCCATCTGATTATGTAGTTTCGAATTCTTTATCTAACCATATTATTGAATTTTCAAAGTTTCTTTCAATACAAGAACTTTATTCAATTATTGACAATGATGAAAGAGTTTTTGTAAAACCCTCCATTAAAGAGTTCAGACCATACTACAAAATTTGCAACAAAAAAAATATAAATTATATTATTAACCGGAAGAGCTGCTGTTATTTTGATGAATTTGGTATCTGGATAAGCAAAAAAAGTACAACAATTAAGTCTTATCACATCATAAAAAAGAATATGATGACGATATACCTTAAAAACAAATTATTTTGCTTGAAAAAAAATTCAGGAAAAAATTTTCTTCCTATGAATCCACAACCATCTTCATCAGAAGTTGTATGTCTTCATAGGTTTTATTCATTCTCCAGGACATCCGAAAACTTGAAAAGAAGGATAAGTTGGTTTAATTCGGTCTCCAATAAGAATTTGAGTGCTTTGCAGTGTATGAGTATAGGGGAAAGCTTAATTTTTAGTCTGTGCAGAAATCTAAGACCAATCCTGAGTTATTGAATACAGCAAGGGGATCTGTTATCAATAAAAAACCTCAAGAAATATATCTTGAAAATATAGAAAAAAATGAGTTCACTGATTCATTTAAAAACTCAAAACAAATCAGAAATTTGAAATATCGATCACATAGAAAGGGAAAGACAAAGTATGACTTAAGCAATCCAGCAAATGAAATACTTGAAGTTATTGGGCTTTTGAACACCAGTTCCTTCATTAAAGAAATAATACATACACAAACTGGCTTGCCAACAATAATCTGTTATGATCTCAAACAAATCACAGACATAAGAAGTTTGGCTACTAGTAATCAGCTTTTGCTAAGTGTTGACAAAAACTACAACCTTGGCATATACTATGTAACATCTTTTGTTTTCAAAAACAACAAAATATTACGAAAAGAGACAAAAGATTCACCAATTTTTTGGGCCCATTAATGCTTCACAAAAAATCTGATTTCGAAACTTTCAAGTTTTTTTTCACCCACATAAATTCAAAAATTGGGACAATATCTGGTCAAATTTCCATGAAATATGAAAAAAATTTGATCATAGGAAGCGATGAAGAATTGGCTTTAACAAAGGCTCTTGATTTCTCTTTTCCGAACTCAAAAAGATACTTGTGCACGAGACACTTGAAATAAAACATCAAATTTTACATGATAAATGCAGGTGTTCCCCAGAACACTCGAAATGTTGGAAAATGTTTATTGTTGGAGAATATTTTCGGTGAAGATGGACTAGCCTTTTCTAATGATGAATATGAATTCGAGAGCATGGCCCATGAGATCAAGGAGTCCATTAGAAATCAAAAATTTAAGAACTATTTTGAAATGCATGTCATGAACAAGATCAAAAAATAAGTTTTAAATGGTTTCTCATCAGATAAAAGAAGACTTTATACTAATAACAATTCAGAATCAATAAATAATGTTTTTAAAAGTATCTCGCGATGGAAACCACAAAAGTGTTAAGATCTCATTGAAAAATTGGAAAATATAGTTAAGTTGCAATATATGGACATGGAACGATGTATTTACGGTTATGAAACTTCATTTTGGGACACAACTTTCGACAATTTTCTGTTCCATATTATCAATGGCAAAAACTTACCTATGAAAAGAAACAAGTTGTTTTTGAAAAATTATTGAACTTTACTCAGAAGAATGAAACAGTTATAGTTAGTTCAGATGGTAGTTATCAAGTTGGATGCTCCTCGAAAAAATTTTATGTTGAATTTTAGTTTTTAAATTTTTCAATAAATGTCCTTTTGGAGTTGAGCTGTTTTTATAATAAAGTCTTATTGATTCACCAATGAGAGAAATATGTGATAATATTTCTTCAATAAAAGAAGATAGAAATTTATTAGTGGATAATGTTAGTATAAAGATGAACGCCAAATTTTCTTTGATTCAGAAAAACTCACTTAAATTTAAAATTAAAAAAGCTTGTTCACGTTATATAGAAAAAATGATTGACATGTATTTCTTGCCAACATCTTATGATAAAAAAACTTATTTTTGAAAAACGACTTGAATTAGAATTTTATACTGATGCATGTGTTTAGAAAGAAATCTGGGAGAATTTTTCTATTTTTCCAATATCTAATGCAAAAAAACTCTCATGACATTTATTATATGTAGGCGAAAACAAAATTCGCATGATTTGCTTAACACATGAACATAATAAGTCAACACTTGAGTATGATTCTTGTGTTAAGAACAACAAACGTGTTGTGTAATAGTTGAATAATGCATATAAGGATAAGGTCATTGATCATTTGGCAGGAAAGTAAAATCAGGGTACGTAAAACGTAGGTTCTACAGAATTTACCCTCAATTTGAGGCAGGACTGAGCTTCTGAACACAAAAATAGGCCTATTTAAAAAGTTCAATCTGCATAACTACAAAAATTTAAGTATAGAGTAATAGTTTAAAAAAATGCAAATATGAAAGAAAGAATAATAATAATCAAACAAACATATATGTCTTATAGTTATACAACAGAGAAACAGCGAAATTCAACTGATAAGTGTAAATATATAAATCATAAAAACAAACATAGGGGATCCTTGAAAGTTTTATTATAATAGTTAACAAAAATTGAATCTAAAAAATGACCTAATAAGAATATATTATCAAAATACTACAAATCTAATTACTAATTGAAATGCTGTAATATATTCATATTTTTAAAATTACTCTATATGCTTACTAAATATAGAAATTAATCTATCATCAAATATATCTTTAATTTACAATATTAAATGCTTACTTATATTTCTATATATATATATATCTCCAACCCGTATATTACGATGATTCTTCTCCAACCTGTATTCTACGATGATTCATCTCCAAACTATATACTACAATGATTCATCTCCAACCTGTATACTACGATGATTCATCTCTAACCTGTATACTACGATGATTCATCTTCAACCTGTATACTACGATGGTTTCTATTCCATGTACAAATAACTAGGGAGACAATGTTCAACTTTCTGTTCACATTCTGCTAGATGTAAGATTTGATATACCTCATTCTGGGAGATGATGCTACATAAGTTATTACCTATATACATTATACCTGTATACTACGTTGATTCATCTCCAACCTGTATACCGCGATAATTCATCTCCAACCTATATAATATATTTTATCAAATAATCAAAATAAAATTCTGTAATCAAAGGATCGAAAAATATTCTTTAAAAAATCAAAAAATATCAAACTTTCTGTTCATATTTTGCTACCTCATACGATGTTACAAAAGTTATTACCTATACTTTGCAATTTGCACGATTTTAAATATTATATTTGTCAAATAATCAAAATAAAATTCTGTAATCAAAGAATCGAAAAATATTCTTTAAAAAATCAAAAAATATCAAACTTTCTGTTCATATTTTGCTACCTCATACGATGTTACACAAGTTATTACCTATACTTTGCAATTTGCACGATTTTAAATATTATATTTGTCGAATAATCAAAGAATCGAAAAATGTTCAAATCAAAAAATATTTATTCTTTTTAAATATATCGTTGGCTCCCCTTACTTTTAGTTTCGTATGTGCATAATTTGATAAAAATTAATTATTAAAGACTAGGTTTATCTTTTAATTTTAAAAGTAAGGGGAGCCAACGATATATTTAAAAAGAATAAATATTTTTTGATTTGAACATTTTTCGATTCTTTGATTATTCGACAAATATAATATTTAAAATCGTGCAAATTGCAAAATATAGGTAATAACTTTTGTAACATCGTATGAGGTAGCAAAATATGAACAGAAAGTTTGATATTTTTTGATTTTTTAAAGAATATTTTTCGATTCTTTGATTACAGAATTTTATTTTGATTATTTGACAAATATAATATTTAAAATCGTGCAAATTGCAAAGTATAGGTAATAACTTTAGTAACATCGTATGAAGTAGCAAAATATGAACAGAAAATTTGATATTTTTTAAAGAATATTTTTCGATTCTTTGATATGAATTATCGCGGTATACAGGTTTGAGATGAACCATCGTAGTATACAGGTATAATGTATATAGGTAATAACTTATGTAGCATCATCTCCCCGAATGAGGTATATCAAATCTTACATCTAGCAGAATGTGAACAGAAAGTTGAACATTGTCTCCCTAGTTATTTGTACATGGAATAGAAACCATCGTAGTATACAGGTTGAAGATGAATCATCGTAGTATACAGGTTGGAGATGAATCATCGTAGTATACAGGTTGGAGATGAATCATTGTAGTATATAGTTTGGAGATGAATCATCGTAGAATACAGGTTGGAGAAGAATCATCGTAATATACGGGTTGGAGATATATATATATAAATCAATTAACAAAATAAGCTCTAAAATAAAAGTGGAAACCAGAAGAGAAGAAATATGTTTAAAGTGAGCCAATTTAATGAAATATTTTTGATTATATAATAAAAATATTTCTAGTTTATTTTTTTTCTCTTCTACAACAACTCGTTGTCATAAAATGAAGTACTATTGTATTTTTTCTTTTTTACTATTTTTGCTCTTAATATAATATTTTAAATGCGTTTTTGTTACATACAAATATTTTTTAATGAATTTTTTTTACAAAATTTAGTATGTAAATTAATTATGAACATGATAAATTTAAGTAGGCTTACTTTTATATAACTCCATCATTGAATACCCTTCACTCTAACTCTATTTTTCATACATATATTCATTTTTACAATTTTTTTTAAACTATCTATTTTTTCTGAATAAAATTAATCTCAAAATATATGTTTGAGTTTTAGAATCATCTTTTTAATGTATATAATAATTTATAGATTGTATTTTTTTCTATTTTATCTAACACTGTGAAAGTAGGATCTAATATATTAAAAAAAATATAGAGGCTATTCTTATTTTTTGCTTGGGTTGATTATGAATTGCACTTTTGATCAATACTATTAAAATTTTAATAAGTTATAGTTTATTGTATTTTTTACTTCTTTATTCGCACAGAGCGTTGTGAAAAGTTCCCAGAATTCAAATAGTATTTTTAACTTTTTGTCGTTATTAATATATCACAGGAGTAAATGTTTCAGAAAGTTTCTAAATTATATCCCAATGTGAGAGAAATAAGACTGCCTTTAAAAACAATTCTTTCATGTTAATATGTTGTGATGTGCACATTAGTTTCGATATTAACAAGTTGTGTACACTCCTATCAATTATATACGATGTCTATCATTTACTTATATTTCATTGTTTTAGAGTTTGAATGAGTAGACCTTCATCCGGTAATTTCTGTATATTTACACATGAGAAACTGATGTTTATGGATTTTTAGAACGTCTAAGTTCACCAAACTGGGATAAACCCTAGTTTTGTGTAGGAGTGTTTAAAATCTTTTATAATAGTCCTACGCAAGGAAACAATTTCAACGAAAGATATAACAAATTATCATCAGTTGTACAGTCCTAATCAGGTTTGCTTACCTAAGTCCTCTGCACAAACGTAGAAACATTAGTAATAATTTAGACAAATACCATTCACAAGCTATTCGAGAGATTTAAGTTAGCGCTAACAGAGCATGATTATCTAATGAGTAAGAATAGTCTTGGAAGGAGGATTGACATGCACTTTATGAAAAAAGAAACCTTCCACAATCTTGGTATAACAACGACAATAATATCCACGGTCATGTATATGAATATATTTACTTTTATTTCAATTTTGTAGGCTCGAATTGTGCAATTTCAGTGGACATAAAGTGTATCCAGGTCATGGTTGTAAGGTTGTGAAAAGAGATGGAAAAGTATATATTATTTCTAAGTAGCTTGCTTAATATTTGTAGTATAAGTAAAGTTGTTGCCTTTTCTTTTCGAAGATCTTAAATTCTTGCTCTTTGTTTAGTGCAAGCTGCACAAGTTGTAGAGCATAGTATTTTTGAAATGTCCATATCAATTTAAACCTTTGAGAGCCAGTGCGATCCCATTCTCCTGTGTGATGAAAATCGTCTTCTGTTTCTCAAAGTTTCAAGTAAATATAGAGTAGATTCATTATAAGGCAGTAGGGGGTTGACTCCTGTTTTTATGCTCATAAAGTTGTGTGCCAAAATGAAGTTTCCATAACCGTAAATACATCGTTCCATGTCCATATATTGCAACTTAACTATATTTTCCAATTTTTCAATTAGATCTTTACACTTTTGTGGTTTCCATCCCGAGATACTTTTAAAAACATTATTTATTGATTCTGAATTGTTATTAGTATAAAGTCTTCTTTTATCTGATGAGAAACCATTTAAAACATATTTTTTGATCTTGTTCATGACATGCATTTCAAAATAGTTCTTAAATTTTTGATTTCTAATGGACTCCTTGATCTCATGGGCCATGCTCTCGAATTCATATTCATCATTAGAAAAGGCTAGTCCATCTTCACCGAAAATATTCTCCAACAATACATTTCGAGTGTTCTGGGGAACACCTGCATTTATCATGTAAAATTTGATGTTTTATTTCAAGTGTCTCGTGCACAAGTATTTTTTTGAGTTCGGAAAAGAGAAATCAAGAGCCTTTGTTAAAGCCAATTCTTCATCGCTTCCTATGATCAAATTTTTTTCATATTTCATGGAAATTTGACCAGATATTGTCCCAATTTTTGAATTTATGTGGGTGAAAAAAAACTTGAAATTTTCGAAATCAGATTTTTTGTGAAGCATTAATGGGCCCAAAAAAATTGGTGAATCTTTTGTCTCTTTTCGTAATATTTTGTTGTTTTTGAAAACAAAAGATGTTACATAGTATATGCCAAGGTTGTAGGTTTTGTCAACACTCAGCAAAAGCTGATTACTAGTAGCCAAACTTCTTATGTCTGTGATTTGTTTGAGATCATAACAGATTATTGTTGGCAAGCCAGTTTGTGTATGTATTATTTCTTTAATGAAGGAACTGGTGTTCAAAAGCCCAATAACTTCAAGTATTTCATTTGCTGGATTGCTTAAGTCATACTTTGTCTTTCCCTTTCTATGTGATCGATATTTCAAATTTCTGATTTGTTTTGAGTTTTTAAATGAATCAGTGAACTCATTTTTTTCTATATTTTCAAGATATATTTCTTGAGGTTTTTTATTGATAACAGATCCCCTTGCTGTATTCAATAACTCAGGATTGGTCTTAGATTTCTGCACAGACTCAAAATTAAGCTTTCCCCTATACTCATACACTGCAAAGCACTCAAATTCTTATTGGAGACCGAATTAAACCAACTTATCCTTCTTTTCAAGTTTTCGGATGTCTTGGAGAATGAATAAAACCTATGAAGACATACAAATTCTGATGAAGATGGTTGTGGATTCATAGGAAGAAAATTTTTTCCTGAATTTTTTTTCAAGCAAAATAATTTGTTTTTAATGTATATCGTCATCATATTCTTTTTTATGATGTGATAAGACTTAATTGTTGTACTTTTTTTGCTTGTCCAGATACCAAATTCATCAAAATAACAGCAGCTCTTCTGGTTAATAATATAATTTATATTTTTTTTGTTGCAAATTTTGTAGCATGGTCTGAACTCCTTAATGGAGGGTTTTACAAAAACTCTTTCATCATTGTCAATAATTGAATAAAGTTCTTGTATTGAAAGAAACTTTGAAAATTCAATAATATGGTTAGATAAAGAATTCGAAACTACATGATCAGATGGCCACTTTTCAAAAACTGGACAAAAATGATTTGGAATCCAGTTTTCATCCAAATTAGCTCTATAAGCTCTTGTCCATAATATCGTCACAGACACTTTTGGAATCAAAATTGTAGGAAAAAAAGTGGTAGAAAGTATGTTGCTATAAATGTCAACGTTTTTGTTGACCCGGGGATATATCGAGCAAACTTTTATCCCAATAACATCTGTCAAAGCCATTATGGTGAGTGCAGAAGAAAATCCACCCTCTTTGGCGCAATCTAAACATGCCTTATCGTAATCTGGAGAAAATAATGAAATCATTTCGGCTCCCTTTCTGTTGTCATATACGATAGGATTCAAGCATAACTGTATACACGTTAAAACCCTCAAAACATTTTTGAAGTCTTCATTACCGTATAAAGCAATGGATATTGCATTAAAGAAACAATTTCCATCAGCGCAAACTTGATATGGAAACATTTTGTCGTTTTGAGTGAAGCACTTAACTATTTCTAGACTATAAGTGTCTAAAGTTAATGATTCGAATCTCACTGGCTGGAAAAGAGGAAGAAATTTTTTCACACTTTCTTTGGAGTGAAATGAATCCATCTTTAATTGCCTTAAAAATGAAATGAGGGAATTCCGATTTTATTATATATTAAAAGTTAGGCGGAGGCTCCGAATCTCACCAACTCAGGTTAAAGACAACCTCTGCCGAAAGTTCATAGCTCGAGGTCAGAGGCACTCTACCTCATAAAAATACCACACCATCTTCAACCTTTAGACCGTAGGCTCTGAGTCTGACAAGTTTGGGTTCAAATTCACCTCCACTAAAAGTTCATAGCTAGATGTTAGCGGTACTTAATGCCTTATCGATTAAAATACTACATCACCCTATCGCAATGAATTATATCTCACATACTCTTAACTTATTTACAATGGAAAAAAGATTTAAAAATTGTAGCAAATAAAAAAGTGAGACTGGTGTCCAAAAATTATTAATGCAGACGCGGAAAAAATGATTGATTTCAGGACATAGATGTGATAAATACAGGCAGACAAATTTTCCAATTCAGAAAAAGAGAATAAGTTAACTTTATTGATAAAAAATAAAAAAAATTGAAAGATATGATGAGCGTTATACTTTCGAAACTTATATTGACATGCAGAAATGAAAGAACGTTTTTCAATAGTATTTAGCATATTTATTTAAAAGTTAATTTAGAAAAACTTTAATTTTGATTAAAGTACAATTACATTTCGGTTAACACTTGTAGCCATAAAATATGAGAAAGCGCATATAAATGACACTGATTCATATATTACTCCTAGACGCTTTATATCTTCATTTCAAATAATCTCTCATTACGTTTTCAGCTTTGACTAACAAAGAAATGTTAAATTTACTATGAATACTTTTTGAAGTGGCTAAAATTATTTTTTAGTTTTCAAAAAGGAATACGAAAAAATTGCTTATTCAAAGAAGTTTAAAAAAGAAAGAATTCGAAGGAATGACTAAACTTAAAAAAGCCGGACTGTTCTTCCTAAAGTAGGACGGTTGGTAACCCTAGATAAACAGGAAATCTGGAAAAAATTTATAAAAATGATGTTAACACTTTCAGAAGTTAATCAAAAAATTAAAAAATATGCAACTCAAAACCAAAATGTTTAGTTTTTGACAATAAAATAAAATTTCAAAAAAATCAATACGATTGATGTAAGCGTTTTCAGAAGCGATTCAAAAAAATTCAATTTTGAATTTTTGTCCATTTTAGTTTTTGATTGAAAAAAGAAAATTTTAAATATCAAAAAACGTAGGTATACTATTCTTAAAACTGCTATTTTATCTTTTTTTCTTTTTTATTTATCTTTTCTGATTAAATTGAAGTAGATTGAGGTAGTTAGGGGTAGATTGGGGTAAAAAGACACGCCGATTTTTCCAGCAATACTTATATTTCATCATACCTTTCTTGGTTTTAAATTTTGTAGTACACTTATATCTGTTATTGGCATAAACGATATCATCTATATTCTTCTGGAAACCGCCTTTTTCTTCGGAGCGATTTTAGGGTTTGGTCTAGCCGCCCCTGGATTTACTTTCTTTATTGTGTGTAAAAATTAGTAATATAAGCATAAACATCAGCTTTCACTGAATCTTATAAAGGCATACAAAAATATTATTTATTTATAAATATAATATAAAAAAGATCGCAATTAACACATTTTTTGCTTTTCATCTTCATAAACCTCATTTTTCTTGAGTCTGTTTCCATTCCCATTTTCATCAACTTTCTAATGTCCATGATAATTTTAAAAGCATCTTAATGCGAGATTTTAACTGTATATACGTTTTGCAATAATAATCTTCGTTACTTTTTAATGTTTCTTTAATTTAATTAAAGTTAGAGAATATTCTATGGGTTGGAAATATATACAAATAGCATATAAAATATCCAAGGATTTTAAAAAACATGAATATCGTATCTAGTGAATATTTTACATTACTCTAGGTTTATTCCTTCGCTTCAAAAAAGTGTCGGTGTGCGAATGGCTTCAAAATAAACCCTAAGAAGACCACATGGACTCTGTTATATCGCAAAGCGCATAAAAAGGGCAAAAGTGAAGACGTTGTTAAACGCAGACATCGTTGCATCGCCAAGGTGCAAAGATCCATTGTAGGCGCACCCCTAGAAAAGATCAACATGATTCGCAATGAAACCACCGAGCTGAGAAAGATGAAGAGAGATGCTGCCATCAAGTTTCAATTCTTTCATCTTCTTTTCCTTACATCTCTGCGAGTCGCTAATTTGTTATATCCGAACATATTTGTGGAAGCTGAACTATTTTTTTTGCTTCACGGCCTTTCAACCACGGCTGGGGAGTAGGAGTGAGTGACTCCATTACTCATATTACACACGCAAACAATAATTTTACTTATAAAATTGTTGATATGTAAATATAACATTAAGTCTTTTTTATATAATTAAATAACTAAGCTTTTGACTTGGCGCAAATTGCTGAAATAATACGGAGCCTATGTTTCATTTTCTATTATTTATAGGTTTAGTTGCCATTCAGCGTTAGCTAAACATATTTACTTCACAAAAATACGTTGACGTGCAAGTTGAAAAATTCAAATTTTTCTTCCTAATATCACATGCCCTAATTCAGCGTTTTTCAAACTATGGTTCCCGACCCTTTAGTGGGTCGCGTGAAAAATAAAATGGGTCGTGATAAAAAAAATCAAAAATACGCAAGTGAGAGCAAAGTGAAGAATATAAACAACTTTAAATATTGCACAGCTCTCATAACTCGTCGATGTCAAATAAATCAACCCAGTGAACAGATTTTGTCCTATTATACCTAAGTATTATGGGTCGCGATCACAATAGTTGAATCGTATATTCAGCTATTTATTGATTTTAAGATACACTTTTGTTTTGCTAAGGTATCTTATCTATTGATTTATTGTAAATGTAATCTTATTAAGAAAATGATTACAAAAATCCTGTTTTTCAAATTTTTATCATGTAAAAATATTTTTTTGACAAATAATAAAATAATCAGAAAAAAATAAGTGAAAATGAGGTAAAGAAAATTCACTGTTTGAAATAGACTCGTGAATAAGTGTTATGTTTGGAATAAGTATTAGTTGTGTGCGTCTATGTTCAAAGATACAAATTCAATGTTTCATATTCACATTTGAATATTCCTTTGTGCTTTTTAAGCAATGTTTAAGATATTTTATTATCTTCTTAATTATTATCATTAATTCAATTTTTGAGGTTTTTTTCTTTATTTTAGAGCTGCAAAAGAACAAGCTAGAGCAAAAAAAGGAGCTAAATTGAAGGAAAAAGCGAAAGAAGTGAAGGCTCCTAAAACGAAGGTTTTTATTTTATAGATTATAATAGACTTAATTTTATATACAATGGTGCATGTCTGAATATTTCACGTTGATGAACTTTTTCATTCAACGTAGTAAAGTTCAGAAAGAATGACATGTCTTAAATCAACAACAATTATGATTTGACAGACAACTCACAAAAGGCAAAATGATGGTCTTGTATAAAATTCGAAATCACTATCCCTGTCTTTCAGTTCTGTCAACAAACGAGCGTAATAATTTTCTTTAACCGGTTAGCGACCTGAGTCGACAATTGTCGATTTTACAAAAATATGAATCGTCTGCGTCCATTAATGCTTTTTAATACAAATCGTCTGCTGATTTTTTTTGATTAAAATCGTTTTTGGCCTTTTGATGCTAGTCGACTTTCGTTCAAGAGAAGAATGAGGAAAGATTTTTATATTCATTTAAATTATTAGAAAATTATCTTTTTGGCGTCATGAAGCTTTCTTTAAACCCTTTGAGGACCAGTTTCACACCGGTGTAACATGAAATGAAAATCGTCTACCTTAAGTATATAAAATTGCATTGCAATAAGAAAGCACCCAATTAGATAAAATATATAAAATTGCATTGCAATAAGAAAGCACCCGATTAGATAATAAAATATAAAATTGTGCAATAAGAGAGCACCCGATTAGATTAATTCTTCTCAAAGACTTGAAATACTATTTTCATTATTAATATTTTACTGCATTGTATATGATTTACCCTTTTTGAGTCGGATAAAATAAATTCTATCAAAAATAACGAAAAATAACATACTTGTAAATTTGAATATTTTGTTTATTATTATGATTTAGTTGTTTAATGGCAAAACTAAGGGTTCGTAGAAAGTTTGATTTTAAATTGAATTACATGTATGGTGGAATTATTTCTGTATTGATGGTGTAATCGCATTACATTAGATGGTGAAATTAACAATTTTATTAATTATCTTATAGCAGTACTGACAGACAATACAATAAACGTTTAAAACTTTTGAATCTAGGTCACAAATAAGCGCCAAATTATTTGAAATCGCTGTTTCTAAAAGGTTCATTTAAAGGGGGTGGTTGCCTTGCCGTTATTTCTAAATAACATGAAACAATTTTATTTTGTCAATCTACGACCCCCAATCAAAATTGTTTTCATTGAATGATTTAATCATTCAAGAGAGAGTTTCAAAACGTGGAACAAGATTTATGTTTAATTTCTTGCTAACTTTTGTTTATTGATATTTAAGCCTGCTCCAAAGTCGAAACAAGCAGCCAAGCCGAAGATTACGTTTGGGAGAAAAACATAATTTTTTGGCAAAACAATAAATGTTACTTTTTATTCCTTTTACGCATGAATTCTTTTTCCGCCCTAAAATTGTATCCAAGAATTTTATTTAAATTTTAAACTAAATCAATCATGCTGATTTCTTTTCTATAGTCAATTGGTTTCAAAATGTCTAAAAGTATCAATCAATTTCGTGATTTACGTGTAAGATTTTTCTCCAAGGATATTACTGAAATTTTAAACCAAATTGTGACGATTTCATTCTCTTGATTGGCTCATTTTTAGCAAGTATGTGCAAAAAAACGTTAATCAATTTTGCGGTTTGCGTCTAAAAATTGCCTCCAAAAACATCCATTAATATTTTAAATAAATGAAAAAAAAATTTTATTAAATCGCCCATGTTGGTTTTATTTTTCAGGTTAGTTTTCGCAATAAGAAATTGGAAATGTTTGAAAGTATCAATCAAATATGCGGTTTACGCCTGACAATATGTCTCCAAAAACATTTATACACAAAAATATATTTTTTTCAAAATAAATTAAGCATTCTAATTCTATTTTGGACTCATTTTTTCGCAATTTGAGTGTGAAAATTTATGAAGGCCTCAATGATATTTCTGGTTGCTGACTAAAAATTATTTCCTAGAATAGTACTTAATATATATTTTATACTAGACCAGAGTGGGGAACTTGTGGCCTTCGGAGAAAAATCTTCAAAATGTAAGAAATTATATAAAATACGAAAAATATACTTCCAAAATTTGAAACTTTAGAAAAATATGCGGGAGCATGATATAGATAGACGGCATTCTTAGAAAGAAGAAAATAGATAAATGGGAATTACAATATTTTGTTGTATCAAATATGGGCAAAATGCAATGCTTGCTATGTGAAAGAGTAATTAGAAATGCAATGCACATCAGCATTATAGTATACTCATAAGGACAATAAGTACGCCAAATTAGATGGTGAGTCTTGAAATATTACATTAAAAATGTTAAAAGAAAGAAAACAAAAACTATTTTTTATTAAGTGATACGTCTACAAAGAGATAAGTCTGAGGCCACTTACAAAGTTGCATAGCGATGTGGTGTTAATAAAGGACTGTGTTACTGAAATTGTAGATGCTTAGATCCAGATAAGGTTAATAAATATAAAGATATACCTCTGTCAAAAAGAATTGTTACACATCGTAGCATGAATTAGTCCAAAACGTAACAGACCAGTTAAAAAACAATTCAAAAAGAAACTATCTATTATTCAGTTGTTTTGCATGAATCAAAAGATGCAACTGATTCCACACAAGTATTGTATTTTGTTCGTGCTATAACTAGAATTTGATTATGAAGGATTGCTTGCTTCGGGCACCCTTAAAGCAAGGACGCGTGGAATTGCTCTTTTCAACGATTTCAAAGAGATTTCTTGAAAAAGGGTCTAAATTTCACAAATATAGTGAACTTGTGCACAGATGCTGCTCCATCTATGACGGGAAAAAATGAAGGATTCGTTGCACATCTCAAAAATAACTTGTAGATAATAATGCTCTTATTTCCTTTCATTGCATCAACAAAATCTCTATGCTAAGTCTGTCATTTTCAATGACACTTTGAAAAAAGTTGTGGGTATAGTAAACTTTATCCAAGCAAATGCTATGAGGCATCGCCAGTTTCGACACATGCTTATGTTGGATGATGCGATCATCAGTGTAGATTTGTCCTATTATTCAAAAGTGCGCTGGTTTTCACAAAGTCAAGTCTTGGTGAAAATGTCTTTGCATGAGAAAATAATTGACCTCTATTGTGAGGAAGATCAAAATTGCGAATTATCAGATGCTAATTTTCTTTTTGTGTGATATTATGTCAACGCAGAATGAATTAAATGTTTCGCTGCAGGGTTAAAATTAGTCTATTTACGATATGTGGCAAAAAAAATTTCGCATAATGCCTTTTTTCTATCACTACTTGAAAAGCCAAAACTTTTGGGAAATCATTTTCTCGAATGTACAAAGGTAATGAATGAAAGAAAAGAAGACGGGTGAATCTTTTGAAAGATGCCAAACAGTTATTGATCAAGGAATATGATGAAAGATTCAAAATGAAATAATTTTAAAGCTAGCTTTCCAACCTCACATACTTGACTTTTTTTGAGTTTCAAATGGAGCTCATCGAGTGATCTGAAGATAACGTTGTTAAATCGCAATTCGATAATAAAGAAGATCCCGCAAAAAATGGAAGCGAGCGGCAGAGTATCCCCACCTCTGTGAACGTACACGTCGATTGGTATCGTGTTTCTCCACTCACGACATGTCTCTGTGAATCATCAACATTATCTTACACGAGGCAAATTAAGAATGCTTTGAGGGCTCAGATGACAGATGAACACCTTGAAAACCAATTAAAGCTCAAAATATTCCAATGCAGGAATATACTTTCTCAGAGAAGTCACTAGCAATTGAATAATAAATTTTTTTATGTATTCTTTGTATTGTGTTTACATTTTCATGCAAATTAAAATGTATTTATGCCACCAATAGCTGCATAATAACTATTATATAAGAGCTTGCATATTTATTGTTTGTGGAGTGTACGGTGCTTATGTGGCCTTTACTCTAAGAAAGTTCTCCACCCCTGTTGATTCATTATTGGACACCGTTTTAGTAAATAAGGTGTGAAAATGTCAATCAAATTAGCTAGTATCTCTTGAAAATTTTATTCAAAAACATTCATTCACATAATATTTTTATAGTAAATTGACCGTGCTAAGAAACTAAGTAAAATATAGATAGAAAGAGATTCTCTCTTTTCTCGTATTCATTTAACGTTTGTTTATTTATCTGAAGAAGACCTCCGAATGATCGAAAATTAATAAAGTTTTCAACTTGTTTGAATAAAAGTTATTTTCCTATTATTGTATCCCTCAACTTTTATTCTTGACATCTCAGCAACATTTTCTTTAAATAAAATATATTTTTTGTTATTATGCTCTGTTCACTTTAGGACTTAGTTTTAGCATTTCGGGTGTAAGAATGTGTGGGATTATCTATCAAGTTTAACATTTCTAAAAAAATCAAATTCTGCATGTTTTTGATTGAAGATTAATTGCCACTAAAAATATCCTTATAAATTTAAAATAATTTTTAACACAATATCGGTCATGCTTATTCATTTCTGCACTCCTTTTCGACCATTACAGCCTAAGAATAGGTGAAAGTGTCAATTGAATTGGTAAAAATCATTTGTCAAGTTTTTCTCACAATCGTTATTTATTATAGTACAAATATTTGAGTATGAGCAAGACACATTGAAATAGGAACGCATAATTAGTAACTCGTTTAATAAAATGGTTTTATATTGTCAATGTAGTAGTCCTACGAGTCATGGTTGTGGAGTCCAAGACTTTGAAGGAGCTGGAGACGTAATAATTGTTGCGACGCCGATTTTTTAAATGGTTATACAATTGAATAAAATTAAACAATTATTTTTTACACGAATACTTTGTAAAGGAAGAAAGCTAAGTTTATGAGTAGAAAGTTTTTGGAATTTTTTTTTAAAATACATTTCAAAAAATAATTTAGCATAAATTTAGTTTTTGAATGCTATTGTTTTGACTTAGATAAAAAAAATTATCGACAATAATTTGAAAATCAGATTAAAATTAAACTGAAATTTATTTTATTTTAAAAAGAAAATGGAGATGTGGTAGTAAAATTACAAATAGGTAGAGTTGGAGGAATAAGTGGAGATTTTATGACTCCGAAATCCTGCTTCCATCGCGTGACTGATAGCATTGAGTTTGAAAATTGCATCATAAGCATGTCTCTTCCCAAGTGCCATTTGGAGTCTTTTTATACGGGTATTAAAATGAGAGCAGTAATGAATAGTAAGAATAGATTTAAATTTTAGTTTTACTAATAATACACTTTTCCTAAGATAGAAGAAACAAAAAAACGTATTGATTAAGAAGTAAAAACTCAAAATATGGAATTATATTATAAATGTTAGGATAAATAAAGAAAAAGATTTTCCACTTTGAAGATTAAAATAAAATTTAAAAGCAAATTATAAGTGTTTGAAAATATTAGAAAAAAATTCAATTAGTATGTTGAAGCGGAGTTTACCAGAAAAGTGTACTAAAACATTTTAACAGATTTCTTCGAGTGCCAGGTATATTTGTAATTGTAGCAGACCACTTAAATTTTTTCGCGCATCGAGCTCACATTCGTGCCCAAACAAAAGGCACTTTCATTTTTTGAGGAAATTTCGGCTTGAAAGTGCGTCTTGTCCGAAATTACGGAAATCGAATTAGTGAATTAAACATGAAAAGTTAGTTTATTATACAATGCGGGTAGAATTTATTTTGAAGATTATAGTCATAAAAAATTAATAAAACCAAAAGATTCGCAAAAAGACGGAAGCTGAAATCGCCCAACTGATGAAATTAAAATAACCGTTTCAAACAGGATTGCATTTGTTATCATTAATGTTTTGAATCACAAAATGACGTGGAATATATACTTTTAGGCTTTGATCTTGGACACTCTTTAGAAGAATTTTGCAGCATGGCTACCGATGCAGCGTATAAAAGATATGTAACTTAGCTCGCCAAATAATAAATGAAATATACGCACTCTTGAAACTAGTAAGTGATGGTAAAGAATTTCTTTGCTCATAGAACTCTATTGAGTACATTTGACATACTAACTACAATTTTCAAAAAATATGCGTGGTACGACCTTGAAATTTTTTAAAGTGAATACTTACTCTAATTTAAATTCGTTTAATTATGTCTTGTGAATATTTTTTTTCTTTGTATCATGTTTTAAAAATAGTAAAAATTTTATTTAGATTCTCCTCTTTAAATAAAAATATAAAAGTATTTAAAAATGACTGGAAGCTTTTTTTAATGTTGCGCATAAAATTCTTTCATACATTGAATAAAAGAAAAATATAATAGCACTTGATTTTTTTAAAGATTTCTGTAATAGAGGGGCGATGAGATTTGAAGACTTTGACAACACGATGTAATCATAAAATGAAGGAAAATAAAGACGATCTGGCATAATAGCTTCACAACCTCTTATTCACGGAACGAAGCTGCTCATCATTTTTGACGAGGGAGTTGTTGCTAGCACCTTGTTCTATGTCTTCAGCTTTAATTTGCAACTTCATAAGTTCTTTCGAGAAATTGGACTCACACAACAGCTTGGGGTTTATACTATGCAGAGCCGTCAACGTTTCATACATTGTTGGACATTTTTTGAGTTGAGAGGGTGTGCCTAGGGACAGTTTAAAGAGGAGTAGAGCGACCTTGAACAAAACCTTCACACCCTCGCAAAAAAACATATCGAGGACGCGTAGAACGCTATCGAAGGGCAGCGTTCGCGTATAAATGCACATGAACCATTCGGTGACGCAGAGGGAGGGTGGGATGGACTGCTTTTTGAGGTGCTTGTAGACATGCGGCAACTTCTTTTTAAGGAGTGAATAAAAAACGTCACCGTCGATCTGCACCATCTCTAAGCCCGGGCCGAAGTAGTTTGGTAGATAATTGTCGCAGATGGAGATGAGACACCAGAATGCTGGCTCCGCTGGCATTTGCATGAGCAAGACTGCGGCTATCGGTGCTAGAGCTTGGCAATAACCGATTTTAGGACGAAGTATTGTGAAAGCTTTCAAGATGGCGAAAAGATCTTGCTGGCCTTGGCCTCCTTGCTGCGAAAAAAGTTCGTGGTAGGGAAATTGGCGATGCAAATCTTTTTTAATTTCGTCGATGTATTGCAGATCGCCTTCCTCTACGAACGTTTGATGGAAGAGGTCGGCATTTTCTCGGAGCAAGTAAAAAGCGCCGCACAGATACTGCCACGCGAGCGCACGAAATGATTGCGGAATGCCCTTGCGACACCTCTCCTTTACCTTCTGGTAGCGGTAGCGCATGTAGTGCTCCCAGTGATCCAGCATCCCTTTCCACTTGTTTTCTCGGAGACGCAGCAAGCTGATTTCCTTAGAAGAGAGGTCTTTGTCTTCCTGAAAGTACTTGCCACCTGTGAATCCGTACTTGTTAGAACGTATTAGTGACTTGTTTCTTTCACTACCCGAGGCTGAGAAGTTTAAGTCGTCATCGCTTATGTCGAATTCGCAAAAGGAAGAAGCGTCAGAGATGCCGTCACAGTTATTGGGGTTGATTGGGTTGTAGGATATCAAGGAAATATTGGAGTTTAGTTTGAAATCTGATTTGCTACTTTTAGTCACTGACGCTGCTTTTTTTGAATTGAAAATCACCCTGTTTACATTTGACTCGGAATATGAAATGTCCTTAATCATTTGACAGTCACATCACACATTTATTGCATTCTAAAATATTCATTTTTAGATTAAGTTAGATCGTGAAATGATTTGAAATATGTACATAATAAATTATTTAGAAACAAATTGCTGTTTTCACAGATCTATCCCAAACAATAGGGAATTATGCTTTTTGCTCCTTAGTTCTGATTTTCTGCATAACAGATCAGCCTAATTAAATTTAGGATTGGGGCACAAGGTATACGTCCCAAAACAGTTTCACCACAAGTTATGTAGACTAACTATTGATAAAGTACAAATTTCAGGCGTCTACCACCGTGTGTTGTCTGTTGAATCGTCTTTTGAAACGTGTTTTAGTGTATTAACGTATTTCTATTTTGCTGACTTTAAGAATGTATACCAAATAACAGTCATTTCAGGACATCCTTGCAAAAAGAGTCGTTATAAGTTAATTATGCCTTTGATAATTGCCATAAACTTAGAAAAAGCTGATCTCAGTAAGTGCAAATTTCCTAAAATGATCAAAACTCCAACTACTAGCTATAACACTGTTCAACAAATCAAAAATTTTTTTTTGCTTCTTTTAAACCAAAAACATTTTAATATATAACTTTCCGCGTAGAATTTGAATATATTCATAAAAATTTTTGATTAGCTACCACTTTTTCAATTTTTACCGTCCTAGAAAACTATTTGTTAACCATTAATTATATGTATAATTTAGTTGTTTATACTAAAAAAATGTTTTATTTTTAAATTTTAAAATAAAAATACCAACAGTGATGTATACTGAAGAATATTAAACGAACAAAAAAAATTATTAAAAAGATTGTTTAATGATATATTAATTTTTTACAATTCTTTTGTAAGTTTCATCTAATTCTTCCTTGGCTATTGTCCAGCAGTAATCTGCCAACATGCTTGACCCCCATTTGCCTTGATACCTTTTTTCAAAAACAGCGATAGTTTGATGGAAACGCTCTCCATGTTCATCACTTACAGCTCCGCAATTTTCAGGAAAAAATTTAAATGGGAATGTAAAAAGTGCATCTTCAATGACATGTTGCAGTTTAGTTCATGCATCGCCGTCAATAAAGTTACGATCAACTCGGGATAATTTTCTGCTTTCTTTCTGCCTAAAAAACCTGCACAAACCATCTTAAATGCTTCCCACACTTTTCTCTCGGCATTTGAAAGCACTGATGGAAAGAAATTGTCTTTAAAAAGTTTGCGAATTTGTGGGCCAACAAAGACACCTTCTTTAATTTTTGCCTCGCTTAAAGATTTGAATTTTTGCTTTAAATATTGAAAGCCGAAACCTTCTGTATTCATTGCTTTTACAAAATTCTTCATTATTCCAAGTTTAATGTGTAACGGGGGTAAAATTATCTTTTCTTTACACACTAAATTTGGACGTAACACATTTTTCTCACCAGGTGTCATATTTCTTGAAGGCCACTCTTTTTCTGAATAGTGTAAATTTCTAGCTCGACTATTCCATTCACATAAAAAACAACAATACTTTGTATACCCGCTCTTCAAGCCCATTACCAGTGCTACAACTTTTAAATCTGCACATATTTCCCAGTTGTGGATAGCGTATTTAACATTAAGAAGCAGGTTTTTGATATTTTCATATGTCTCTTTCATTTGTTGTGAGTATGCAATTGGAATTGATTTTATGTTATTACCATTTTTTAGCAATACACCTTTTAGACTTGTTTTAGAAGAGTCAATGAACAACCTCCATTCCGATGAGATGTAATTGATCTTCATTTCTTGCATCAAGCCACAAATATCATTACAGAAGATAAAAGAATCTTTTTGTACAAAATATTTTTCATAAATTTTGTGGCGATTTCTGAATACAGAAACTTTTACATCTGGTTGCAATAAACACCACTCTTGTAATCTAGAGCCCAAAATTTCAGCCTTGGTTTTAGTAAGTTGAAGATCTCTTACTAAATTGTTTAATCTTGACTGTGTTAACAGTTGAGGTGTTTTGAAGTTTTTTCTGAAAAAGATGGATCTAAATCTTCTTTATCGCTAAGTAACTCATTGTTACTAGAATCTAAATCAACTTGATCAGGAGCAAGAGGAATTGGTAAACATTCACTATGTTTAACAGGTCTGATGGCAGATTGTAAATTTGGATACGCGATTGTTTTTTCTTTTTTTCGAAATTCCATTTTTTATAGGCGGAATTAAACAAAAATAACAATCATCAACATGATTTTTTGCACTCTCCATATCATAGGTACAGCAAAAAGCATTTTTTTTCTTTTTTTATTTAACCACTGTCTTAAATTTGTAGCACAGGTGTTACAACAAATGTGTGGAGCCCAACTTTTATCTTGATCGCCAATCTGACAACCAAAGTACAAAAAATATGCTTTTTTAACGTTTTTAGTGATCGATCTTTTTTGAGATTCAAAAGTGACTTCACCGCAAATATAGCAAAAATTATCTGCTTTATTTAAACAAGAACGCGCCATTAAATTATATTAGCACTGAAATAGAATAAAATAAAATATAATGAAAATATAAAAACTGATTTTACACTGCTTAATGACATGATTAATGATCAAAGACGGAGGAGATATATTATATGTTATATATATATATACCGATTTAGTAATCATCATGTATTTTTTAAACTAGAGCTAATCAACTCAAAAGTTTAATAAGTTTTAACTTAAAAATACATTTCAAACAAGTTTTAGCTAGTTTGATCGAGGAAGCAATTATGTTCTTGAATTCATTGAGATTCGATAATGAAGCATTTTTCTATACGTAGAAGTATAAGGCATAGGAATCAGACTCGACAGTACTCAAACATAGTATACTTATTATAAACACTTTCGAAATTAACAGTTTGCTGCTTTTAACCCTATTAGTGCTGGGCAAAATTTGTCCGCTCAAGTGCTGGGGGCGTAAAGTGCCCCCCCCCCCATTTTTCTCAGATATTAATAAGTTTTTATAAATATTTTTAATGTTACATATATATTTCAACTATGCTGAATTCAGTGGTGATGTCCATTTTTTTTTATCAAAATCAATCAAAAAAATTAAAAGAACTTTTTATTTAAATAATTATATAAAGTTTTTTACGCATGTATACCCATTTTCAAATATGCTGATTCAGTGGTGATATTCATTTTTTATGAAAATAATCAATCAAACCGGTCAAAAAAATTGATCTAAATGTGACAGCTCATCTCAAAAAGGAACTTTTTATCTAAATAAGTATATAAAGTTTTTTAAACATGTATACCCATTTTCAAATATGCTGAATTCAGTGGTGATATTCATTTTTTATGAAAATCATTCAAACCTGTCAAAAAAGTGATTTACATATGACAGCTCATCTCAAAAAAGAAACTTTTTATCTAAATAATTATATAATGTTTTTTACACATATACACCCATTTTCAAGCATGCTGAATTCAGCGGTGATGTTCATTTTTTTTTTTATAAAAATCAATTAAAGTTATCAAAGCATTGATTTATATATGACAGCTCATCTTAAAAAGAAACTTTTTATCTAAATAATAATATAAAGTTTTTTACACATATATACCCATTTTTAAGCATGCGTAATTCAGTGGTGATATTCATTTTTTTATAAAAATCAATCAAAACTGTCGAAAAATTGATTTATCCCAAAAAGAAAGGATCAGGCAGGGTTTTTTGAATTAGAGAATTACGTTTAATAGAAAGTATAGGGAAGTGATGAAGTTTACCGTGTATGGCATTTTAAACACATACCCATTTTCAAGTAGGCTGTGTTTACTGGTTATATTCCTTTTTTTTAATAAAAATTAGTCAAACCGGACAAAATAATTTAAATATGACAGCCCATGTCAAAATTAAAATTTTAAATTTATACTTTTCAATTATGTAGAATTTAATGGTGATGTTCATTTTTTATGAAATCAATAAAACCTGTCAAAAAATCGATTACCTGCAAATCAATGTCAAATATATAAACATAAAAATAACTTCTACTTGCAGTATTTCTCTGGTAATTATTTTCTTAATTTATTTAATAAACCAACTTTAGGTGTTTAATTCACTCAAAATATTTCATTCTACAGTAATTATGTAACTCGATAGGACCTCCATCTTTTTGGCTACAAATTCGTTATCGGCTCGTAGTCTCTACCTCATATTATAATTTACAGTATGTAATTTTGGTATTCATTTTATGATGATCCTTTCTTGGTAGCTCTTTTTCATTAGAAATTTTTTTTTTTTTTTTTATTTTAATTATTATTAAAAATTTTTTTTTTTTCTCTTAATTTTTTTTTTCAATCTTTTTTAAAATTTTTTTTTATATTTTTTTTTATTAATTTTCAATTAAAAATTTTTCCCTTCTTCAATTAAAAATTTTTCTTTTAAAAAAAAAAAAAAAAACAATTAAATAAAAAAAAATATTTTTAGAGAGTATAACTCACATATTGCCTGCGCCCCTTTTTAAATATCTCACACTTTATAAATTTTTAATTTTCCCCACCCTTTTAAAAAAATGTTAATTTTAACCCAAAATAAGAATAGATTTAAAAAAATTTTTTTTTTTAAAAAAGGAAACCCTTTTTCACAGTCAAAATCTTTTTTGAAACATCTAATATTATATAATTAAACCATTTCCTAGTTCATTAGAACATTGTAGATCTTCCATTTAGTCAAGATACATATTTTTTTTAATTATTTGTTTTGATCACATGTTCTCTTTTCAATTAGTTTTCAACTTGGTTCCTTCTCTCATACGAATTTTCAAAAGATTTTATAAGCATAGTCGATTTGGTATAAAACAGATATTTTATTTTTTTGAAAATATTTTTGAAGACAGTATCTAGAAGTAAATCGCAAATCTGATTCAAGCTTTCAGATATTTTAAAACCATAAATGCCAAACCTGAGTCCAAAAATGAAACCAGCATCTTCCATTTGGCATAAAAACAGATATTTTATTTAAATTTCAAAAATATTTCTGTAGACATTAGACGTAAATTGAAAATTTGATTGAGACTTTCAGACATTTAAAACCTCTAAATGCAAAAAATGATTTCAGAAATAAAAATTATCATGGTCGAATTGGTATAAAAACATATATTTCATGTAAAATTAGAGAGAATATTTTGGGATATAGTTTTCAGACATAAACCGCAAATTTGATTGACACTAGCAGTAAAACCTCTAAATGCGAAAACTGTGTTCAGAAATGAAATCATCATGATCTATTTGCTATAAAAACAAATTTTAGAACTAAACGCATATTTAATTGATACTTAT
This sequence comes from Nectonema munidae, assembly GCA_030549495.1. NCBI lineage: Eukaryota > Metazoa > Nematomorpha > Nectonematoida > Nectonematidae > Nectonema > Nectonema munidae. Next base: position 66,480 of record JAUIRK010000360.1, on the reverse strand, counting down.
ATGTATTTTCAAATTCAAACTGCAAAAATTGAGTCCATAAATGAAACTAGCATGGTTGATTTGGTATAAACATATATTTAATTGTAAAATTTGAATGAATGTTTTTGGAGGCAATTTTTAGAAGCAAACCGCAAATTTGTATAGGTATTTTTCACATCCTAAATGTAAAAAATGAGTTCAGAAATGAAAACAGCATGATTGATTTGGTATAAAAACATATTTCAAGAGAATATTTTTGGAGACAGTTTTCAGAAGTAAACCGCAAATTTGATTAATACTTATGGGTATTTTCAAATCCTAAATGTAAAAAATGAGTTCAAAAATGAAAACAGCATGATCGATTTGGTATAAAAACAAATATTTCATGTAAAATTGAGAGAATATATTTGGAGATAGCTTTTAGAAGTAAACCGCAAATTTTGACTGATATTTTAAAATCTTTAAATTTGAAAAATGAGTTCAGAAATGAAAACAGCATGGTTGATTTGGTATAAAACATATATTTCATTGAAAAATTTGAATGAATATTTTTGAAGACAATTTTTAGAAGTAAACCGCAAATTTGATTAACACTTATGGGTATTTTCACATCCTAAACGTAAAAAATGAGTCCAGAAATGAAACCAACATAGCCGATTTAGTATAACACATATATTTCATTGTAAAATTTGAATGAATGTTTTTGGAGATAATTTTTAGAAGTAAACCGCAAATTTGATTAACACTTATAGGTATTTTCAGATCCTAAACGTAAAAAATGAGTCCAGAAATGAAACCAGAATGGCCGATTTAGTATAACGCATATATTTTATGTAAAATGTGAAGGAATGTTTTTGGAGACAATTTTCAGAAGTAAACCGCAAATTTGATTAATACTTATAGGTATTTTCAAATCCTAAATGTAAAAAATGAGTCCAGAAATGAAAACAGCATGACCGATTTAGTATAAAAACATATATTTTATGTAAAATTTGAAGGTATATTTTATTAGATATATTTTTGATCAATCAAAATTTTGATTGACATTTTCTAAAAAGTTGCCATGATTATTGAAGAAAATAAATATATAAAGTGTTATGCTTTCCAAACTGTATATAATTATAAATTTTCAGGGTATTATATAATATAGATCCTAAGTTATAAGCTTAAGTACAGATAATGTCAAAATTTTGCAGAAAAATTTTAATTTTTGATTTTGATTGACAGTTTTGGGCATGAAGGGGTCATTCAACTACCATGAAAATGGTTTCAAAAGATGCAGCTAGCGATTTTAGGAAAAGTCACAAAATTTAAAGGGATATGATTCAGCCAATTTTCTACAATTAATTTTTTAGTACGCCCCCCAGCACTAATAGGGTTAATATAGAAATAGCAGTTCTTGGTTAAAAGAGATAGAAACAAAAACGGCAAAACTAAGTTCACTAAATTTTAAGATAAAATAACCCTAACATTAAAACTAACTCTAAATCTAACTGCAACCCTATTTTAAGCATTACAATTCCAGATATTTTGGTATTGTAAGTTTTGATCAGCGCCTAAGATAACCGTTTGTATACTGAAAATTTGGTAGACTATATAAATTATAGTCAAATGTTTAAAAATAAATGAAAAGATTTATCTGTGTTGTGGATTACATAGCGTATATGTAGTTCAATCTAATTTTGTGAGGTGAAGAAGCGGTAATTTTTATCCTTTATTCGTACTAATTTGTGTGTGTGTCTTGGTTTAGTGAGCAATGTTTATTCTGATGCATTGATTGTGGTGGAGAAAAGGAATATGAACTTATTTGAATTTTGTTTGAAGGGTAAGATAATATTTGCCATTTTTTTTATTCATCATTTTATTAGTTTGTGGCTAATTTTGATTTCATACTTTATTTTGACAATCATGGTATTATTTAATCATATTCTCATCATAAATATGATATTTTTTTAATTTCTTTTGACCTAGAGGCGTGATAAGGATATTCAAGTTTGAAGTATGCATATGTATGTACTTTTTGATGAGAAGATAGAAGTGTTACTGTTCGTATGTGTTGTAATTTGCTGTCTAACATGTGGCATATTACTATGTGCGTTGCTGTATTTTTATGGTTTGTAAATCTACCTTAAATGATATGGTAAAATGATTTCTTTAAGATTTCGCATAAAATGAGGCATGGTTATTAATGTCGTGCGTGTATGTAAGAAAAATGTATAAGAACTATTGAGTTTATGTTTGAAAATATAAAGAACAGAGGGAAAATAGAGTGGATGAAATTAAAAAAAGTAATAAAAAGAATGCGGACAAATTTAAAATTTTGAACTAGCTAAATCAATTAAAAACTGCGCAATCTTAAAAAACGGGGCTAGAGAGTGACAGAAAATATCCTATTCCGACTTCTAGTACTTATAAAATACGACTCCGACTCCGTATTTAAGAAAATCAGATTCCGACTCCACTGCCTTGGTAAAAGGTAAGGAAAATATAAATGCATAAATTACAAAATATTTAACTCTAGAAAAAAACAATATTCAATTTAATATTTGAATCTATTATATATCACAGTAGAAAATCAAAAAAATTCTTCACTTTGCTGGATAATAATTAAACAAAAAAAATTAATAAATATCCATTTAATAACTTAGATGGATGAAATGTATTTAATAACAAAAATTAAAAACTTTAAGATCGTTTTAAAATAAGAAAAAAATAGTTGTTATGAAATTATCACATGATTTTTTTTTCATTTATCAAAAAGAATGATTATCAATTTTACTTCATACTACACATTATAAAATCAAGTTCTTTTTTTCTTATCTACAATGTAGAAATATTATGTACAATTGCAGAAGAGAAACCATCTGTAAATTTTGCTCTTCCTGGCACAAAACAGATCTTTGTCGAGTTAAGGATGTTCCCTCTAAATATGAATGTTTTATTTGTATTAAGAACAATTAAAAATCAATAGATCATTCAGCTATGAATCTCATATATTTATTTTCAGAAAGGAGTGCATTGCCAGAAATATAACCCAATCTTATGACTGAAAAGGGTAAAAATTTGTTCTCATATTACAATTCTTTCTTTAATACATACAACAATAATCAACGTTTCTAGTTTAAGTCTTTTACTATTTCTGTTCTTTTAAATTCTCGAGTTTTCAATAATATTCTTTAATAAATGGACAGTTGATAGTGATGGCACAATTGGGAATCAAACCAAGAGCTATGGACCAAGACACTATGCTTTCGTTACTTAGCAATCTGCGTTAAAGGGTTAACTTGAAATTAATAATTCTTTTATATGCACTTTGGAAATGAAACTTATTTTAATTTAAATAAATATTTTCTATTAATTCCATGCCATCGTGCTGTAAAGGTTTAATTTTTTTGATTAACTAGTACATTGAAAGAAAATGGATATTATAATTAACTAATATTGTTTTTTTGATTTTTTTAAACTAAATTTTAATCGATATAGATTATTAAGAATAATAAATAAAAGTAAAAAATAATTTTAACCCACAAAAAAAGCAATACTTAACTTTTTGTTAACAGAAAAATTACTACAAGAAAAAAATATCTAAATTTATAAAATCAAATAGATTAGAACTTTTGGAAAACGAATTTAAATATAATTATATTTTTTTTAATTTTTAATGGTTTATATAGAGCCTCAATTATTTTTAGGGTGTACCTCTCACAAGTTGGAGGTCAGGTGTTCGATCCCCAAGGCTTCCAACTCTTAAAAACAAATTCATAAAAACTTTGATCAACCATCTTAAGCATAATGTGAGCATATAACCTTACGGCTGAAAGTGCTTTGATATCTCCAACCAACCAATGATTTATATAAAAATAAATGCAGGTAAGAATTTAAATTATAATTTCCGTTTTTATAATGAATTTATAAATATTCCCAATTTTTTATTATTTAGTGTTGATAAATTATTTTGAAGGTCGATCCACAAGGCTTCCGATTCCGAACTGTGGCGATTTTAAAGGAGGGCCAAGCCCCCCCCCCCCCCCCAATTAGTTTTTTACTGGCCCCCACTTTATATCATGACGTTTATTTAAAAATATCAAAAACTTTGGAAAAAATACAGTAGATTGTAAACAAAATTTATTATGAAAAAATCTAACTACATACTTTTTCATTAATTCTATTTTATAATGGATACCTATTTACTTTAAATTCATAATAATAATATAGGTCTATATTTTTTTATATAACTTTTTAAATGATAAAAGTTATATGTATTTTTCTAATTATTATATTTTTTTTTAGAATTCTTCAAATGAGAACAGTTGCCTTAGTCAGGTAATTATTTTTAATTTTGTTAAAACATTTATTTTTAAATTTTGTCTGTCTAGGGAAAGGTAAAAGTACGGTGGGTGGGTGTTTTTATTTAGAAGGCACGATTGCGCCGCTTGTATTGAAATATGAGAAAAGGAGGTTTGATGCAGTAACGAACCCATGTCCTTGAGTTGTCGGAACCCAGTATCTAATCAAACGCCACTTAGAATTGCCTGATTTTTGAATTTAAGTATTGTCTTAATTCTTTTTAAAAATAAGTGCAATAAAATAAGTGTGCGTAAAGCTCTTAAATAATATTGATGATTAATAGAAATTTTGCTACCTAATTTTAAAATTCTAACAATTTTATGGCAATGTTACAAAAAAAAATGCAATTTTATCATCAATTGAAAATTTGTCAAAAATTATATATATTAAGTCCGTATATCATACATTTTTCTTATTATTAAACATCAAATTTTGTAAAAAAAAATTTGAGTGAAGAAAGAGTCTTTAAATGATTAATTTTTTCGCGTGTAGCATAGCGTGCATTTTATTTTTTTTTTGGCACAACATTGTGCATAACAAGTGTATTTGGTAATGCTGTTACATCCTTATATATACAGTGATAAACATCTCTTTTAGACTTTATTTCTTATTCTGAAGGAAATGTAAGCTTAACAAACGTTATTTTTTTAGCTTTTGAAATCAGCGGGAATCATAAATATGAGCTCTTATAAGACTTGCATTTCACATTATTCTTTATGTCATCTACTGAGCCTTTTCCATAACTTGTGAAGATGATATAATGTTATTGACCTCTTGAAAGTGAAAAATATTAAAAACATTTTTTTTCAACTACCTAGCTATGCGTATTCTACAAAATTATTACTCGCAGCTGCAAATGATCTGATGCTGAAATGTCAAACTTTTTTAGCTTTCATAAAAAAGGCTAACCCCAGATGTGTTTTATACATGAAGAAAGATAAACCTCATGTATAAAATCGCTGATGCTCAGTTCGATTCATAGAAATGTAAATAGGCACCTGTATTCAACTGATGAGGTTCAAAAAGGTCGAAATCGTTTTTGTATTGGTTTGGCTTGTGTGGTGAGGATAATCGAATTTGCTAACTACTCGCATTCATCCTATATAACTTTTATTTTTTAATTGGTGTGTGTGTGTGTGTGTGTGTGTGTGGGTGGTTTTTTTTTTTGGTTTTAATTATTTTTTTTTTTTTTTTTTTTTTTTTTTTTTGTGGTGTGTTTTTTTTTGTTTTTTTTTTTGGGTTTTTTTTTGTTGGAAATTTTTTATATATTTTTTTTATATATATTTGTTTAATTATTTTGGGTGGTTGAATATTTTTTTTATTTTTTTATTTTGTATTAAAAAAAAAAACCCAAAAAAAGAAAAAAAATCTAAAAAATCACCCACCCACCCAACAACCCCAACTACCAACACAAAAACCACACACCCCAGAATCCCATCTTTTAACGCACCCCAAAAAAAAAAAACAAAACCCGCCCCGGGGGCGTTTAGGAGAGGGGAGAAAAAAAATAAACACCAAAACACCACCCCCCCCCAACCCAATATTCCAAGGGCGCAGCAAACACCATTTCTGGGGAAGGCGGAAAAAGACCACGGGACCGGCTAGTACATTTATAATAAATATTACATTACAAGAAGTAAAGAAGCATATTCGCTAAAATAAGACGGAGAAAAGTAGCCAAGGTTACAAGATCTAGGAAAAATTGCTTTTTCATTTCGGAGAGGAATACGACAATAGAGTGTGCGCCTAGGGAAAGTTTCTATCATAAGACCTGCTAGAGAACAAGAAAACAGCATTCGAAGAAGTTATGTCTTTGGCTAAAGGATATGGTATGTAGTTTAGATTAAGACGCTGTTGTTTTGATATTTAAATTGGTTACTAATCAATCATATATTTTCCTGGAGGTTCCAATACATTTAAAATATTTGTGAAAAATGGCATGAAAAAGGTCGTAGTTAAAATGGCAATGATCCGGTAATAAAGAAAGTTTAAGAGAAATGCATTTAAAATCTTTAGATATAAAAGATCTCTGATAAAATCATCCTTCAATCATTCAGGCGATAGAAAGAATAAAGCAAGAGAGATTCTAGACTCTAGTCTTAGTGGTGGAGATGGAACAATTCAAAGCTTTTCTTAAAAGTCGAAAAAAGGGAGTTTAAATTGATTGAAAATTTTTTATGCATTTAACTTTAGAAAATAATCAAAAACGTTTTGCATATTTAATCTCAAAATTAAGATTAGCTGTGAAGTGATCCCCCAAATATTTAACAGGATTAGTAAGGGAGAAGTTTATTTTACTAAATTGTAAAATATCATATCTTGAATTTGTTCTAGACAAATTCATACGTCAGCATTTTTTAATATTAAAACTTGAATTCAGTTTAGGTTCAAGATATTCGATTTCTTCAAGAAGTTTATTGAGTTGTTCTGAGTTCGATTGGGCCAAGTATTCCTAATACAAGATTGCCAGGCTATCTTTGATAAAATCAATTAATCAATTAAAATGATAAAAAGCAGGTCTGATAGACAGTCCCTATAAGGGGTTGAACAATTTAGTTAACTAATTATGTAACACTTATTTCTTAAGAATATAGTTCTATCCTAATAAACCCTTATAAGTTCTATGATATAAACAAGGAATGTTATTTTTTGTATGTTTCATTCTATCAGCGTTTTTCAAACTGTGGGTCCCGACCCTTCAGTCGGTCGCGTGAAAAATAAAATGGGTCGTGACAAAAAAGAAAGGAAAGTGAAGAAAATCCAAAAGTATTAATATTTTATTCATACAAATAGATAAAAAATATACATATAAATTGTCGATGCTGAATAAATGAACGTAGTGATCAGAGTTTGTCTTATTACACCTGAGTATTATGGGTCCCGATGCAAACTATGGGGGCTATGGGTCGCAGTAAAAAAAGTTTGAAAAACGCTTCTCTATACTGACATGACTGACAGAATTGAAGGCGCCTTTGAAGTCAATAAAAAGGTAGATACGTTTGATTTATGTTTAAGACAGCTGAAATAAATGAAATTATAGGATCGATAGCAATTTCTGAATATTTGTGTAATATATATGTGTATTGGTTCTTAATGATATACTTGGATTCAGGAATATCATCCAGCATTTGAAATCTTATTATTTTCTCACATAAAATTTGTCAATGCAAGGAAGTAGAATGATGAGAAAATAAACAAGTGTAAAATAGAATTCAATACTAATATTTTTCCATTCTGTCGGTGTTCGTATTCAAAATTTAAAATATTTTTAGTAATAAACGTATTTGGAATATTGTAAGATTTGAAGCTTGAAAGAGACTAATTTTTTCAATTGTTTGCATCAAAGTTTAAAAAATTTGTTCATCTTTTTTTTCTTAAAATGTCTTTTTCCGATACAGGCGTTTTACATTTTTATAGATTTACAAGTCATCATGTTCCCTAGATATTTTGAAGTTTTTGTGGGCGAGCCTTGCTCTTATTTTAAGATAGAGGGATATTACTTAATTGGCGTATTTTCAGAGGGATTATCTTTACTTTATCTATTCACGTTGACCATAAACTCCTCTGCCTTAATAGATACATTTTTTGAAACTAATTTCTATTTTTTTATTGAAAAATTAAACGTATGGTTGGATGTAGGAGAAATATTTCAAACTCATACTTGCAAAAATTTATGCGGTTAGAAAGAAAGAAATATAACGCTTTCTTTTCTTTTGCGAGAAAATTGCCCAATTAGATTAAATTATTTTTCATTTTGTTGAGATAAATGATTTAATTCCTTTTTTATTCATTCAACTAAAAATTTTAAAATATAATAACCCAAAATAAATCATTTGTAATGCAAATATATTTTAAATTTATTCTTTAATCACAGAGGTATTATCTTTAGTTGGTTCAATTTAGAGGCATCATTTTTACTTGTTTGAATTTCAGAGTGATTATTTTTACTTGGTTTATTTTTAGAGGAATTGTTCCAATTGTTCAGCGCAGGAATCCAAAATTTTTCATTCCATTTTATTGTTAAAGTTGAGTCGCTTACAGTTTTTGAAAAGCTATTTGTTAAAGTTTCAGCATACTCGTCAATATCAGGCTTTCTGTCAAATGACAAGGATTTCTCTTAAAAATGGATTGATTATCATGAATATTAGTTGGAGATTTTCAATAAAAAGTTTTTCATCTAAAATTTTTTTTCGAGTTAACTGTTGCGCTAAAATAAAAGTTCAGATGCAGAGTAACTTCTATATAAGAAGTAATTTTTTGCCAAAGAAAACATCAATATGTGATTGAAGGAGATTTTCTGTTCTTAAACTCGCATAGGTGTGAGTATTCATAGAATCTATAACCTGTGTTATATTCCACTATTATTCGTATAAAAAGTTACCTCTCTAGTTTTCGTATCTCAAAATAAATGACGAGCATTAGCGTCACCTATAATAAAGAAAGTATGATATAAAATTTTGTTTGATACGGAAGAAAAGAGGAATCCGGCGTACATGTTGGAGTATGAAAGAATAGATTTACTTTAGACCATTTATGGAGCAGTGAGGAGTTGTAATAAAGGAATGAAGTTTAGATGTTTTAGAAGGAGCTGAGCAGTCTTTAGTTTTATGGCCCAATGTACCACAATATAAACTTTTTGAGTTTTTTGAATATCAAGGTTTGAAAGCTCTGCTAAATGGCCCCAAGAATTAAACTGAAAAAACGGGTAAACAAAATTTTACTTCTCATTTTTAGAACAAGTATGCAATGCAATAAAGATACCCGAAATAAATAATATTTTAAGAAACACATAAAAGATCATTTTATTTTTAAATAAAATTACTACCACAAAGTATAAATTCTGAAAATTGGAAAACATAATTTTAAATGCAAAACTGTAATTATTATCAAAAAATTTGTAATAATTTCAAAAAACTTGTTCCCCCCCCCCCTTTTTTTCACACCCTTTCGTCATTCTTTTTCTCTTGGCGGGGCGCCTCACGTTTCCCTTTCTATTTGCCTACATCGCTGTGCCTTTAGGAAAACAGAGTCATGCGTGTGCAGAATTTATGTCTATATTAAAAATTATAGGAAATTTTATTTAATTTATAATCAAATTTATATAAACATATCCATTTTGAAAATAACAATTTGAATGTTTATGGAAAAAAGTGAATCACCATTTTAATTGATGGAGCAGAAAAAATACATGATTTAATTTAATTGTAAAAAAAGTCGTTGATAGCTTCTTGAATTTTCACAGAGTCCCTCATGTCAGTTATAGGAATTGACAGTTTAGCCCTTTGAGGAGCAGAATTTAAAGACTAATTGTCTGCTTTGTTTGACAATGTATTTTTTATACTTTTAGCAGAGGATTTTCATTTTTCGGACATCTGTGTCACACTAGCCTTTACAGGGTTAACAGTGTTTCTCAACGTGGGCCCTCAGGCCCACAAGTGGGTTTTTAAAGTTTGAAAATGGACCTGAATATTTTTTGGGCTTAAGGTGGGCCTCAAGAATATTACATTAGGTTTAAAATTTTTGGTTTTTTCAGTGATTTAAAATTTTGTAATCGCTCTTTAGGGTTTATTTATTTATTTAGAGATGTGATTTTTCAATACAAACACACTTATTCATAAAGATGTCATTGAAATGAGTCCGCCTAGTTGGATTATGGATATTGAACATTTTGATATTTTAAGTGAGACAGATCTTGATACTTATATTGCTGTAGAACTTCTTGAACTGAAAGAGAACAAAGTATTAATGGCAAACATCAAAAAGGATGGCTTGATTGGATGGTTGAAAGTAGCATCAAAACATACAATGCTCTTTGAAAAAGTTGTCCCGTTTATACTTGGTTGGTCGAGACAGGATTTTCAGCAGCAAATGATTTACTGACAAATAAGCGTAATCATTTGCAAATTGAAAAGAGAGGAGAGTTACGATTAAGATTGAACCAAGGTCTGAAAATTCATTTTGATAAGCTAATAAATAGACACCAGGAACAGTCAAGTCAGTGAAATTTTCATTACTATTTATGCTAATAAAGATTTTATTATTATTTAAACTTTATTAAAGGTCATGTAGTTCTATATACGATCATATGACGTTTAAATTAAAGCATTGGGATTCTCTTAAAAAGTTAAGTGGGCCTGAGATTTTTTTTGCACTAAAAATGGGCTTGGAAAGAAAAAAGGTTGAGAAACACTGGGTTAAACGACGCTTTGACAGTTGACATCTCTATGCTCTTGTGTGTTAATTTTACTTCATTTGTCTTAAGTGGAGGAAAAGACAGTACCTTCAATATGATGAAATGTATTGATGACGGAGCTGAAGTAATTGCTCTCGCTAATCTTACTCCACCTCCAGGAAAAGGTATGTTATTACTTGTAATTTCATTTTTCTCTTATGCCCCTAGCCTGACGGGAAGGGTTGAAGCAGTTTTAACATATCAATTGTCTCTACTGCAAATGACCAATTTAAGGACAAAGATAAGGAGATTTAGGCACTCTGATCGTAATCTTTTTTAGATTTAACCGTTCCTAATTTCTGTTTAATATTTGTTTTCATGAATGAAATCAATGCAAAACTTAGTAGTACATTCAAATAACATTCTATCACAGCAAAGGGCCTATTAATAGTTTTTTGGAAAGAGCACATTGGTTCAAATTTGTGAAATTTAAAATGAACTAAATTTGAAAATGTTTGCTAGATTATGGTTTGAGCAGCTTGGGAGTAATTTTTGGGATAAAAGCGGATAAATTTTCGTTCATCTGTGCCTTTGTGAAAGATAAGCGGTAACGCCATTAATCTTTATTGAAAGATAATTTTATATCTTGTTTAAAGAGATTATTAGTAAACCATATGCACAAAAGCTCTCAGATAGGATATCATCCTTCTCTAAATTTATTGTTATATACTTTCGTAATGGCAACCAAAATTAATTTTTCTTCTCTTGTAATGACAGAAGTCTGCTCGTTGATTAATTTTTATTCGGATGAAAAGATATAATCAGCTTGGTCTCAGCATTAAGGCAGCGACCAATAGGAATTCTGCTTCCGCGGTCACCTGTACAAGCATAGATCTATTTATGAGCGTGGCACACGTGTGCCAAGAAATACAAATCGTCAGCTTAAAATATTTAAAATTCCATTGAAAAAGAAAGCAGACGATTAGTCTTCAAATTGCTGATCCTTAAAGGGTTTGGAAAATTTGTATTTGGTTTTTACAAGGCTTATCCGATGAGAAACGTAGATGTAACGTATCGATGTGGCTAGTGGTTTCTATCTCTTTCCTCTCTTTATTAACCGGTTAACGGATGAGAGTAATCAGACGATATATAATGTAAAGCAGAAGATTTGTGTTTTATAAACGCAGACGATTTTATTTTTGTAAAGTCGACAATTGCTGACTCAGACCGTGTTAATTTGACCATGATCCTGAACATAATGCAATTTTTCCCTCAATGTATCTTGAAGTATATGTAGTTTATTGTACCATGCTGAAGTTTTTCTTTGTACTCAGTTTGTACCTGCGGCGTACCCAGGAATTTTATATATGGAAGCCTATGATTTTTATAGATTTTTAATACGGATCTTCTGCGTATCTTTTTAATTTGTTTTTATATAACTTAACGTAGACTATTTCTATATTATTTGACACTGGTATCCAATTGGACCCCATTTGATCCACGAAATAGCAAACGACATTACATAATCAGTGCTATGCTTGATGGAGCATTTAAAATCTAGACAAATATATTTATATGTACGAAGCTGGTGGAATAATGTGGCGATAGTCTGAGTTTATTTAGTTAAAAACTGAGTCAATGGTCTTAAGGGCCAAATTTTAATTTGGATTAGGATCGTAATAAACCTTCAGAAGAGGAAATCCAAGGACTTTACACACAAAAATGAATATTGAATAGAGTGGGCTAGATGTATAGCTTATATAGACTAAACTTCGCATATTCTACAAAAAGTAATGCCAAAATCAAGGGTGCTGAGTATGTCTTCTTATCTACTTCATGTGCGATATCATTATTTAATATTGATAGATGAAATCGACAGCTACATGTTCCAAAGTGTTGGTCATGAAGGAGTATATATTCTGGCAGAAGCGTTAAATCTCCCTCTTTATCGCGAAGTGATATCTGGTGTACCCGTGAATACGGAAATGACGTATGAAGGAGAAACGAATGAGATGGACGAAGTGGAAAACCTCTATACACTTCTGAAAGATATCAAAGTTGTTTCGTTAGAAATACGTCTGATTTTATTGGAAAAAATTAATAAATTTTCATTTATGTAGGGCAAAGCACACATCGACTCCGTTTCGTGTGGAGCAATTCACTCTTCATATCAAAGAAACAGATTGTTAACCATGTATGCCCATCGATATCCATTTGATTGACCTTGGGGTGTGCGCAGGAATGTGGAGACGGAACAATTAGCACTCGGCACTGCACTCTACAGCTGTTTTTGACTATTGAAATTTATTCCCCAATTTGCATAGAATTAGCATTAGTGTTAGTATTAGAGTTAGTGTTAGCGGTGAGATCATACCACTATAACATAGAGAGATCTATCCTTTAAAACACAATCATTTTTAAGCCATTGTTCTCCTCTTTGTTATTATATGAAATCATACACGGAGCAAACTTTATTTTAGGAAAATATCAACCTAATACAAAGGAAAATCATGGTACATGGATCAGTGCCCGCGTTACCTATATAATTTTGGGGCACGTGTCCCCCCCCCCCCCCTGTATTAATCTTTGCCCCCCCCTCCTAAAATTTTTAGTTTTACCCCATCCACTTTTTAAAGGAAAAATAAATAAGCAAAAATTGTACACAATAATCTTATATAAATGCTGGTGTATGTGTATGTATAATATGAGGTTTTTATACAGAAGTACTTCATGTTTTTCAGCAAAGTAATATAGGATATAAAGTAATTATAAATTTTTTGCAAATGTGTTTCTTTGCCCCATTTTGAAATTTAGCTTTAGCGTGGGCACTGCATGGTAGTGATATGTAAATCCTCATGCATTTTTAGATGCGAAAGGTTGGATTTGGATGCACTTTGTTATCTTTGGGGAAGAGATCAAGGGGAGCTCCTTAGCGAAATGATTGAAAAAGAACTCGACGCAATCATCATCAAAGTTTCGTGCATTGGCCTATGTCCCGAAAAGCACTTAGGAAGGAGTTTGAAAGAAGTAGTTTTTATAACATCTCATTATGCTTTGCGCTTTCTTCCTTAGCTCTTTTAGCCTTGTGCTTTCTTTTTCAATGAAGTTCATATATTTAGTGCAGGCGATTTTCATTTCTTGTTACACGCGGTCACGCTGGTCTTCATAGTTGAAGTAGACCATTTTCACTTCTTTGGACACTGCTATCACTCTTGTCTTCAGAGGGTTAAAACAGACAATTTTCATTTTTAGGGACACTAGTCTTACACTGCTTCTCAGAGGGCAAAAAGTTATTTGATACTAGAAAAAGTAGACGACATAAATAATTCGATATAGTTCCCAAAAAGAACGCAGACGACTTCAGTATTCTCTATTTAATTCTAACTAAAACGAGAGTTGTCTGCGTTTCCTTTGGGAAGATTTGGTACTAAATGAGTTTGAATTAAGAAATCATTTGCGTCATTTAAAAATAACTGCGGGATCAAATAACTTAATCAAGCTCTTATTTTTTCTTTTTATCCAGACTCAAATAAGATAAAAAATGAAGGATTGCGATAAATTTCAGGTGATTCTGAAGGATTACTTAAAAAAAGTCAGACTCCACTATTATATGAAAAAATCAAGATAAAAATATATCTGTTAGAAAAGACTTCAAGTCATAACCGTATAATGTCATTTGGAGTGTGTAAGTGTAACGAACGATAAGAATACTTCCCATGTTTCAACAAGTTTTTTCGTATATTCAAAGCTCTAGAGTAGATCCATCTTTAACTTTTAAGATGAAAACAACCCTAACTCACCTGTCTGAAACGTATGGAGTAAATGTGTGTGGTGAAGGAGGAGAATACGAGAGCTTCACTCTCAACAGTCCAATTTTCAAGAGAAGGATAAGTATTCAAGACTCTACCATCGTTCTAACGTCCCCTAGCAACAACGTCGTATCTACTGGCTACCTCAAACTCAAACACTTAAATCTCATTTAAGTCATCTTTTATAAAAGAAAATATATTTTTATACTGATCATTAAAGCTAGCTGATAAAATAAATGAATTTAGCATTATTTCAAGTTTTTTTTATAATAATGTCAGGATAAAAGGTAGCAATTATAAAAGACATTTTGGATTTTTCCATTAAATTTTTTTCAGTACTTTAACACAGGCAAGCACCAACAAGGAGCATTCAAACAAAGGAAGGCACAAGCAGGCACAAATAGGGTTGACTCAAACACAGGCAGGTTCAAACAGGGAGCACTCAAACACAGGCAGGCACAAAGAGGGAGCACTCAAACACAGGCAGGCACAAACAGGGAGGATTTAAATACAGGCAGGCACAAACAGGGAAAACTTAAACACATGCAAGCACAAACAGTTAGCACTTAAACAGATTCAGGCAGAAAAGGGGAGCACTTTAAAACAGGTAAACACCTACAGGGGCCACAGAAACGCACAAACAAGGAGGACACAAACACAGGCAGGCACAAATATGGGGCACTCAAGCACAGACAGACACAAACAGGGAGCATTTAAACAACAGGAGGCACTTTAACAGAGGCAGGCACAAACATGGGGCACTATAACACAGGCAGACACAAACAAGGAGCACTCAAACACAGGGAGCACTCAAACACAGGCAGGCACAAACAGGGTTGACTTAAACACAGGCAGGCGCAAAAAGGGAGCACTTTAACACAGACAAGCATCAACAGGGGGTATTCAAAAACAACAGGCATAAACAGGAGGCACTATAACACAGGCAAGCACCAACAGAGGGAACTCAAACACAGGAAGGCACAAACAGGAAGCACATACAGGCAAAAACAGGGAGCACTCAATCAACAGGACTCACCCAAACACGGTCAGGCACAAACAAGGAGCACTTAAACACAGGTAGGACTTAAACAATAAGCAAGCAGAAACAGGGAGCACTTAAACACAGGCAGGCACTCAAACAGGAAGAACCCAACACACGCAGGCACAAATAGAGTTGACTTAAACACAGACAGGCACAAACAAGGAGCACTTAACCCTATTAGTGCTGGGCAAAATTTGTCCGGTCAAGTGCTGGGGGGCGTAAAGTGCCCCCCCCCCCCCCTCTTTTTCTCAGATATTATTAAGTTTTTATAAATATTTTTAATGTTACATATATATTTCAACTATGCTGAATTCAGTGGTGATGTCCATTTTTTATCAAAATCAATCAAACCTGTCAAAAAATTGATTTATATTTGACAGCTCATCTCAAAAAGGAACTTTTTATTTAAATAATTATATAAAGTTTGTTACACATGTATACCCATTTTCAAATATGCTGAATTCAGTGGTGATATTCATTTTTTATGAAAATCAATCAAACCTGTCAAAAAATTGATATAAATGTGACAGCTCATCTCAAAAAGGAACTTTTTTACACATGTATACCCATTTTTAAATATGCTGAATTCAGTGGTGATATTAATTTTTTTATGAAAATCAATCAAACGTGTCAAAAAATTGATCTAAATGTGACAGCTCATCTCAAAAAGGAACTATTTATCTAAATAATTACATAAAGTTTTTTACACATGTATACCCATTTTCAAATATGCTGAATTCAGTGGTGATATTCATTTTTTTTATGAAAATCAATCAAATCTGTCAAAAAATTGATCTAAATGTGACAGCTTATCTCAAAAAGGAACTTTTTATCTAAATAATTATATAAAGTTTTTTACACATGTATACCCATTTTCAAATATGATAAATTCAGTGGTGATATTCATTTTTTATGAAAATCAATCAAACCTGTCAAAAATTGATCTAAATGTGACAACTCATCTCAAAAAGGAACTTTTTATCTAAATAAGTATATAAAATTTTTTACACATGTATACCCATTTTCAAATATGCTGAATTCAGTGGTGATATTCATTTTTTATGAAAATCAATCAAACGTCAAAAAAATTGATCTAAATGTGACAGCTCATCTCAAAAAAGAACTTTTTATCTAAATAAGTATATAAAAATTTTTACACATGTATACCCATTTTCAAATATGCTGAATTCAGTGGTGTTATTCATTTTTTTATGAAAATCATTCAAACCTGTCAAAAAAGTGATTTACATATGACAGCTCATCTCAAAAAAAACATTTTATCTAAATAATTATATAATGTTTTTTACACATATACACCCATTTTCAAGCATGCTGAATTTAGCGGTGATATTTATTTTTTTTATAAAAAATCAATTTAAGTTATCAAAACATTGATTTATATATGACAGCTCATCTTAAAAAGAAACTTTTTATCTAAGTAATAATATAAAGTTTTTTACGCATATATACCCATTTTTAAGCTGCGTAATTCAGTGGTGATATTCATTTTTTATGAAAATCAATCAAAACTGTCAGAAAATTGATTTATCCCAAAAAAAGGATCAGACACGGTTTTTTGAATTAGAGAACTACGTTTAATAGAAAGTATAGGGAGATGATGAAGTTTACCGTGTATGGCATTTTAAACACATATACCCATTTTCAAGTAGGCTGTGTTTACTGGTTATATTCCTTTTTTTTAATAAAAATTAGTCAAACCTGACAAAATAATTTAAATATGACAGCCCATGTCAAAATTAAAATTTTTATTCTTTTAAAGTTTTTTATACATTTCAAGTATGCGGAATCTTATGGTGATGTTCATTTTTTATGAAATCAATAAAACTGACACAAAAGGGAAAAGATGGACAAATTCAATTTAAATTAAAAATATCTTGATAGTGACTAAATTCTCACATATTGGCATCTGTGCCATTTTTGATAAATCTGACCTATTCTAAATTTTCAGATTTCCTACCCATCTTAGCTAAATGTTAACTGTAATCCTAGATGATAAGCTATCGATTTAAATATTTTTCATTTGTAAAAGAGGAACTTCTTTTTCACAGTCAAAATCTTTTTTGAAACATCTAATAATTTATAATTAAAAAATTTTCAAAAGATTTTATAATAAATATTTCATACTCAAGATGATTGTAGAAAGTATTATAAGCCAAAATATACAAAAAAAAAGAATATATTTTTACTATATACCTAATATGCAGCCATTTTTTGAAAATTTTTTACAGAACTGATTTTCAGGCATACATTACTAATTCAATTGCCACTTCGAGATATTTTTTAACCGTATTATCCAAAATCCAGTACAGAAATAAAATAAGCATAGTCGATTTGGTATAAAACAGATATTTTATTTTTTTAAAAATAATATTGAAGACAGTATCTAGAAGTAAATCGCAAATCTGATTGAAGCTTTCAGATATTTTAAAACCATAAATGCCAAACCTAAGTCCAAAAATGAAACCAGCATCTTTCATTTGGCATAAAAACAGATATTTTATTTAAATTTCAAAAATATTTCTGTAGACATTAGACGTAAATCGAACATTTGATTGACACTTTCAGACATTTAAAACCTCTAAAT
This sequence comes from Nectonema munidae, assembly GCA_030549495.1. NCBI lineage: Eukaryota > Metazoa > Nematomorpha > Nectonematoida > Nectonematidae > Nectonema > Nectonema munidae. The sequence goes on along the minus strand of JAUIRK010000360.1, from coordinate 48,526 downwards.
GCAAAAAAATGATTTCAGAAATAAAAACTATCATGGTCGAATTGGTATAAAAACATATATTTCATGTAAAATTAGACAGAATATTTTGGGATATAGTTTTACGACATAGACCGCAAATTTGATTGACACTAGCAGTAAAATCTCTAAATGCGAAAACTGTGTTCAGAAATGAAATCATCATGATCTATTTGCTATAAAAACATATATTTCACGTAAAATTTGAATCAATATTTTTGGAAACAAATTTTAGAACTAAACGCGAATTTGATTGATACTTATAGGTATTTTCACATTCAAACTGCAAAAATTGAGTCCATGTTATGTGTTCCAAACTGTATATAATTATTAATTTTCAGAGTATTATATAATATAGATCCTAAGTTATAAGGTTAAGTGCAGATAATGTCAAAATTTTGCTGAAAAATTAAAATTTTTGATTTTGATTGACAGTTTTGGACATGAAGGGGTCATTCAACTACCATGAAAATGGTTTCAAAAGATGCAGCTAGCGATTTTAGGAAAAGTCACAAAATTTGAAGAGATATGATTCAGTCAATTTTCTACAATTAATTTTTTAGTGAAGGGAGGGGGCGTTTTACGCCCCCTCCCCCAGCACTAATAGGGTTAAACAGAGACAGGCACAAAAAGGGAGCACTTTAACACAGGCAAACACCAACAGGGGGCATTCAAACACAAGCAGGCATAAACAGGAGGCACTATAACATAGGCAGACACAAACAAGGAGAACACAGGCAAGCTCAAAAAGGGAGCACTCAAACACAGGCAGGCACAAACAGGGAGGACTTAAACACAGGCTGGCACAAACAGGGAGCACTTTAACACATGCAAGCTCAAACAGGTAGCACTTAAACAGATTCAGCACAAAAAGGGAACACTTTAACACAGGCAAGCACCAACAGAGGGCACTTATAGGAAGCACATACATGCAAAAACAGGGAGCACTGAAAAAAAGGCAGGAACAAACGACGAGCACTCAATCAACAGGGAGCATCCAAACACGGTCAGGCACAAACAAGAAATAATTAAACCCAGGTAGGACTTAAACAATAAGCAAGAAGAAACAGGGACCACTTAAACACAGGCAGGCACTCAAATAGGGAGAACAAAGTTAGAAATTTTGTTATTTTATCAAACTCAGAGGCAAAAACGTATTTTAAAAAATTCAAACTTAAAATATTTATACATTTTCGTAATCAGTATAATATTACCTTTAAAATGAGATATTAAAATCGAAAATTTGATAAATTAAAATTACAATAAAAAAACAATTTTTTCAACGTATTATGTTTATATATTGGGTATATTTTATGAATATGCAAAAAAATGTAATTATTCATTTTACACGCTTGAAAAATAGCAAAATTTTCCATATTGTTCCAAGGCTTATAAAAAAAATTGTTGAAATTTTTTCAAAAACGAATCGGCATGCAAAATGGGGGCAAAAGGATGCTCTTTAAGATAGGCATGGCTTAAAATTTTCGCTTAAAGAATCAATCAAAAATATATATCAAAAATTTTAAAATAAAATGTAAGCGATTTTTAATAAATGTAAAAATTAGAAATAAATAATTTTATTTTAATTAAAAAAATGGCGAATGTGTCAACTTTTTTTGGACAAAACTTTTTAAAAAAAAAATTGAATGAAATTTTTTCAATTTTTTTTTTAGAAAATATTTTACTTATAAGTGTACTTTAATCCCATGGAAAAAATTTTAAAAATTATTTTAACTTCTAGTGGAAAAAAAATTTTGTTTGAAATTTTTTGAAGTCATTTCACCTACACCACATGAAAGTACTAACGAAATAAGGGAGATTAACATTTTATACCCTTAAAAATATTATTATGGAATAAAAATCATCGTAGTATACAGATTGGAGATGACAATTAAGTGGTATCAACCGTACAGGTTATGAGAATATTTCTTTACATAATAAAGAAGAGTTTCCTAAAACTTCATACAGAAAAATATTTCTTAAATATTTGTGTGCGCGCGCGTATGAGAACCAAAAATTATTTTATAAAAATTTACAAATAAATTTAGGTTATTGTAGGGGAGTGTTTTATAAAGAAAAAAAGCATATAAATTTATGAGGTTAATTATTGAGGAAAATTTAGTAAGACACATATTTTGATATTTTTCTCTTCTAATTTTTTTCTTCAGTGAACTTATCAATAAGCGCAATTCAAAATCCTTATTTTTTGAGGAATCAAGTGTAAATTAAACTCAAAAATTTACTAACTAAATAAGTTTTTTTTAATTAAAGCTATTTTAATCGTATACATTATAAACAGACCTAAATTTTTCAAACTTGAAAGTATTTGTTTCGCACTTAAAATTTTGGCAAATAATTCAAAATTTATAGGTAATATAAAATTTTGGGGTTAATTTATAAAAAAAAAACGAAAACTAAAATTATTTTATAAAAATCTACAAATAAATTTAGGTTCTGATAGTAGATTGGTTTTATAATTGTGTCGGAAATTGTTACAAATAAAAGGTGAAAATTTCTCAAAATGTAACAAGCTTTTAAAATAGGTTCATTCAGAATTACCACATAAAAAACAAAATTCTTTTTTGATTTGAACTCGATGATCAGGACAATCATTTAGATTGCAAACTGAACAAACACTCCTGCATGACTTTTTACAAAACTTACAAGGTTTGCATAGCATACAGCTTTTCTTTTAAATGTTGTTTTTTCCACTTGAATATATCCAACCATGATTCCTGCTTCCTTTATTCCCATAGCCAAATTGTGAATTGAAAATCTTTTTGAAGCATATTGGAAAGCTAAGTTGAAAGACAATGATTTCAAAAAGTCTTTTCTTGTACCCATTTTTGGACAACAAAATGTGAGAATTAAAAAAATTCCACAAATAAATCTGATAGAGTGGTTTTATAATTGTGTTGGAAATTGTTACAGATTAAAGGTGAAAATTTCTCAAAATGTAACAAAAGTTAAAGTTTAAAATTAGCAAATATAAAAAATATGCACCTCCCATCTGCTAATTACGAAGAAAACTGAAAAATACAAAATTATAAAAAAAATCAAATTTTATTTGTAATTACAATGGTAATGAAACCCATGGAATATGCTCAATTTGATAGGATGCATGGTCGAATAATTTAAAAGTTATAAGCAATATAAAAACTCACTGAATTGCGATATCTACTTGCGCTAACATAAAACACTCGTCTGCCTTTCAAAAAATCAATAAATAGGCTGCTTTATATGGACTATTATATGTTATTTGAAAATGGCCCGTGCTGCAACTTCTAAATATTAATTATGATGTGAGATAGGTAGCATTGTGAGCGATTTCTTTATCACACATTGTCGGTATAAATACAACAAATACTCTTCGTTAAAAAACAGTAAAATGCTATTTCTCCACTACTTATAATATGAGCAATATATTCTGAAAGGCCATAAAAATGCTTTAATTTGTTATATCGCATGATACATTCGGTTGAGAAATGCGGAAGTTATAAGCGTTTTAATATTTGACTAAAATTTAAGCTAGGAACACTACAAATAAACTAAGCGCACACTAACCCGATAAAATAAACCACACACGCGTGCTAAAGATGTGGTGAAGCGTATGCGAGATAAGAAATCACTGCGTTCACAAACGCGTAATGCAACATGTGTTATAACCCTCGCAAGACGAGACTTATCGGTATTTATTTTTAATAAAAGTTTGAATTTTCATATATGTAATCTTTTATTTGTTGTATTCTCAATTTATTTTGTTTTTTTGTGGAAAAAAAGTAGCTTTTTTTCAATAAAGACAAAAATTTAAAGAGTAAAAATTTTCAAATTTTTTGTCAATGGCGTTAAGTCTCATATTTGAAAGCAAAATTTGTGATTTCGTTTGGTATGAAGCTTCAATATATTTACACACCTTTATATTTTTCTAATATGTAACTATAATTAAAGAAAGTGTATGTGATTTTTTCGCTATCACATGTGTCTGTAAAAACGTGTAATGATCAATTATATTGGGTATGACAGTGTGTGCATTGTACATTTTTATTGTTTATAAACAATATGTAGTTTTCATCACTACGCCTCGTATCTTTTTCTCATTTTCATAATTTCCTATGTGAAAAGGAGAATGCTTTTCTTATTTTTCACATTTATAATGGCATGTATGGCATTTGCATACCATCCCTGATTTATATATGTGGTTCTTATCTTATTGTTAATGTGTATTATGTATATAGGAAAACTTTCATTGTAAGGTATAGAAATTTAGTTAACATGGATGTATAAAAATATATTAAAATGTATAGAAAATTTATTTAACATGGATGTACAATGTAGGAAATATAGAAAAAAATTTATTGAAATGTATATAATATAGAAAAATCATGTTGGCAATGATGAATAAACAAATTAAACACGTTTAATGAGTTGCAAAGTGTATGATGAAAATATTTATCTGGTGAATTGTATGATGATTGAAGATATATGCGTTAGATATGGTGAGTTTATTTGATATATGTTATAAATTATCGAAATGACGCATGCGGAATCATGTTGGCAATGATGATTAAAAAATTAACACGTTTGATGAGTTGAACTACGGTTAATAGGATAATGTATGATGACTGATGATAATTGGGAGGATTTTTAAATACGAAAAAATGAATATTTTTTATGAATAATGCTATTGTTCACTATAAATTTTAAAATAGCAAATAAATTTATTAGCATTAATTAAATATTATATTAAATTCCGAAAGCGTGTAAAGTAGAAAAGTGTCAAGCTTCTTTCCTTAACTTTTCTTTTGAAGATTTGATCCTAAATATAATTTTTGAATATAATTAAATGGATCATTAGTTTTTGATATTAATTTGAATTATTATATGAACAGATAGAATGTAATTGATATTGAGAAAAATATGTTGGAAAGTAAATCAAAAGAAATTTTTTCTTATGAAAACAATTATTATCAAACTAAGTTAGTACCACAAAATTTAATGAAATATTTAAAATGAATAAGAGTTACAGTAGATAAAAATAAAGAAAAACATTCTTACTAAAAAGGAAAGGAAGTCAGCGTGTCTTAAGAAATCAAATGGAAAAAATAGTTACAGTACCAAAAAGGAAATGTAGTAACTTGTCTTAAAAAAGGAAATCTATATCATAGTTACAGTAAAGTAAATAATAATAAAAAAACTTACTAAAAATAGAAAGGTAGGAGTCGAAATATCTAAATAAATATAACAAGGTAGAAATTCTTAAAAATAAAAGAAAACACTCTTAAAGAAGAGAAGATATATTATATAAGTGATATTGACAAATATTGATATATAGAAGGCGATATAATAAAGAAAAATATAAAGATGAACTAACTTATTAATTCGAAAGATAATTTAAAAAGATTCCATTTTTAAAGTTCCCATAAAATGGCCCCCAGAAAATTTTATTTTTGCAGCTTACTTTAGACCTTTTAGAGAATAAAATGGCCGACTTCAATATTTGATGCCTCATAACTAATAAAATATATAAAGAAAAGATCTGAAACTTAAAACAATAAGAGAATATACCTTAAAAATATATAAATAAAATTTCATTTTATTTTAAAGCATATTAACGAAGTTATGAAGGTTTCTATTTGCAGCTTATTCTAGCCGATAGATAATTTTTAAATATGTAAGGTGTTAATAATAGTCTATTTTCTTTAAACTAAGTTATTTAGTTAAAAAAAATTTCTTAATTGTATTACTTTAAAATTTTAATTATTAAGTTTTAAAAGATTTCATTAGATTTGTACAAATTTATTTTTAATTTAAATAAACACATCTATCTACTTTTGATTAAGATTTTATATAGTTAACGATAAATTATTCTCATATTTTATTTTATATTGTCCACTAATTTGGATGATAATCTAATTTGCTAATTCATTTATTATGTAAATTATCATATCTTTCCGTGTAAAATTGATCTTTATGTACTAATGATCCTTCTGTGGGATATCAATAATTATTAGGTGTACCAATAATGTTTACAGTGGTAACAATTTACGGGAGGTACCCATCATCTTTTCAGTACGAATAATCTTTGAATAAAAATGCAGGCACAAACAGGGGACACCTAAACACATTCAGGCACAAATGGAGCAATTAAACAGATTCAGTCACAAAAAGGTTGCACAAACAAGCACCAACAGGGGGCACTCAAACACAGGAAGGCACAAGCAGGAAGCACTCAAGCATATACAGGCAAAAACAGGAAGCACTCAAACACACGCAGGAACAAACGACGAGCACTCAATCAACAGGGAGCATCCAATCACAGTCAGGCACAAACAAGAAACAATTAAACCAAGGTAGGACTTAAACAATAGGCAAGCAGAAACAGGGAGCACTTAAACACAGGCAGGCACTCAAACACAGGAACGCACAAACAAGGAGGACTCAAACACAAATAGGGAGCACTTAAACAACAGGCAGGCACAAATACGGGGTTCTATAACACAGGGAAAACTTAAACAACAGGCAGGCAAAAATGGGGAACTATAACACAGGCAGACACAAACAAGGAGCACTCAAACACACGGAGGACTTAAACACAGGCAGGCACAAACGGAACACTTACACACATGCAAGCACAAACAGGGAGCACTTAAACAGATTCAGGCACAAAAAGGGAGCACTTTAACACAGGCAAGCATCAACAGAGGGCACTCAAACACAGGAAGCACATACAGGCAAAAACAGGGAGCGCTCAAACACAGGCAGGAACAAATGACGAGCACTCAATCAACAGGGAGCACCCAAACACGGTCAGGCACAAACAAGGGGCACTTAAACAATAAGCAAGCAGAAATAGGGAGAACCCAACATATGCAAGCACAAACAATGTGGAATTAAACACAGGCACAAACAGCGAGCACTTAGACACAGGCAGGCAAAAACAGGTAACACTCAAACGCAGGCAGTTACAAACAGAGAGCACTCAAGGCATTAACAAATAACGAGCACTAAATCAACAGGCAGCATCCAAACACAGTCAGACACAAACAACGAGGGCAAGGAGAAAAGGGAGCACTTAAACACAGATAGCACCCAACAAGGCAGGCACAAACAGTGTGGACTTAACCACATGCAATCACTTATACAGATTTAGTCAGAAAAAGGGAACACTTAAACACAGGCAAGTACCAAAAGAGGGCACTCAAACACACATAGGCAAAATAGGAAGCACTCAAACACAGGCAGGAACAAACAATGAGCACTCTATCAACAGGGAGCACCCAAACACAGGCAGGCACAAACAAAGAGCACTTAAACACAGGTAGGACTTAAACAATAGTCAAGCAGATACAAGGAGCACACAGGCAGGCACTCAAACAGGGGAACCCAACACAAGCAGGCACAAATAGGGTTGACGTAAACACATTCAGGCACAAACAGGGAGCACTTAAACAGAGACAAGCACAAAAAGGGAGCACTTTAAAACAGGCAGGAACAAACAACGAGAACTCTATCAACAGGGAGCACTCAAACACAGACAGGCACAAACAAGGAGCACTTAAACACAGGTAGGACTTAAACAATAGCCAAACAGAAACAAGGAGCACTTAAACACAGGCAGGCACTCAAACAGGGAGAACCCAACACACGCAAGCACAAATAGGGTTAACTTAAACACAGGCAGGCACGAACAGGGAGCACTTAAACAGAGACAGGCACAAAAAGGGACACTTTAACACAGGCAAACACGAACAGGGGGCATTCAAACACAAGCAGGCATAAATAGGAGCCACTCAAACATGGGGCACTATAACACAGGCAGACAAAAACACGGAGCACTCAAACGCAAGCAGGTTCAAACAAGGGCTCAAACAGGGAAAACCCAACACACGCAGGTACAAACAGGGTGTGCTTAAAACAGGCAGGCACAAACAAGGAGCACTTAAACAGATTCAGGCTCAAAAAGGGAGTACTTTAACACAGGCAAGCACCAACAAGGGGCATTCAAACACAGGAAGGCACAATCAGGCAAAAACAAGAGGGACTCAAACATGGGGCGCTATAACACAGGCAGACACAAATAAGGAGCACTCAAACACAGTCAGGTTCAAACAGGGAGCACCCAAACATAGGCATGCACAAACAGGGAGCACTCAAACACAGGCAGGCACAAACATGGAGGATTTAAACACAGGCAGGCACAAACAGGGAAAACTTAAACACATGCAAGCACAAACAGGTAGGACTTAAACAGATTCAGGCAGAAAAAGGGAGCACTTTAAAACAGGTAAACACCTACAGGGGCCACACAAACACAGGAACGCACAAACAAGGAGGACACAAACACAGGCAGGCACAAACAGAAGGCACTCAAACACAAGCAGGCACAAATATGTGGCACTCAAGCACAGACAGACACAAACAGGGAGCACTCAAACAAAGGCAGGCACAAACATGGGGCACTATAACACAGGCAGACACAAACAAGGAGCACTCAAACACAGGAAGGCTCAAACAGGGAGCACTCAAACCAGGCAGGCACAAACAGGGTTGACTTAAACACAGGCAGGCGCAAAAAGGGAGCATTTTAACACAGGCAGCACCAACAGGGGGCATTAAAAAATAAGCAGGCATAAACATGAGGCACTCAAACATGGGGCACTATAAGACAGGCAGAGACAAACTAGGAGCACTCAAACACAGGAAGGCTCAAAAAGGGAGCACTCAAACACAGGCAGGCATTAACAGGGAGGACTTAAACACAGGCTGACACAAACAGAGAAAACTTAAACACATGCAAGCTCAAACAGGGAGCACTTAAACAAATTCAAGCACAAAAAGGGAGCAATTTAACACAGGTAAGCACCAACAGAGGGCACTCAAACACAGGAAGGCACAAACAGGAAGCACATACAGGCAAAAACAGGGAGCACTCAAACACAGGCAGGAACAAACGACGAGCACTCAATCAACAGGAAGCACACAACGGTCAGGCACAAACAAGGAGCACTTAAACACAGGTAGGACTTAAACAATAAGCAGGGAGAAAAAGATTTAGTCACAAAAAGGGAACACTTAAACACAGGCAAGTACCAACAGAGGGCACTCAAACACACACAGGCGAAATAGGGAGCACTCAAACACAGACAGGAACAAACAACGAGCACTCAATCAACAGGGAGCACCCAAAAACAGGCAGGCACAAACAAGGAGCACTTAAACACAGGTAGGACTTAAACAATAGTCAAGCAGAAACAAGGAGCACTTAAACACAGGCAGGCACTCAAACTGGGAGAACCCAACACACGCAGGCACAAATAGAGTTGACTTAAACACAGGCAGGCACAAACAGGGAGCATTTAAACAGAGACAGGCACAAAAAGGGAGCACTTTAGCACAGGCAAACACCAACAGGGGGCATTCAAACACAAGCAGGCATAAATAGGAGGCACTTAAACAGTGGGCACTATAACACAGGCAGACACAAACAAGGAGCACTCAAACACAAGCAGGCTCAAAAAGGGAGCACTCAAACACAGGCAAGCACAAACAGGGAGGACTTAAACACAGGCTAGCACAAACAGGGAACACTTAAACACATGCAAGCTCAAACAGGGAGCACTTAAACAGATTCAGCACAAAAAGGGAGCATTTTAACACAGGCAAGCACCAACAGAGGGCACTCTAACACAGGAAGGCACAAACAGGAAACACATACAGGCAAAAACAGGGAGCACTCAAACACAGGCAGGAACAAACGACAAGCACTCAATCAACAGGAAGCACCCAAACATGGTCAGGAACAAACAAGGAACACTTAAACACATAGGACTTAAACAATAAGCAAGCAGAAACAGGGAGCACTTAAACACAGGCAGGCACTCAAATAGGGAGAACCCAACATACGCAAGCACAAACAAGGTGGAATTAAACACAGGCAAGCACAAACAGCGAGCACTTAGTCACAGGCAGGCGCAAACAGGTAACACTCAAACGCAGGCAGTTACAAACAGAGAGCACTCAAACACAGGCATTAACAAACAACGAGCACTAAATCAACAGGGAGCATCCAAACACAGTCAGACACAAACAACAAGGACAAAGAGAGAAGGAGCACTTAAACACAGGCAGGCACTCAAACACAGAGAGCGCCCGACACATGCAGGCACAAACAGTGTGGACTTAATCACATGCAAGCACATAAACAGATTTAGGCACAAAAAGGGAACACTTAAACACATGCAAGTACGAACAGAGGGCACTCAAACACACATAGGCAAAATAGGGAGCACTCAAACACAAGCAGGAACAAACAACGAGCACTCTATCAACAGGGAGCACCCAAACACAGGCAGGCACAAACAAGGAGCACTTAAACACAGGTAGGACTTAAACAATAGTCAAGCAGAAACAAGGAGCACTTAAACACAGGCACGCACTCAAACAGTGAGAACCCAACACACGCAGGCACAAATAGGGTTGACCTAAACACAGGCAGGCACAAACAGGGAGCACTTAAACAGAGAAAGGCACAAGAAGGGAGCACTTTAACACAGGCAAACACCAACAGGGGGCATTCAAACACAAGCAGGCATAAACAGGAGGCACTCAAACATTGGGGCACTATAACACCGGCAGACACAAACAAGGAGCACTCAAACACAGGCAGGCTCAAAAAGGGAGCACTCAAACACAGGCAGGCACAAACAGGGAGGACTTAAACACAGGCTGGCACAAACAAGGAACACTTAAACAGATGCAATCTCAAACAGTGAGCACTTAAACAGATTCAGGCACAAAAAGGGAGCACTTTAACACAGGCAAGCACCAAAAGAGGCCACTCAAACACAGGAAGGCACAAACAGGAAGCACATACAGGCAAAAACAGGGAGCACTCAAACACAGGCAGGAACAGATGACGAGCACTCAATAAACAGGGATCACTCAAACACGGTTAGGCACAAACAAAGAGCGCTTAAACACAGGTAGGACTTAAACAATAAGCAATCAGAAACAGCGAGCACTTAAATACAGGCAAGCTCAAACAGGGAGAATCCAACATACGCAAGCACAATCAAGGTAGAATTAAACACAGGCAGGCACAAACAGGTAGCACTTACAGAGACAGGCACAAAAAGGGACCACTTTAACACACGTAAGCACCAACATTGGGCATTCAAACACAGGAAGGCAAAAACAGGAGTGGGGCACTATAACACAGGCAAACACAAACAAGTAGCACTAAAACACAGGTAGGCTCAAACAGAGAGAACACATAGGGAAAACTTAAACACAGAGAGACACAAACAAGGGAAACCTAAACACATGCAAGCACAAACAGGGAGCACTTAAACAGATTCAGGCACAAAAAGGGAGCACTTTAACACAGGCAAGCACTAACAGAGGGCACTCAAACACAGGAAACACATACAGGCAAAAACGGAGCGCTCAAACACAGGCAGGAACAAATGTCGAGCTACTCTTCCTAAAATGAGCTCGTCAGTATATATGCCCGGTCTGCTCCCTGGCTCCCTGCCCGCAGGATATGCCACAGCAGATCACGTTGACCCGAGTGTATATTCCACCCCCCCTGATGTCCTAGCGGACCGTAGGGTAAGGGTTATCCTTGAACTAACTAAGTCCAAAGACTTAAATATAAAAGATGAAGTCATGTTGTTTTATCTTGAGAAGCTACGCCCATTTTTTGGCAGCCTGTCCTTGGAGGACCTTTCAGAGCTCAATGGCATGTTAAGGACACATGTCATTGCGGCCCACTCTACGTGGACTAATGTCCACCATCAGGCCCCATCGCTCTTATCCATCGCCGGTATTACTGGCATGGATCTGGCTAAGCCCGCCTCTAATACTCGCGAGGGCCCATCCTCCCGCGGTCGCGGCCGTTTTCGGCCCACGACCCAAACCGCCCGTAAGAAATAGAAAAACGGGTTCAAGGAGGTACCGCCTCACCTCCTTCTACTGCTGTGGTCCACAGCTTTCCCCATCTCCTTCCCCGGAGTCTGATCCAGGCTCTCCCATGACCACTCTCCCGCCTGATTGGCGCATAGGCAGGTCGGGTACCGACTTCCCCATTGGTTATGGGCCACCTAGCGCCACCTCGCCACCCCTGGGTTCCAGGCACATAAGGCTGGTCTCGCCACCTCCTGTGGCTGAGTCCATGCCCCCCCACCCGGTTCGGACCTCCCTGCGGAGGCCTGGGCGCCTGGGAGGCGGTCAGTTCATTTTCCCCATGGGTACGACCCGCTGGATCAGCCAGGACCACAACGCGTTCTGAGATCTCCCCCGCCCCTTCTGGCGGGGAGTCTCCCTCCTGACGGAGCACTCCCACTGGTCTCACCTACTGAGCACCCACACGGTTACGGCCCTTTCATTCCTCCTAGCCCCGAGCCTCCCTCCCCTGAGTTACTCCCTATTGATAGCCTGCTATCCTCTCCAACCGAAGGTCCTTCGTTTAGAGTCCCCGAGGGCGGCTTTCTCCAGGAACTGGGGCTGCCTGTTGGGCTTCCCCTCCCTATCCCGGAAATCCCGCCTCGCACATCAACTCCACCTAGACTGGTCCAGTCTTTCATCGAAATTTCTAAGGGACAGCCTACGCTCACGCGGATACCGCCACCCGTCCCTCGATCTCCCCCTCAACCTGCGGCGACCCATCCGCCCAGGTTGATCCAGACAAGAATCAAAATTGTAGACGGTCAGCCAGTACTGGTGTCGGAGGATTCAGTGGATCCTCCCACGCTGCCGCCACTTAACATCCTTCTACCAGGCCCCTCCGATCCGGCGGCACTTCCCACCTTCACCTTCCAATCTGATGGCTCCATCACGGTACAGACGGGCGGGCAAAGTTTCTTTGTCCCCGCTCACCCGGGTGCCCTATTGGACTTTTATGAGGCCAACAAAGCTCTGTTCCCCCCCAGGTTCTGGAAGAACATCTTCTCGCAGGTTATGTCTTTCGATCCAGAGGACAACCCATGTCCGGATCCGGATGAGGACCAGATCCAATCCATTATAGACATTGCCTCTTGCAAAAACCTCCTCAAGTCCTACTCAGCCTCAGCAAGGCTCTTGGAACTACCTGCCAATGCCTCATTTCGGGTCTCGGCCCCCCTGTTTAGGCCTCCTAGGGACCTCAAGCACCGAGGCATTCTGAACATACTTCGGCGTGGATACAAGCCCAAACTGTCCTCCAACCTGCCCTTCCACTCCTTCTCGAGGTTCTCGAGGCCCCCCGTGGGCCAAAGGGACTTCTTAGTCCAGCAGGTACTGCCTAAACTAGTCAGCCACGGCATTTTGGAGCTGGCCAGGAAACCAAGGATTATTTCTCCTTGTTTCCTAGTGCCCAAGGCCAACGGAAAGACCCGACTCGTCGCAGACTTCGGCTTCACCAAGGATCTTTTTTCAACGCCGCCAATTCGCCTAACAGCCCCCTACCAATTAAGGTTCATTCCCGAAAACCTCAACTGGGCCACCAGACTGGACCTCTCTGACGCTTTTTACGGAATCCGTATCCAAACAGCCTGGAGAAACTGCTTTTGCATCAAACTTGGTGGTCGAGTTTGGCAATTCACCAGGCTCCCTATGGGAGCTTGCTTTAGCCCAGCAATCCTCCAAAATACGATGCGTCGCCTGGTAGGCACTTTCAAGGCCAGACTTCCCCCTTCCCTTGGGCTCAGAGTCAAGATCATCGTCTATTTGGACGATTTTCTCCTCCTAGCCGACTCCCGAGACCTGGCTGGCCGGATCACCAGCCAGTTCACCTCCTTCTTGCAAGAGGAATGCGGGATCCGCATAAACTCGGACAAGTCCATTCTCCAGCCCACACAAGCCCTCGAGTTTCTCGGGGCCCGCCTCGATCTCGGCAACAGGACGATGGGTGTCCCAGATGCCAAGAAAGAGGCCCTCCTCCGGGCACTCTGCGCCTTTTTGTTGGCGCAAAATTGTCCGGAGGTCCCCATCAAATGGAGGCAGAAGATCATGGGTATCCTGAACTATTACGCAGCAACACTCCCAGGAAAGTTCAGGATCATCTCCAACCTATATCACTGGGAAGATCTCGCCTCCTACGGTCAGCTGGTTCAGCTGGCTTTTCCCTACGTAATGGACACCATCTTGGTTCCCTGGAGCTTAGCCAAGTCCAGACAACTCAATGGTGAAGTTCACGTAGACGCATCCCTGATGGCTCTAGGCTTCCACACAAAGGAGGGCTCATGGTGCTTCCCCCTGCAAGCCCCTGGATGGAACATCGCAGATTTGGAACTCCTCGCCATCATACTTGCTCACTTCACATGGCCATCCCGGAAGATTCTTTCGGACTCAATGGCCGCAATTGGAGCCATCCGCAAACTGGGCAGCAGCTCCTGGCGTCAAGGCATCCTGCTTCTCTGGCTAGAAGCCTCCAGTGACTGGAAAGATGCCCTGCGCTCCTCAATTGAATATGTAAAGTCCGAAGACAACCCGGCGGACGAGCCGTCCCGCCGCCAGTCTTCCGCCAAAGGCCACGCCCTCAATATCTGGGACTGCCAGATTACTTTGGATTCCAAAGTTTGGAGAGACTTCTTCAACCATATCCTACTAGCCTTCAAGTGGATCACTGAAGACAGGATGAAGAAGTTCTCCCCCACAGAGCCTGTGCAAAGGAACCACAATGCCATGAAGATAGACCCTATCGACTGCCCACTTGGCGCAGGACGACAGCAGAAGATCCTTCTCATTGGTCAAGAAAGCTTGGCAAAAGGACGGGCTACGCCCCCTTGTTAACAGGAGAAGCTGCTAACTGCCCGTCCAATAGCGAGCCAGCCCGGGCTTCCGCTGCTCCACCAAGTATATAAGGCAGCCACGCACAGGCCCATTTCTCTTTTTTCTCTCTCACTTCGTCACGCTACTCCCCACCCACCACTCCCTTGATGCTACGAAAGCCTCGCATTGGCTTTCCAGTCCCCGATGAAGCTGCTTGGGTCAAGAGGGAAACACGAAAGATATCCAAACGTTCACTGGATCCCAGATGACGTCTAGAAGATCTCGACACCTCCCAAAAAAGGATTCCTTTTCAAACATATTCGTGCACATGTCTTCTTGTTATTTCTTGTGTGTGTTTTCCCCCTTGCCCATCTTTTAATAAATTCTGACAAGAAAACAAAGCAGCTCCAATCCAGGAGGACTGCAAAAAAAAAAAAAAATATATCGATAGGGTCTATCTTCATGGCATTGTGGTTCCTTTGCACAGGCTCTGTGGGGGAGAACTTCTTCATCCTGTCTTCAGTGATCCACTTGAAGGCTAGTAGGATATGGTTGAAGAAGTCTCTCCAAACTTTGGAATCCAAAGTAATCTGGCAGTCCCAGATATTGAGGGCGTGGCCTTTGGCGGAAGACTGGCGGCGGGACGGCTCGTCCGCCGGGTTGTCTTCGGACTTTACATATTCAATTGAGGAGCGCAGGGCATCTTTCCAGTCACTGGAGGCTTCTAGCCAGAGAAGCAGGATGCCTTGACGCCAGGAGCTGCTGCCCAGTTTGCGGATGGCTCCAATTGCGGCCATTGAGTCCGAAAGAATCTTCCGGGATGGCCATGTGAAGTGAGCAAGTATGATGGCGAGGAGTTCCAAATCTGCGATGTTCCATCCAGGGGCTTGCAGGGGGAAGCACCATGAGCCCTCCTTTGTGTGGAAGCCTAGAGCCATCAGGGATGCGTCTACGTGAACTTCACCATTGAGTTGTCTGGACTTGGCTAAGCTCCAGGGAACCAAGATGGTGTCCATTACGTAGGGAAAAGCCAGCTGACCGTAGGAGGCGAGATCTTCCCAGTGATATAGGTTGGAGATGATCCTGAACTTTCCTGGGAGTGTTGCTGCGTAATAGTTCAGGATACCCATGATCTTCTGCCTCCATTTGATGGGGACCTCCGGACAATTTTGCGCCAACAAAAAGGCGCAGAGTGCCCGGAGGAGGGCCTCTTTCTTGGCATCTGGGACACCCATCGTCCTGTTGCCGAGATCGAGGCGGGCCCCGAGAAACTCGAGGGCTTGTGTGGGCTGGAGAATGGACTTGTCCGAGTTTATGCGGATCCCGCATTCCTCTTGCAAGAAGGAGGTGAACTGGCTGGTGATCCGGCCAGCCAGGTCTCGGGAGTCGGCTAGGAGGAGAAAATCGTCCAAATAGACGATGATCTTGACTCTGAGCCCAAGGGAGGGGGGAAGTCTGGCCTTGAAAGTGCCTACCAGGCGACGCATCGTATTTTGGAGGATTGCTGGGCTAAAGCAAGCTCCCATAGGGAGCCTGGTGAATTATCAGACTCGACCACCAAGTTTGATGCAAAAGCAGTTTCTCCAGGCTGTTTGGATACGGATTCCGTAAAAAGCGTCAGAGAGGTCCAGTCTGGTGGCCCAGTTGAGGTTTTCGGGAATGAACCTTAATTGGTAGGGGGCTGTTAGGCGAATTGGCGGCGTTGAAAAAAGATCCTTGGTGAAGCCGAAGTCTGCGACGAGTCGGGTCTTTCCGTTGGCCTTGGGCACTAGGAAACAAGGGGAGATGATCCTTGGTTTCCTGGCCAGCTCCAAAATGCCGTGGCTGACTAGTTTAGGCAGTACCTGCTGGACTAAGAAGTCCCTTTGGCCCACGGGGGCCTCGAGAACCTCGAGAAGGAGTGGAAGGGCAGGTTGGAGGACAGTTTGGGCTTGTATCCACGCCGAAGTATGTTCAGAATGCCTCGGTGCTTGAGGTCCCTAGGAGGCCTAAACAGGGGGGCCGAGACCCGAAATGAGGCATTGGCGGGTAGCTCCAAGAGCCTAGCTGAGGCTGAGTAGGACTTGAGGAGGTTTTTGCAGGAGGCAATGTCTATAATGGATTGGATCTGGTCCTCATCCGGATCCGGACATGGGTTGTCCTCGGGATCGAAAGACATAACCTGCGAGAAGATGTTCTTCCAGAACCTGGGGGGGAACAGAGCTTTGTTGGCCTCATAAAAGTCCAATAGGGCACCCGGATGAGCGGGGACAAAGAAACTTTGCCCGTCCGTCTGTACCGTGATGGAGCCATCAAATTGGAAGGTGAAGGTAGGAAGTACCGCCGGATCGGAGGGGGCTGGTAGAAGGATGTTAAGTGGCGGCAGCGTGGGAGGATCAACTGAATCCTCCGACACAAGTACTGGCTGACCGTCCAAAATCTTGATTTTTGTCTGAATCAACCTGGGCGGATGGGTCGCCACAGGTTGAGGGGGAGACAGAGGGACGGGTGGCGGTATCCGCGTGAGCGTGGGTTGTCCCTCAGAAATTTCGATGAAAGACTGGACCAGTCTAGGCGGTGTTGATGTGCAAGGTGGGATTTCCGGGATAGGGAGGGGGAGCCCAACGGGCAACCCCAGTTCCTGGAGAAAACCGCCCTCGGGGACTCTAAACGAAGGGCCTTCGGTTGGAGAGGATAACAGGCTATCAATAGGGAGCAGCTCAGGAGAGGGTGGCTCGGGGCTAGGAGGAATGAAAGGGCCGTAACCGTGAGGATACTCAGTAGGTGAGACCAGTGGGAGCGCTCCATCAGGAGGGAGACTCCCCGCCAGAAGGGGCGGGGGAGATCTCAGAACGCGTTGTGGTCCTGGCTGATCCAGCGGATCGTATCCATGGGGAAAATGAACTGACCGCCTCCCAGGCGCCCAGGCCTCCGCGGGGAGGTCCGAACCGGGTGGTGGGGGCATGGACTCAGCCACAGGAGGTGGCGAGACCAGCCTTATGTGCCTGGAACCCAGGGGTGGCGAGGTGGCGCTAGGTGGCCCATAACCAATGGGGAAGTCGGAACCCGACCTGCCTATGCGCCAATCTGGCGGGAGAGTGGTCATGGGAGAGCCTGGATCAGACTCCGGGGAAGGAGATGGGGAAGGCTGTGGACCACAGCAGAAGAAGGAGGTGAGGCGGTACCTCCTTGAACCCGTTTTCCTATTTCTTGCGGGCGGTTTGGGTCGTGGGCCGAAAACGGCCGCGACCGCGGGAGGATGGGCCCTCGCGAGTATTAGAGGCGGGCTTAGCAAGATCCATGCCAGTAATACCGGCGATGGATAAGAGCGATGGGGCCTGATGGTGGACATTAGTCCACGTAGAGTGGGCCGCAATGACATGTGTCCTTAACATGCCATTGAGCTCTGAAAGGTCCTCCAAGGACAGGCTGCCAAAAAATGGGCGTAGCTTCTCAAGATAAAACAACATGACTTCATCTTTTATATTTAAGTCTTTGGACTTAGTTAGTTCAAGGATAACCCGTACCCGACGGTCCGCTAGGACATCAGGGGGGGGGGGGGGTGGAATATACGCTAGGATCAACGTGATCTGCTGTAGCATACCCTGCAGGCAGGGAGCCAGGGAGCAGACCGGGCATGTATCCTGAGGAGCGTGGGACACCCTGGACCGATGTGAAGGTCGGAACCGAGGGGAGCAAGGGGGATGACACTGCCGAAGCAAAGGAACTTACGGCAGGAGCAACGAGAGTTTGAGCCGAAGAAGGAAGCGAAGGAGAGGAGGATATGGACAGGTCTGTTCCCGTCGACACGGCGCGAGGAGGCACTATCTGCCCCTCCAAAGCCGTGAAGCGGGATTCCATTCGCCGCAGCTGCGACGTTATGGACAGGAGAGTATTGCTAAAATCAGGCACATTAACGGAGCAAGAGGGGAGAGCTTTGCCGTCATCTTTGTGCGATTGCGATGCTGGATGGTGAGACGCGGGGGTCTTAGACATAATAAGGAGTAGCGTGACGAAGTGAGAGAGAAAAAAGAGTTTTTTTTTTTGTTTTTTTATTTATTAAAAGATGGGCAGGGGGCCCCAAAAAAAAAAAAGAAGAAAAGAGGAGAAGTGTTTTAAAAGAAATTTTTTTTGGGGGGGGGTGGGGGTGTTTTAGAGGTCTTCGGGGGGCAAGAGGGGTTTTGTGGTTTTTTTTTTTTTTCCCCTTGAACCCACAAGCCCCAAGGGGGGGGGGGGGGGCGAGGGCGGGGCTTCGGAAGGAGCAGGGGGGGGGGGGGGGGGGGGGGGGGGGGGGGGGGGGGAGAGAAAGGAGAAAGGGGCCTGTGCGTGGCTGCCTTATATACTTGGTGGAGCAGCGGAAGCCCGGGCTGGCTCGCTATTGGACGGGCAGTTAGCAGCTTCTCCTGTTAACAAGGGGGCGTAGCCCGTCCTTTTGCCAAGCTTTCTTGACCAATGAGAAGGATCTTCTGCTGTCGTCTTGGCGCCAAGTGGGCAGTCGATAGGGTCTATCTCCATGGCATTGTGGTTCCTTTGCACAGGCTCTGTGGGGGAGAACTTCTTCATCCTGTCTTCAGTGATCCACTTGAAGGCTAGTAGGATGTGGCTGAAGAAGTCTCTCCAAGCTTTGGAATCCAAAGTGATCTGGCAGTCCCAGATATTGAGGGCGTGGCTTTTGGCTGAAGATTGGCGGCGGGACGGCTCGTCCGCCGGGTTATCTTCAGACTTTATGTATTCGATTGAGGAGCGCAGGGCATCCTTCCAGTCACTGGAGGCTTCTAGCCAGAGAAGCAGGATGCCTTGCCGCCAGGAGCTGCTGCCCAGTTTGCGGATGGCTCCAATTGCGGCCATTGAGTCCGAAAGAATCTTCCGGGATGGCCATGTGAAGTGAGCAAGTATGATGGCGAGGAGTTCCAAATCTGCGATGTTCCATCCAGGGGCTTGCAAGGGGAAGCACCATGAGCCCTCCTTTGTGTGGAAGCCTAGAGCCATCAGGGATGCGTCTACGTGAACTTCACCATTGAGTTGTCTGGACTTGGCTAAGCTCCAGGGAACCAAGATGGTGTCCATTACGTAGGGAAAAGCCAGCTGGAACCAGCTGACCATAGGAGGCGAGATCTTCCCAGTGATATAGGTTGGAGATGATCTTGAACTTTCCTGGGAGTGTTGCTGCGTAATAGTTCAGGATACCCATGATCTTCTGCCTCCATTTGATGGGGACCTCCGGGCAATTTTGCGCCAACAAAAAGGCGCAGAGTGCCCGGAGGAGGGCCTCTTTCTTGGCATCTGGGACACCCATCGTCCTGTTGCCGAGATCGAGGCGGGCCCCGAGAAACTCGAGGGCTTGTGTGGGCTGGAGAATGGACTTGTCCGAGTTTATGCGGATCCCGCATTCCTCTTGCAAGAAGGAGGTGAACTGGCTGGTGATCCGGCCAGCCAGGTCTTGGGAGTCGGCTAGGAGGAGAAAATCGTCCAAATAGACGATGATCTTGACTCTGAGCCCCAGGGAGGGGGGAAGTCTGGCCTTGAAAGTGCCTACCAGGCGACGCATCGTATTTTGGAGGATTGCTGGGCTAAAGCAAGCTCCCATAGGGAGCCTGGTGAATTGCCAAACTCGACCACCAAGTTTGATGCAAAAGCAGTTTCTCCAGGCTGTTTGGATACGGATTCCGTAAAAAGCGTCAGAGAGGTCCAGTCTGGTGGCCCAGTTGAGGTTTTCGGGAATGAACCTTAATTGGTAGGGGGCTGTTAGGCGAATTGGCGGCGTTGAAAAAAGATCCTTGGTGAAGCCGAAGTCTGCGACGAGTCGGGTCTTTCCGTTGGCCTTGGGCACTAGGAAACAAGGAGAAATAATCCTTGGTTTCCTGGCCAGCTCCAAAATGCCGTGGCTGACTAGTTTAGGCAGTACCTGCTGGACTAAGAAGTCCCTTTGGCCCACGGGGGGCCTCGAGAACCTCGAGAAGGAGTGGAAGGGCAGGTTGGAGGACAGTTTGGGCTTGTATCCACGCCGAAGTATGTTCAGAATGCCTCGGTGCTTGAGGTCCCTAGGAGGCCTAAACAGGGGGGCCGAGACCCGAAATGAGGCATTGGCAGGTAGTTCCAAGAGCCTTGCTGAGGCTGAGTAGGACTTGAGGAGGTTTTTGCAAGAGGCAATGTCTATAATGGATTGGATCTGGTCCTCATCCGGATCCGGACATGGGTTGTCCTCTGGATCGAAAGACATAACCTGCGAGAAGATGTTCTTCCAGAACCTGGGGGGAACAGAGCTTTGTTGGCCTCATAAAAGTCCAATAGGGCACCCGGGTGAGCGGGGACAAAGAAACTTTGCCCGTCCGTCTGTACCGTGATGGAGCCATCAGATTGGAAGGTGAAGGTGGGAAGTGCCGCCGGATCGGAGGGGCCTGGTAGAAGGATGTTAAGTGGCGGCAGCGTGGGAGGATCCACTGAATCCTCCGACACCAGTACTGGCTGACCGTCTACAATTTTGATTCTTGTCTGGATCAACCTGGGCGGATGGGTCGCCGCAGGTTGAGGGGGAGATCGAGGGACGGGTGGCGGTATCCGCGTGAGCGTAGGCTGTCCCTTAGAAATTTCGATGAAAGACTGGACCAGTCTAGGTGGAGTTGATGTGCGAGGCGGGATTTCCGGGATAGGGAGGGGAAGCCCAACAGGCAGCCCCAGTTCCTGGAGAAAGCCGCCCTCGGGGACTCTAAACGAAGGACCTTCGGTTGGAGAGGATAGCAGGCTATCAATAGGGAGTAACTCAGGGGAGGGTGGCTCGGGGCTAGGAGGAATGAAAGGGCCGTAACCGTGTGGGTGCTCAGTAGGTGAGACCAGTGGGAGTGCTCCGTCAGGAGGGAGACTCCCCGCCAGAAGGGGCGGGGGAGATCTCAGAACGCGTTGTGGTCCTGGCTGATCCAGCGGGTCGTACCCATGGGGAAAATGAACTGACCGCCTCCCAGGCGCCCAGGCCTCAGGACTCAGCCACAGGAGGTGGCGAGACCAGCCTTGTGTGCCTGGAACCCAGGGGTGGCGAGGTGGCGCTAGGTGGCCCATAACCAATGGGGAAGTCGGTACCCGACCTGCCTATGCGCCAATCAGGCGGGAGAGTGGTCATGGGAGAGCCTGGATCAGACTCCGGGGAAGGAGATGGGGAAAGCTGTGGACCACAGCAGTAGAAGGAGGTGAGGCGGTACCTCCTTGAACCCGTTTTTCTATTTCTTACGGGCGGTTTGGGTCGTGGGCCGAAAACGGCCGCGACCGCCGGAGGATGGGCCCTCGCGAGTATTAGAGGCGGGCTTAGCCAGATCCATGCCAGTAATACCGGCGATGGATAAGAGCGATGGGGCCTGATGGTGGACATTAGTCCACGTAGAGTGGGCCGCAATGACATGTGTCCTTAACATGCCATTGAGCTCTGAAAGGTCCTCCAAGGACAGGCTGCCAAAAAATGGGCGTAGCTTCTCAAGATAAAACAACATGACTTTATCTTTTATATTTAAGTCTTTGGACTTAGTTAGTTCAAGGATAACCCTTACCCTACGGTCCGCTAGGACATCAGGGGGGGTGGAATATACACTCGGGTCAACGTGATCTGCTCTGGCATATCCTGCGGGCAGGGAGCCAGGGAGCAGACCGGGCATATATACTGACGAGCGTGGGACACCCTGGACCGATGTGAAGGTCGGCACCGAGGGGAGCAAGGGGGATGACACTGCCGAAGCTAAAGAACTTACGGCAGGAGCAACAACGGTTTGAGCCGAAGAAGGAAGCGAAGGAGAGGAGGATATGGACAAGGAACCACAATGCCATGAAGATAGACCCTATCGACTGCCCACTTGGCGCCAAGACGACAGCAGAAGATCCTTCTCATTGGTCAAGAAAGCTTGGCAAAAGGACGGGCTACGCCCCTTTGTTAACAGGAGAAGCTGCTAACTGCCCGTCCAATAGCGAGCCAGCCCGGGCTTCCGCTGCTCCACCAAGTATATAAGGCAGCCACGCACAGGCCCATTTCTCTTTTTTCTCTCTCACTTCGTCACGCTACTCCCCACCCACCACTCCCTTGATGCTACGAAAGCCTCGCATTGGCTTTCCAGTCCCCGATGAAGCTGCTTGGGTCAAGAGGGAAACACGAAAGACATCCAAACGTTCACTGGATCCCAGATGACGTCTAGAAGATCTCGACACCTCCCAAAAAAGGATTCCTTTTTAGGGATAAAAAAATATATATATTTTTTTTTTTTTTTTTGCAGTCCTCCTGGATTGGAGCTGCTTTGTTTTCTTGTCAGAATTTATTAAAAGATGGGCAAGGGGGAAAACACACACAAGAAATAACAAGAAGACATGTGCACTTGCGAGTATTAGATAGGTAGGACTTAAACAATAAGCAAGCAGAAACAGGGAGAACCCAACATATGCAAGCACAAACAATGTGGAATTAAACACAGGCCCAAACAGCGAGCACTTAGACACAGGCAGGCGCAAACAGGTAACACTCAAACGCAGGCAGTTACAAACAGAGAGCACTCAAACACAGGCATTAACAAACAACGAGCACTAAATCAACAGGCGGCATCCAAACAAAGTCAGACACAAACAACGAGGGCAAGGAGAAAAGGGAGCACTTAAACACAGGCAGGCACTCAAACACAGGCAGGCACAAACAGGGTGGACTTAACCACATGAAAGCACTTAAACAAATTTAAGCACAAAAAGGGAACACTTAAACACAGGCAAGTACCAACAGAGGGCACTCAAACACACACAGGCAAAATAGGGAGCACTCAAACACAGGCAGGAACAACAACGAGCACTCTATCAAAAGGGAGCACCCAAACACAGGCAGGCACAAACAAGGAGCACTTAGACACAGTTAGGACTTAAACAATAGTCAAGCAGAAACAAGTAACACTTAAACACAGGCAGGCACTCAAACAGAGGAATCCAACACACGCAGGCACAAATAAGGTTGACTTAAACACATTCAGGCACAAACAGGGAGCACTTAAACAGAGACAGGCACAAAAAGGGAGCACTTTAACACAGGCAAACACCAACAGAGGGTATTCAAACACAATCAGGCATAAACAGGAAATACTCAAACATGGGGCACTATAACACAGGCAGACACAAACACGGAGCACTCAAACGCAGGCAGGTTCAAACAAGGGCTCAAACAGGGAAAACCCAACACACGCAGGTACAAACAGGGTGGACTTAAACACAGGCAGGCACAAACAGGGAGCACTTAAACCTATTCAGGCTCAAATAGGAAGTACTTTAACACAGTCAAGCACCAACAAGGGGCATTCAAACACAGGAAGGCATAAGAGGCAAAAACAAGAGGGACTCAAACATGGGGCACTATAACACAGGCAGACACAAATAAGGAGCACTCAAACATAGGCAAGTTGAAACAGGGAGCACTCAAACACAGGCAGGCACAAACAGGGAGCACTCAAATGCAGGCAGGTTCAAACAAGGGCTCAAACAGGAAAAACCCAACACATGCAAGTACAAACAGGGTGGACTTAAACACAGGCAGGCACAAACAGGGAGCACTTAAACAGATTCAGGCTCAAAATTGAGTACTTTAACAGAGGCAAGCACCAACAAGGAGCATTCAAACAAAGGAAGGCACAAGCAGACAAAAACAAGAGGCACTCAAACATGGGGCACTATAACACAGGCAGACACAAATAAGGAGCACTCAAACACAGGCAGGTTAGAGAGCACTCAAACACAGGCAGGCACAAACAGGGAGGATTTAAACACAGGCAGGCTAAAACAGGGAAAACTTAAACACATGCAAGCACAAACATGTTGCACTTAAACAGATTCAGGCAGAAAAAGGGAGCATTTTAAAACAGGTAAACACCTACAGGGGCCACTCAAACACAGGAACGCACAAACAAGGAGGACACAAACACAGGCAGGCACAAACAGAAGGCACTCAAACACAGGCAGGCACAAATAAGGGGCACTCAAGCACAGGCAGACACAAATAGGGAGCACTCAAACAACAGGAGGCACTCAAACAGAGGCAGCACAAACATGGGGCACTATAACACAGGCAGGCACAAACAAGTAGCACTCAAACACAGGAAGGCTCAAACAGGGAGCACTCAAACACAGCCAGGCACAAACAGGGTTGACTTAAACACAGGCAGGCACAAAAAGGGAGCACTTTAACACAGGCAAACACCAACAGGGGGCATTCAAACACAAGCAGGCATAAACAGGAGGCACTCAAACAGGGGGCACTATAACACAGCCAGACACAAACAAGGAGCACTCAAACACAGGCAAGCTCAAAAAGGGAGCACTCAAACACAGGCAGGCACAAACAGGGAGGACTTAAACACAGGCGGGAACAAACAGGGAACACTTAAACACATGCAAGCTCAAACAGGGAGCACTTAAACAGATTCAGCACAAAAAGGGAGCACTTTAACACAGGCAAGCACCAAAAGAGGCCACTCAAACACAGGAAGGCACAAACAGGAAGCACATACAGGCAAAAACAGGGAGCACTCAAACACAGGCAGGAACAGATGACGAGCACTCAATAAACAGGGATCACTCAAACACGGTTAGGCACAAACAAAGAGCGCTTAAACACAGGTAGGACTTAAACAATAAGCAAGCAGAAACAGCGAGCACTTAAATACAGGCAAGCTCAAACAGGGAGAACCCAACATACGCAAGCACAATCAAGGTAGAATTAAACACAGGCAGGCACAAACAGGTAGCACTTACAGAGACAGGCACAAAAAGGGACCACTTTAACACACGTAAGCACCAACATTGGGCATTCAAACACAGGAAGGCAAAAACAGGAGTGGGGCACTATAACACAGGCAAACACAAACAAGTAGCACTAAAACACAGGTAGGCTCAAACAGAGAGCACACATAGGGAAAACTTAAACACAGAGAGGCACAAACAAGGGAAACCTAAACACATGCAAGCACAAACAGGGAGCACTTAAATAGATTCAGGCACAAAAAGGGAGCACTTTAACACAGGCAAGCACCAACAGAGAGCACTCAAACACAGGAAGGCACAAACAGGGAACACCCAAACACAGGAAGGCATAAACAAGGAGCACTTAAGCACAGGTAGGACTTAAATAATAGGCAAGCAGAAATAGGGAGCACTTAAACACAGGCAGGCACAGTCAGAGAAGGGGCGGTGAAAAATAGGGAATTTAAAGGGGTGAATAGCCCTTACAAGGGGGAGAACAAAAGAAAAAAATGGGATTTCAAAGGGGTTAAAAAGTTTTTCAATTATCAGTAGCCACTAAATGCCAGTTCAAACCTTATAGTTTGAACCCAAAAGTAGAATTGGTCAGGTTTCAATCACCGAAACCTTTCTTTCACATAGTGTATGCTATGTGATAATGATCAAATACAAGAGAACTTACAATTTCTGTTAATATATATTTTAATTCATATTTTGAATAAAGAGCATTGTTAAAAACAAAAGAGAATGAAATATGCTTTTTAAATTTAAAGAAATTAAAAATTTTACTAAATATTTATTTTAAATATTTTATAAATTTGTTCGCATGGACATTATTGACATCGAGTTAACAAAAATAAAGGACAAATTTTCACTTTTCAAAACTCAAGGCTTTACTTTTGCAACTTATTTTATACCTACCCTTCTCAATAAATTTCTTGAAAAAAAAGAAAGAAAGAAAGAAAGAAATTCTTGTGAAAGACCCTTTTCAAGCTTTAGTCTGGAGTGTGCTCAACTACTGAATACTACTGTAATTTTTTATTTTAAATTGTACATTTTTTCCAATAAATTCTTTCTTTCAAAAAAGATAATTCGTTTGTTTGTTACTATTTTAAATTTATATTTTTAATAAAACAGGGTTCTTGTTTTTATTTTATTATTAATTAATATTCTGATTTCTATAAAAGATAACCACTATAGATAATTTTAAAATATGTAAGGTGTTAATAATAGTCTATTTTCTTTAAACTAAGTTATTTACTTAAAATTTTTTCTTAATTGTATTACTTTAAAATTTTAATTATTAAGTTTTAACATTTCATTAGATTTGTACAAATTTATTTTTAATTTAAATAAACATCTATCTACTTTTGATTTAGATTTTATATAGTTAACGATAAATTATTCTTATATTTTATTTTATATTGTCCACTTATTTGTATGATAATCTAATTTGCTAATTCATTTATTATGTAAATTATCATATCTTTGCGTGTAAAATTGATCTTTATATCTACTAATGATCCTTCTGTGGGATATCAATAATTATTAGGTGTACCAATAATGTCTACAGTGGTAACAATTTACGGGAGGTACCCATCATCTTTTTAGTACGAATAATCTTTGAATAAACATGCAGGCACAAATGGAGCAGTTAAACAGATTCAGTCACAAAAAGGTTGCGCCAACAGGGGGGCACTCGAACACAGGGAGCACTTAAACAACATTCAGGCACCAACAGGGAGGACTTAAACAGATTCAGGCACAAAAAGGGAGCACTTTAACAGAGGCAAGCACAAGCTGAAGGCACTCAAGCATATACAGGCAAAAATAGGGAGCACACAAACAGTGTAGGAACAAACGACGAGCACTCAATCAACAGGGACCATCCAAACACGGTCAGGCCCAAACAAGGGGCACTTAAACATAGGTAGGACTTAAACAATAAGCAAGCAGAAACAGGGAGAACCCAACATATGCAAGCACAAAGAATGTGGAATTAAACACAGGCCCAAACAGCGAGCACTTAGACACAGGCAGGCGCAAACAGGTAACACTCAAACGCAGGCAGTTACAAACAGAGAGCACTCAAAAACAGGCATTAACAAACAAAGAGCACTAAATCAACAGGGAGCATCCAAACACAGTCAGACACAAACAACGAGGGCAAGGAGAAAAGGGAGCACTTAAACACATGCAGGCACTCAAACACAGCGAGCACCCGAAACAGGCATGCACAAACTGGGTGGACTTAACCACATACAAGCACTTAAACAGATTTAGGCACAAAAAGGAAACACAGGAAAGTACAAACAGAGGGCACTCAAACACACACCGGCAAAATAGGGAGCATTCAAACACAGACATGAACAAACAACGAGCACTCTATTAACAGGGAGCACCCAAACACAAGCAGGCACAAACAAGGAGCACTTAAACACATGTAGGACTTAAACAATAGTCATGCAGAAACAAGGAACACTTAAACACAGGCAGGCACTCAAACAGGAAGAACCCAACACACGCAGGCACAAACAGGGTTGACTTAAACACAGGGAGCAATTAAACAGAGACAGGCACAAACAGGGTTGACTTAAACACAGGGAGCAATTAAACAGAGACAGGCACAAAAAGAGAGCACTTTAACACAGGCAAACACCAACAGGAGGCATTCAAACACAAGCAGGCATAAACAGGAGGTACTCAAACATGGGGCACTATAACACAGGCAGACAAACAAGGAGCACAGGCAGGCTCAAAAAGGGAGCACTCAAACACTGGGAGGACTTAAACACAGGCTGACACAAACAGGGAATACATACAAGCTCAAACAGGGAGCACTTAAACAGATTCAGGCACAAAAAGGGAGCACTTTAACACAGGAAGCACCAACAAAGGGCACTCAAACACAGGAAGGCAAAAACAGGGAGCACTCAAACACAGGCAGGAACAAACGACGAGCACTCAATCAACAGGAAGCACCCAAACACTTTCAGGCACAAACAAGGAGCACTTAAACCATAAGCAAGCAGAAACAGGGAGCACTTAAACACAGCCAGGCTCTCAAATAGGGAGAACCCAACATACCCAAGCCAAACAAGGTGGAATTAAACACAGGCAGGCACAAACAGCGAGCACTTAGACACAGGCAGGCGCAAACAGGTAACATTCAAAGGCAGGCAGTTACAAACAGAGAACACTCAAACACAGGCATTAACAAACAACGAGCACTAAATCAACAGGGAGCATCCACACACAGTCAGACAAAAACAACGAGGGCAAGAAGAGAAGGGAGCACTTAAACACAGGCAGGCACTCAAACACAGGCAGGCACAAACAGGGTGGACTTAACCACATGCAAGCACTTAAACAGATTTAGGCACAAAATGGGAACACTTAAACACAGGAAAGTACCAACAGAGGGCACTCAAACACATAGGCAAAATAGGAAGCACTCAAACACAGGCAGGAACAAACAACGAGCACTCTATCAACAGGGAGCACTTAAACACAGGCAGGCACAAATAGGGTTGAGTGAAACACAGGCACAAACAGGGAGCACTTAAACAGAGACAGGCACAAAAAGGGAGCACTTAAACAGAGACAGGCACAAAAAGGGAGCAATTTAACACAAGCAGGCATAAACGAGGCACTCAAACATGGGGCACTATAACACAGGCAGACACAAACAAGGAGAACACAAGGGAGCACTCAAACACAGGCAGGCACAAACAGGGAGGACTTAAAGACAGGCTGGCACAAACAGGGAACACTTAAACACATGCAAGCTCAAACAGGGAGCACTTAAACAGATTCAGCACAAAAAGTGAGCACTTTAACACAGGCTACAACCAACTGAGGGCACTCAAACACAGGAAGCACATACAGGCAAAAACAGGGAGCACTCAAACAAAGGCAGGAACAAACTACGAGCACTCAATCAACAGGGAGCACCCAAACACGGTCAGGCACAAATAAGGAGCACTTAAACACAGGTAGGACTTAAACAATAAGCAGGAAGAAACAGGGACCACTTAAACAGAGGCAGGCAATCAAATAGTAAGAACCCATCATACGCAAGTACAAACAAGGTGGAATTAAACACAGGCAGGCACAAACAGCGAGCACTTAGCCATATGCAGGTGCAAACAGGTAATACTCAAACGCAGGCATTTACAAACAGAGAGCACTCAAACACAGGCATTAACAAACACCGAGCACTAAATCAACAGGGAGCATTAAAACACAGTCAGACACAAACAACGAGGACAAGGAGAGAAGGGAGCACTTAAATACAGGCAGGCACTCAAAAACAGCGAGCATCCGACACAGGCAGGCACAAACAGTGTGGACTTAACCACATGCAAGCACTTAAACAGATTTAGTCACAAAAAGGGAACACTTAAACACAGGCAAATACCAACAGAGGGCACTCAAACACACAGAGCGCAAAATAGGGAGCACTCAAACACAGGCAAAATAGGGAGAACTCAAACACAGGCAGGAACAAACAACGAGCACTTTATCAACAGGGAGCACTCAAACACAGGCAGGCACAGACAAGGAGCACTTAAACACAGGTAGGACTTAAACAATAGTCAAGCAGAAACAAGGAGCACTTAAACACAGGCAGGCACTCAAACAGGGGAACCCAACACACGCAGGCACAAATAGGGTTGACTTAAACACATTCAGGCAAA
Source organism: Nectonema munidae (assembly GCA_030549495.1). Classification (NCBI taxonomy): domain Eukaryota; kingdom Metazoa; phylum Nematomorpha; class Nectonematoida; family Nectonematidae; genus Nectonema; species Nectonema munidae. The sequence continues at coordinate 18,344 of JAUIRK010000360.1, read as the reverse complement.
AACAGGGAGCACTTAAATAGAGACAGGCACAAAAAGGGAGCACTTTAACACAGGCAGGAACAAACAATGATGAATCTATCAACAGGGAGCACCCAAAAACAGGCAGGCATAAACAAGGAGCACTTAAACACAGGTAGGACTTAAACAATAGTCAAACAGAAACAAGGAGCACTTAAACACAGGCAGGCACTCAAACAGGGAGAACCCAACACACGCAGGCACAAATAGGGTTAACTTAAACACAGGCAGGCACAAACCAGGAGCACTTAAACAGAGAAAGGCACAAAAAGGGCACTTTAACACAGGCAAACACCAACAGGGGGCATTCAAACACAAGCAGGCATAAACAGGAGGCACTCAAAAATGGGACACTATAACACAGGCAGACACAAACACGGAGCACTCAAACACAGGCAGGCTCAAAAAGGGAGCACTCAAACACAGGTAGGCACAAACAGGGAGGAAGTAAACACAGGCTGGCACAAACAGGGAACACTTAAACACATGGAAGCTCAAACAGGGAGCACTTAAACATATTCAGCACAAAAAGGGAACACTTTAACACAGGCAAGCACCAACAGAGGGCACTGAAACACAAAAAGCACATACAGGAAAAAAAACAGGGAGCACTCAAACAAAGGCAGGAAAAAACGACGAGCACTCAATCAACAGGGAGCACCCAAACACGGTCAAGCACAAACAAGAGGCACTTAAACACAGGTAGGACTTAAACAATAAGCAGGCAGAAACAGGGAGCACTTAAACACAGGCAGGCACTCAAATAGGGAGAACCCAACATACGCAAGCACAAACAAGGTGGAATTAAACACAGACAGGCACAAACAGCGAGCACTTAAACAGAGGCAGGCGCAAACAGGTAACACTCAAACGCAGGCAGTTACAAACAGAGAGCACTCAAACACAGGCATTAACAAACAACGAGCACTAAATCAACAGGCGGCATCCAAACAAAGTCAGACACAAACAACGAGGGCAAGGAGAAAAGGGAGCACTTAAACACAGGCAGGCACTCAAACACAGGGAGCACCAAACACAGGCAGGCACAAACAGGGTGGACTTAACCACATGCAAGCACTTAAACAAATTTAAGCACAAAAAGGGAACACTTAAACACAGGCAAGTACCAACAGAGGGCACTCAAACACACACAGGCAAAATAGGGAGCACTCAAACACAGGCAGGAACAACAACGAGCACTCTATCAAAAGGGAGCACTCAAACACAGGCAGGCACAAACAAGGAGCACTTAGAAACAGGTAGGACTTAAACAATAGTCAAGCAGAAACAAGTAACACTTAAACACAGGCAGGCACTCAAACAGAGGAATCCAACACACGCAGGCACAAATAAGGTTGACTTAAACACATTCAGGCACAAACAGGGAGCACTTAAACAGAGACAGGCACAAAAAGGGAGCACTTTAACACAGGCAAACACCAACAGAGGGTATTCAAACACAATCAGGCATAAACAGGAAATACTCAAACATGGGGCACTATAACACAGGCAGACACAAACACGGAGCACTCAAACGCAGGCAGGTTCAAACAAGGGCTCAAACAGGGAAAACCCAACACACACAGGTACAAACAGGGTGGACTTAAACACAGGCAGGCACAAACAGGGAGCACTTAAACCTATTCAGGCTCAAATAGGAAGTACTTTAACACAGTCAAGCACCAACAAGGGGCATTCAAACACAGGAAGGCATAAGAGGCAAAAACAAGAGGGACTCAAACATGGGGCACTATAACACAGGCAGACACAAATAAGGAGCACTCAACCATAGGCAAGTTGAAACAGGGAGCACTCAAACACAGGCAGGCACAAACAGGGAGCACTCAAATGCAGGCAGGTTCAAACAAGGGCTCAAACAGGAAAAACCCAACACATGTAGGTACAAACAGGGTGGTCTTAAACACAGGCAGGAACAAACAGGGAGCACTTAAACAGATTCAGGCTCAAAATTGAGTACTTTAACAGAGGCAAGCACCAACAAGGAGCATTCAAACAAAGGAAGGCACAAGCAGACAAAAACAAGAGGCACTCAAACATGGGGCACTATAACACAGGCAGACACAAATAAGGAGCACTCAAACACAGGCAGGTTAGAGAGCACTCAAACACAGGCAGGCACAAACAGAGAGGATTTAAACACAGGCAGGCTAAAACAGGGAAAACTTAAACACATGCAAGCACAAACATGTTGCACTTAAACAGATTCAGGCAGAAAAAGGGAGCATTTTAAAACAGGTAAACACCTACAGGGGCCACTCAAACACAGGAACGCATAAACAAGGAGGACACAAACACAGGCAGGCACAAACAGAAGGCACTCAAACACAGGCAGGCACAAATAAGGGGCACTCAAGCACAGGCAGACACAAATAGGGAGCACTCAAACAACAGGAGGCACTCAAACAGAGGCAGCACAAACATGGGGCACTATAACACAGGCAGGCACAAACAAGTAGCACTCAAACACAGGAAGGCTCAAACAGGGAGCACTCAAACACAGCCAGGCACAAACAGGGTTGACTTAAACACAGGCAGGCACAAAAAGGGAGCACTTTAACACAGGCAAACACCAACAGGGGGCATTCAAACACAAGCAGGCATAAACAGGAGGCACTCAAACAGGGGGCACTATAACACAGCCAGACACAAACAAGGAGCACTCAAACACAGGCAAGCTCAAAAAGGGAGCACTCAAACACAGGCAGGCACAAACAGGGAGGACTTAAACACAGGCGGGAACAAACAGGGAACACTTAAACACATGCAAGCTCAAACAGGGAGCACTTAAACAGATTCAGCACAAAAAGGGAGCACTTTAACACAGGCAAGCACCAAAAGAGGCCACTCAAACACAGGAAGGCACAAACAGGAAGCACATACAGGCAAAAACAGGGAGCACTCAAACACAGGCAGGAACAGATGACGAGCACTCAATAAACAGGGATCACTCAAACACGGTTAGGCACAAACAAAGAGCGCTTAAACACAGGTAGGACTTAAACAATAAGCAAGCAGAAACAGCGAGCACTTAAATACAGGCAAGCTCAAACAGGGAGAACCCAACATACGCAAGCACAATCAAGGTAGAATTAAACACAGGCAGGCACAAACAGGTAGCACTTACAGAGACAGGCACAAAAAGGGACCACTTTAACACACGTAAGCACCAACATTGGGCATTCAAACACAGGAAGGCAAAAACAGGAGTGGGGCACTATAACACAGGCAAACACAAACAAGTAGCACTAAAACACAGGTAGGCTCAAACAGAGAGCACACATAGGGAAAACTTAAACACAGAGAGGCACAAACAAGGGAAACCTAAACACATGCAAGCACAAACAGGGAGCACTTAAATAGATTCAGGCACAAAAAGGGAGCACTTTAACACAGGCAAGCACCAACAGAGAGCACTCAAACACAGGAAGGCACAAACAGGGAACACCCAAACACAGGAAGGCATAAACAAGGAGCACTTAAGCACAGGTAGGACTTAAATAATAGGCAAGCAGAAATAGGGAGCACTTAAACACAGGCAGGCACAGTCAGAGAAGGGGCGGTGAAAAATAGGGGAATTTAAAGGGGTGAATAGCCCTTACAAAGGGGAGAACAAAAGAAAAAAATGGGATTTCAAAGGGGTTAAAAAGTTTTTCAATTATCAGTAGCCACTAAATGCCAGTTCAAACCTTATAGTTTGAACCCAAAAGTAGAATTGGTCAGGTTTCAATCACCGAAACCTTTCTTTCACATAGTGTATGCTATGTGATAATGATCAAATACAAGAGAACTTACAATTTCTGTTAATATATATTTTAATTCATATTTTGAATAAAGAGCATTGTTAAAAACAAAAGAGAATGAAATATGCTTTTTAAATTTAAAGAAATTAAAAATTTTACTAAATATTTATTTTAAATATTTTATAAATTTGTTCGCATGGACATTATTGACATCGAGTTAACAAAAATAAAGGACAAATTTTCACTTTTCAAAACTCAAGGCTTTACTTTTGCAACTTATTTTATACCTACCCTTCTCAATAAATTTCTTGAAAAAAAAGAAAGAAAGAAAGAAAGAAATTCTTGTGAAAGACCCTTTTCAAGCTTTAGTCTGGAGTGTGCTCAACTACTGAATACTACTGTAATTTTTTATTTTAAATTGTACATTTTTTCCAATAAATTCTTTCTTTCAAAAAAGATAATTCGTTTGTTTGTTACTATTTTAAATTTATATTTTTAATAAAACAGGGTTCTTGTTTTTATTTTATTATTAATTAATATTCTGATTTCTATAAAAGATAACCACTATAGATAATTTTAAAATATGTAAGGTGTTAATAATAGTCTATTTTCTTTAAACTAAGTTATTTACTTAAAATTTTTTCTTAATTGTATTACTTTAAAATTTTAATTATTAAGTTTTAACATTTCATTAGATTTGTACAAATTTATTTTTAATTTAAATAAACATCTATCTACTTTTGATTTAGATTTTATATAGTTAACGATAAATTATTCTTATATTTTATTTTATATTGTCCACTTATTTGTATGATAATCTAATTTGCTAATTCATTTATTATGTAAATTATCATATCTTTGCGTGTAAAATTGATCTTTATATCTACTAATGATCCTTCTGTGGGATATCAATAATTATTAGGTGTACCAATAATGTCTACAGTGGTAACAATTTACGGGAGGTACCCATCATCTTTTTAGTACGAATAATCTTTGAATAAACATGCAGGCACAAATGGAGCAGTTAAACAGATTCAGTCACAAAAAGGTTGCGCCAACAGGGGGGCACTCGAACACAGGGAGCACTTAAACAACATTCAGGCACCAACAGGGAGGACTTAAACAGATTCAGGCACAAAAAGGGAGCACTTTAACAGAGGCAAGCACAAGCTGAAGGCACTCAAGCATATACAGGCAAAAATAGGGAGCACACAAACAGTGTAGGAACAAACGACGAGCACTCAATCAACAGGGACCATCCAAACACGGTCAGGCCCAAACAAGGGGCACTTAAACATAGGTAGGACTTAAACAATAAGCAAGCAGAAACAGGGAGAACCCAACATATGCAAGCACAAAGAATGTGGAATTAAACACAGGCCCAAACAGCGAGCACTTAGACACAGGCAGGCGCAAACAGGTAACACTCAAACGCAGGCAGTTACAAACAGAGAGCACTCAAAAACAGGCATTAACAAACAAAGAGCACTAAATCAACAGGGAGCATCCAAACACAGTCAGACACAAACAACGAGGGCAAGGAGAAAAGGGAGCACTTAAACACATGCAGGCACTCAAACACAGCGAGCACCCGAAACAGGCATGCACAAACTGGGTGGACTTAACCACATACAAGCACTTAAACAGATTTAGGCACAAAAAGGAAACACAGGCAAGGACAAACAGAGGGCACTCAAACACACACCGGCAAAATAGGGAGCATTCAAACACAGGCAGGAACAAACAACGAGCACTCTATTAACAGGGAGCACCCAAACACAAGCAGGCACAAACAAGGAGCACTTAAACACATGTAGGACTTAAACAATAGTCATGCAGAAACAAGGAGCACTTAAACACAGGCAGGCACTCAAACAGGAAGAACCCAACACACGCAGGCACAAACAGGGTTGACTTAAACACAGGGAGCAATTAAACAGAGACAGGCACAAACAGGGTTGACTTAAACACAGGGAGCAATTAAACAGAGACAGGCACAAAAAGAGAGCACTTTAACACAGGCAAACACCAACAGGAGGCATTCAAACACAAGCAGGCATAAACAGGAGGTACTCAAACATGGGGCACTATAACACAGGCAGACAAACAAGGAGCACAGGCAGGCTCAAAAAGGGAGCACTCAAACACTGGGAGGACTTAAACACAGGCTGACACAAACAGGGAATACATACAAGCTCAAACAGGGAGCACTTAAACAGATTCAGGCACAAAAAGGGAGCACTTTAACACAGGAAGCACCAACAAAGGGCACTCAAACACAGGAAGGCAAAAACAGGGAGCACTCAAACACAGGCAGGAACAAACGACGAGCACTCAATCAACAGGAAGCACCCAAACACTTTCAGGCACAAACAAGGAGCACTTAAACCATAAGCAAGCAGAAACAGGGAGCACTTAAACACAGCCAGGCTCTCAAATAGGGAGAACCCAACATACCCAAGCCAAACAAGGTGGAATTAAACACAGGCAGGCACAAACAGCGAGCACTTAGACACAGGCAGGCGCAAACAGGTAACATTCAAAGGCAGGCAGTTACAAACAGAGAACACTCAAACACAGGCATTAACAAACAACGCGCACTAAATCAACAAGGAGCATCCAAACACAGTCAGACACAAACAACGAGGGCAAGAAGAGAAGGGAGCACTTAAACACAGGCAGGCACTCAAACACAGGCAGGCACAAACAGGGTGGACTTAACCACATGCAAGCACTTAAACAGATTTAGGCACAAAATGGGAACACTTAAACACAGGAAAGTACCAACAGAGGGCACTCAAACACATAGGCAAAATAGGGAGCACTCAAACACAGGCAGGAACAAACAACGAGCACTCTATCAACAGGGAGCACCCAAACACAGGCAGGCACAAATAGGGTTGAGTGAAACACAGGCACAAACAGGGAGCACTTAAACAGAGACAGGCACAAAAAGGGAGCACTTAAACAGAGACAGGCACAAAAAGGGAGCAATTTAACACAAGCAGGCATAAACGAGGCACTCAAACATGGGGCACTATAACACAGGCAGACACAAACAAGGAGAACACAAGGGAGCACTCAAACACAGGCAGGCACAAACAGGGAGGACTTAAAGACAGGCTGGCACAAACAGGGAACACTTAAACACATGTAAGCTCAAACAGGGAGCACTTAAACAGATTCAGCACAAAAAGGGAGCACTTTAACACAGGCTACAACCAACTGAGGGCACTCAAACACAGGAAGCACATACAGGCAAAAACAGGGAGCACTCAAACAAAGGCAGGAACAAACTACGAGCACTCAATCAACAGGGAGCACCCAAACACGGTCAGGCACAAATAAGGAGCACTTAAACACAGGTAGGACTTAAACAATAAGCAGGAAGAAACAGGGACCACTTAAACAGAGGCAGGCAATCAAATAGTAAGAACCCATCATACGCAAGTACAAACAAGGTGGAATTAAACACAGGCAGGCACAAACAGCGAGCACTTAGCCATATGCAGGTGCAAACAGGTAATACTCAAACGCAGGCATTTACAAACAGAGAGCACTCAAACACAGGCATTAACAAACACCGAGCACTAAATCAACAGGGAGCATTAAAACACAGTCAGACACAAACAACGAGGACAAGGAGAGAAGGGAGCACTTAAATACAGGCAGGCACTCAAAAACAGCGAGCATCCGACACAGGCAGGCACAAACAGTGTGGACTTAACCACATGCAAGCACTTAAACAGATTTAGTCACAAAAAGGGAACACTTAAACACAGGCAAATACCAACAGAGGGCACTCAAACACACAGAGCGCAAAATAGGGAGCACTCAAACACAGGCAAAATAGGGAGAACTCAAACACAGGCAGGAACAAACAACGAGCACTCTATCAACAGGGAGCACTCAAACACAGGCAGGCACAGACAAGGAGCACTTAAACACAGGTAGGACTTAAACAATAGTCAAGCAGAAACAAGGAGCACTTAAACACAGGCAGGCACTCAAACAGGGGAACCCAACACACGCAGGCACAAATAGGGTTGACTTAAACACATTCAGGCAAAAACAGGGAGCACTTAAATAGAGACAGGCACAAAAAGGGAGCACTTTAACACAGGCAGGAACAAACAATGATGAATCTATCAACAGGGAGCACCCAAAAACAGGCAGGCATAAACAAGGAGCACTTAAACACAGGTAGGACTTAAACAATAGTCAAACAGAAACAAGGAGCACTTAAACACAGGCAGGCACTCAAACAGGGAGAACCCAACACACGCAGGCACAAATAGGGTTAACTTAAACACAGGCAGGCACAAACAAGGAGCACTTAAACAGAGACAGGCACAAAAAGGGCACTTTAACACAGGCAAACACCAACAGGGGGCATTCAAACACAAGCAGGCATAAACAGGAGGCACTCAAACATGGGGCACTATAACACGGGCAGACACAAACAAGGAGCACTCAAACACAGACAGGCTCAAAAAGGGAGCACTCAAACACAGGTAGGCACAAACAGGGAGGACGTAAACACAGGCTGGCACAAACAGGGAACACTTAAACACATGCAAGCTCAAACAGGGAGCACTTAAACAGATTCAGCACAAAAAGGGAACACTTTAACACAGGCAAGCACCAACAGAGGGCACTGAAACACAGGAAGCACATACAGGAAAAAAACAGGGAGCACTCAAACAAAGGCAGGAACAAACGACGAGCACTCAATCAACAGGGAGCACCCAAACACGGTCAGGCACAAACAAGAGGCACTTAAACACAGGTAGGACTTAAACAATAAGCAGGCAGAAACAGGGAGCACTTAAACACAGGCAGGCACTCAAATAGGGAGAACCCAACATACGCAAGCACAAACAAGGTGGAATTAAACACAGACAGGCACAAACGGCGAGCACTTAAACACAGGCAGGCGCAAACAGGTAACACTCAAACGCAGGCAGTTACAAACAGAGAGCACTCAAACACAGGCATTAACAAACAACGAGCACTAAATCAACAGGCGCCATCCAAACACAGTCAGACACAAACAACGAGGGCAAGGAGAAAAGGGAGCACTTAAACACAGGCAGGCACTCAAACACAGGGAGCACCAAACACAGGCAGGCACAAACAGGGTGGACTTAACCACATGCAAGCACTTAAACAAATTTAAGCACAAAAAGGGAACACTTAAACACAGGCAAGTACCAACAGAGGGCACTCAAACACACACAGGCAAAATAGGGAGCACTCAAACACAGGCAGGAACAACAACGAGCACTCTATCAAAAGGGAGCACTCAAACACAGGCAGGCACAAACAAGGAGCACTTAGAAACAGGTAGGACTTAAACAATAGTCAAGCAGAAACAAGGAACACTTAAACACAGGCAGGCACTCAAACAGAGGAATCCAACACACGCAGGCACAAATAAGGTTGACTTAAACACATTCAGGCACAAACAGGGAGCACTTAAACAGAGACAGGCACAAAAAGGGAGCACTTTAACACAGGCAAACACCAACAGAGGGTATTCAAACACAATCAGGCATAAACAGGAAATACTCAAACATGGGGCACTATAACACAGGCAGACACAAACACGGAGCACTCAAACGCAGGCAGGTTCAAACAAGGGCTCAAACAGGGAAAACCCAACACACACAGGTACAAACAGGGTGGACTTAAACACAGGCAGGCACAAACAGGGAGCACTTAAACCTATTCAGGCTCAAATAGGAAGTACTTTAACACAGTCAAGCACCAACAAGGGGCATTCAAACACAGGAAGGCATAAGAGGCAAAAACAAGAGGGACTCAAACATGGGGCACTATAACACAGGCAGACACAAATAAGGAGCACTCAAACATAGGCAAGTTGAAACAGGGAGCACTCAAACACAGGCAGGCACAAACAGGGAGCACTCAAATGCAGGCAGGTTCAAACAAGGGCTCAAACAGGAAAAACCCAACACATGCAGGTACAAACAGGGTGGACTTAAACACAGGCAGGAACAAACAGGGAGCACTTAAACAGATTCAGGCTCAAAATTGAGTACTTTAACAGAGGCAAGCACCAACAAGGAGCATTCAAACAAAGGAAGGCACAAGCAGACAAAAACAAGAGGCACTCAAACATGGGGCACTATAACACAGGCAGACACAAATAAGGAGCACTCAAACACAGGCAGGTTAGAGAGCACTCAAACACAGGCAGGCACAAACAGGGAGGATTTAAACACAGGCAGGCTAAAACAGGGAAAACTTAAACACATGCAAGCACAAACATGTTGCACTTAAACAGATTCAGGCAGAAAAAGGGAGCATTTTAAAACAGGTAATCACCTACAGGGGCCACTCAAACACAGGAACGCATAAACAAGGAGGACACAAACACAGGCAGGCACAAACAGAAGGCACTCAAACACAGGCAGGCACAAATAAGGGGCACTCAAGCACAGGCAGACACAAATAGGGAGCACTCAAACAACAGGAGGCACTCAAACAGAGGCAGCACAAACATGGGGCACTATAACACAGGCAGGCACAAACAAGTAGCACTCAAACACAGGAAGGCTCAAACAGGGAGCACTCAAACACAGCCAGGCACAAACAGGGTTGACTTAAACACAGGCAGGCACAAAAAGGGAGCACTTTAACACAGGCAAACACCAACAGGGGGCATTCAAACACAAGCAGGCATAAACAGGAGGCACTCAAACAGGGGGCACTATAACACAGCCAGACACAAACAAGGAGCACTCAAACACAGGCAAGCTCAAAAAGGGAGCACTCAAACACAGGCAGGCACAAACAGGGAGGACTTAAACACAGGCGGGAACAAACAGGGAACACTTAAACACATGCAAGCTCAAACAGGGAGCACTTAAACAGATTCAGCACAAAAAGGGAGCACTTTAACACAGGCAAGCACCAAAAGAGGCCACTCAAACACAGGAAGGCACAAACAGGAAGCACATACAGGCAAAAACAGGGAGCACTCAAACACAGGCAGGAACAGATGACGAGCACTCAATAAACAGGGATCACTCAAACACGGTTAGGCACAAACAAAGAGCGCTTAAACACAGGTAGGACTTAAACAATAAGCAAGCAGAAACAGCGAGCACTTAAATACAGGCAAGCTCAAACAGGGAGAACCCAACATACGCAAGCACAATCAAGGTAGAATTAAACACAGGCAGGCACAAACAGGTAGCACTTACAGAGACAGGCACAAAAAGGGACCACTTTAACACACGTAAGCACCAACATTGGGCATTCAAACACAGGAAGGCAAAAACAGGAGTGGGGCACTATAACACAGGCAAACACAAACAAGTAGCACTAAAACACAGGTAGGCTCAAACAGAGAGCACACATAGGGAAAACTTAAACACAGAGAGGCACAAACAAGGGAAACCTAAACACATGCAAGCACAAACAGGGAGCACTTAAATAGATTCAGGCACAAAAAGGGAGCACTTTAACACAGGCAAGCACCAACAGAGAGCACTCAAACACAGGAAGGCACAAACAGGGAACACCCAAACACAGGAAGGCATAAACAAGGAGCACTTAAGCACAGGTAGGACTTAAATAATAGGCAAGCAGAAATAGGGAGCACTTAAACACAGGCAGGCACAGTCAGAGAAGGGGCGGTGAAAAATAGGGAATTTAAAGGGGTGAATAGCCCTTACAAGGGGGAGAACAAAAGAAAAAAATGGGATTTCAAAGGGGTTAAAAAGTTTTTCAATTATCAGTAGCCACTAAATGCCAGTTCAAACCTTATAGTTTGAACCCAAAAGTAGAATTGGTCAGGTTTCAATCACCGAAACCTTTCTTTCACATAGTGTATGCTATGTGATAATGATCAAATACAAGAGAACTTACAATTTCTGTTAATATATATTTTAATTCATATTTTGAATAAAGAGCATTGTTAAAAACAAAAGAGAATGAAATATGCTTTTTAAATTTAAAGAAATTAAAAATTTTACTAAATATTTATTTTAAATATTTTATAAATTTGTTCGCATGGACATTATTGACATCGAGTTAACAAAAATAAAGGACAAATTTTCACTTTTCAAAACTCAAGGCTTTACTTTTGCAACTTATTTTATACCTACCCTTCTCAATAAATTTCTTGAAAAAAAAGAAAGAAAGAAATTCTTGTGAAAGACCCTTTTCAAGCTTTAGTCTGGAGTGTGCTCAACTACTGAATACTACTGTAATTTTTTATTTTAAATTGTACATTTTTTCCAATAAATTCTTTCTTTCAAAAAAGATAATTCGTTTGTTTGTTACTATTTTAAATTTATATTTTTAATAAAACAGGGTTCTTGTTTTTATTTTATTATTAATTAATATTCTGATTTCTATAAAAGATAACCACTATAGATAATTTTAAAATATGTAAGGTGTTAATAATAGTCTATTTTCTTTAAACTAAGTTATTTACTTAAAATTTTTTCTTAATTGTATTACTTTAAAATTTTAATTATTAAGTTTTAACATTTCATTAGATTTGTACAAATTTATTTTTAATTTAAATAAACATCTATCTACTTTTGATTAAGATTTTATATAGTTAACGATAAATTATTCTTATATTTTATTTTATATTGTCCACTTATTTGTATGATAATCTAATTTGCTAATTCATTTATTATGTAAATTATCATATCTTTGCGTGTAAAATTGATCTTTATATCTACTAATGATCCTTCTGTGGGATATCAATAATTATTAGGTGTACCAATAATGTCTACAGTGGTAACAATTTACGGGAGGTACCCATCATCTTTTTAGTACGAATAATCTTTGAATAAACATGCAGGCACAAATAGGGGACACCTAAACACATCCAGGCACAAATGGAGCAGTTAAACAGATTCAGTCACAAAAAGGTTGCGCCAACAGGGGGCACTCGAACACAGGGAGCACTTAAACAACATTCAGGCACCAACAGGGAGGACTTAAATAGATTCAGGCACAAAAAGGGAGCACTTTAACAGAGGCAAGCACAAGCTGAAGGCACTCAAGCATATACAGGCAAAAATAAGGAGCACACAAACAGTGTAGGAACAAACGACGAGCACTCAATCAACAGGGAGCATCCAAACACGGTCAGGCCCAAACAAGGGGCACTTAAACATAGGTAGGACTTAAACAATAAGCAAGCAGAAACAGGGAGAACCCAACATATGCAAGCACAAAGAATGTGGAATTAAACACAGGCCCAAACAGCGAGCACTTAGACACAGGCAGGCGCAAACAGGTAACACTCAAACGCAGGCAGTTACAAACAGAGAGCACTCAAAAACAGGCATTAACAAACAAAGAGCACTAAATCAACAGGGAGCATCCAAACACAGTCAGACACAAACAACGAGGGCAAGGAGAAAAGGGAGCACTTAAACACATGCAGGCACTCAAACACAGCGAGCACCCGAAACAGGCATGCACAAACTGGGTGGACTTAACCACATACAAGCACTTAAACAGATTTAGGCACAAAAAGGAAACACAGGAAAGTACAAACAGAGGGCACTCAAACACACACCGGCAAAATAGGGAGCATTCAAACACAGACATGAACAAACAACGAGCACTCTATTAACAGGGAGCACCCAAACACAAGCAGGCACAAACAAGGAGCACTTAAACACATGTAGGACTTAAACAATAGTCATGCAGAAACAAGGAGCACTTAAACACAGGCAGGCACTCAAACAGGAAGAACCCAACACACGCAGGCACAAACAGGGTTGACTTAAACACAGGGAGCAATTAAACAGAGACAGGCACAAACAGGGTTGACTTAAACACAGGGAGCAATTAAACAGAGACAGGCACAAAAAGAGAGCACTTTAACACAGGCAAACACCAACAGGAGGCATTCAAACACAAGCAGGCATAAACAGGAGGTACTCAAACATGGGGCACTATAACACAGGCAGACAAACAAGGAGCACAGGCAGGCTCAAAAAGGGAGCACTCAAACACTGGGAGGACTTAAACACAGGCTGACACAAACAGGGAATACATACAAGCTCAAACAGGGAGCACTTAAACAGATTCAGGCACAAAAAGGGAGCACTTTAACACAGGAAGCACCAACAAAGGGCACTCAAACACAGGAAGGCAAAAACAGGGAGCACTCAAACACAGGCAGGAACAAACGACGAGCACTCAATCAACAGGAAGCACCCAAACACTTTCAGGCACAAACAAGGAGCACTTAAACCATAAGCAAGCAGAAACAGGGAGCACTTAAACACAGCCAGGCTCTCAAATAGGGAGAACCCAACATACCCAAGCCAAACAAGGTGGAATTAAACACAGGCAGGCACAAACAGCGAGCACTTAGACACAGGCAGGCGCAAACAGGTAACATTCAAAGGCAGGCAGTTACAAACAGAGAACACTCAAACACAGGCATTAACAAACAACCAGCACTAAATCAACAGGGAGCATCCAAACACAGTTAGACACAAACAACGAGGGCAAGAAGAGAAGGGAGCACTTAAACACAGGCAGGCACTCAAACACAGGCAGGCACAAACAGGGTGGACTTAACCACATGCAAGCACTTAAACAGATTTAGGCACAAAAGGGGAACACTTAAACACCGGGAAGTACCAACAGAGGGCACTCAAACACATAGGCAAAATAGGGAGCACTCAAACACAGGCAGGAACAAACAACGAGCACTCTATCAACAGGGAGCACCCAAACACAGGCAGGCACAAATAGGGTTGAGTGAAACACAGGCACAAACAGGGAGCACTTAAACAGAGACAGGCACAAAAAGGGAGCACTTAAACAGAGACAGGCACAAAAAGGGAGCACTTTAACACAAGCAGGCATAAACGAGGCACTCAAACATGGGGCACTATAACACAGGCAGACACAAACAAGGAGAACACAAGGGAGCACTCAAACACAGGCAGGCACAAACAGGGAGGACTTAAAGACAGGCTGGCATAAACAGGGAACACTTAAACACATGCAAGCTCAAACAGGGAGCACTTAAACAGATTCAGCACAAAAAGTGAGCACTTTAACACAGGCTACAACCAACTGAGGGCACTCAAACACAGGAAGCACATACAGGCAAAAACAGGGAGCACTCAAACAAAGGCAGGAACAAACTACGAGCACTCAATCAACAGGGAGCACCCAAACACGGTCAGGCACAAATAAGGAGCACTTAAACACAGGTAGGACTTAAACAATAAGCAGGAAGAAACAGGGACCACTTAAACAGAGGCAGGCAATCAAATAGTAAGAACCCATCATACGCAAGTACAAACAAGGTGGAATTAAACACAGGCAGGCACAAACAGCGAGCACTTAGCCATATGCAGGTGCAAACAGGTAACACTCAAACGCAGGCATTTACAAACAGAGAGCACTCAAACACAGGCATTAACAAACACCGAGCACTAAATCAACAGGGAGCATTAAAACAAAGTCAGACACAAACAACGAGGACAAGGAGAGAAGGGAGCACTTAAATACAGGCAGGCACTCAAAAACAGCGAGCATCCGACACAGGCAGGCACAAACAGTGTGGACTTAACCACATGCAAGCACTTAAACAGATTTAGTCACAAAAAGGGAACACTTAAACACAGGCAAATACCAACAGAGGGCACTCAAACACACAAAGGCAAAATAGGGAGCACTCAAACACAGGCAAAATAGGGAGAACTCAAACACAGGCAGGAACAAACAACGAGCACTCTATCAACAGGGAGCACTCAAACACAGGCAGGCACAGACAAGGAGCACTTAAACACAGGTAGGACTTAAACAATAGTCAAGCAGAAACAAGGAGCACTTAAACACAGGCAGGCACTCAAACAGGGGAACCCAACACACGCAGGCACAAATAGGTTTGACTTAAACACATTCAGGCAAAAACAGGGAGCACTTAAATAGAGACAGGCACAAAAAGGGAGCACTTTAACACAGGCAGGAACAAACAAAGAGAACTTTATTAACAGGGAGCACCCAAAAACAGGCAGGCATAAACAAGGAGCACTTAAACACAGGTAGGACTTAAACAATAGTCAAACAGAAACAAGGAGCACTTAAACACAGGCAGGCACTCAAACAGGGAGAACCCAACACACGCAGGCACAAATAGGGTTAACTTAAACACAGGCAGGCACAAACAAGGAGCACTTAAACAGAGACAGGCACAAAAAGGGACACTTTAACACAGGCAAACACCAACAGGGGGCATTCAAACACAAGCAGGCATAAACAGGAGGCACTCAAAAATGGGACACTATAACACAGGCAGACACAAACACGGAGCACTCAAACACAGGCAGGCTCAAAAAGGGAGCACTCAAACACAGGTAGGCACAAACAGGGAGGAAGTAAACACAGGCTGGCACAAACAGGGAACACTTAAACACATGGAAGCTCAAACAGGGAGCACTTAAACATATTCAGCACAAAAAGGGAACACTTTAACACAGGCAAGCACCAACAGAGGGCACTGAAACACAAAAAGCACATACAGGAAAAAAAACAGGGAGCACTCAAACAAAGGCAGGAAAAAACGACGAGCACTCAATCAACAGGGAGCACCCAAACACGGTCAAGCACAAACAAGAGGCACTTAAACACAGGTAGGACTTAAACAATAAGCAGGCAGAAACAGGGAGCACTTAAACACAGGCAGGCACTCAAATAGGGAGAACCCAACATACGCAAGCACAAACAAGGTGGAATTAAACACAGACAGGCACAAACAGCGAGCACTTAAACAGAGGCAGGCGCAAACAGGTAACACTCAAACGCAGGCAGTTACAAACAGAGAGCACTCAAACACAGGCATTAACAAACAACGAGCACTAAATCAACAGGCGGCATCCAAACAAAGTCAGACACAAACAACGAGGGCAAGGAGAAAAGGGAGCACTTAAACACAGGCAGGCACTCAAACACAGGGAGCACCAAACACAGGCAGGCACAAACAGGGTGGACTTAACCACATGCAAGCACTTAAACAAATTTAAGCACAAAAAGGGAACACTTAAACACAGGCAAGTACCAACAGAGGGCACTCAAACACACACAGGCAAAATAGGGAGCACTCAAACACAGGCAGGAACAACAACGAGCACTCTATCAAAAGGGAGCACCCAAACACAGGCAGGCACAAACAAGGAGCACTTAGAAACAGGTAGGACTTAAACAATAGTCAAGCAGAAACAAGGAACACTTAAACACAGGCAGGCACTCAAACAGGGGAATCCAACACACGCAGGCACAAATAAGGTTGACTTAAACACATTCAGGCACAAACAGGGAGCACTTAAACAGAGACAGGCACAAAAAGGGAGCACTTTAACACAGGCAAACACCAACAGAGGGTATTCAAACACAATCAGGCATAAACAGGAAATACTCAAACATGGGGCACTATAACACAGGCAGACACAAACACGGAGCACTCAAACGCAGGCAGGTTCAAACAAGGGCTCAAACAGGGAAAACCCAACACACGCAGGTACAAACAGGGTGGACTTAAACACAGGCAGGCACAAACAGGGAGCACTTAAACCTATTCAGGCTCAAATAGGAAGTACTTTAACACAGGCAAGCACCAACAAGGGGCATTCAAACACAGGAAGGCATAAGAGGCAAAAACAAGAGGGACTCAAACATGGGGCACTATAACACAGGCAGGCACAAACAAGGAGCACTCAAACACAGGAAGGCTCAAACAGGGAGCACTCAAACACAGCCAGGCACAAACAGGGTTGACTTAAACACAGGCAGGCACAAAAAGGGAGCACTTTAACACAGGCAAACACCAACAGGGGGCATTCAAACACAAGCAGGCATAAACAGGAGGCACTCAAACATGGGGCACTATAACACAGCCAGACACAAACAAGGAGCACTCAAACACAGGCAAGCTCAAAAAGGGAGCACTCAAACACAGGCAGGCACAAACAGGGAGGACTTAAACACAGGCGGGAACAAACAGGGAACACTTAAACACATGCAAGCTCAAACAGGGAGCACTTAAACAGATTCAGCACAAAAAGGGAGCACTTTAACACAGGCTACAACCAACTGAGGGCACTCAAACACAGGAAGCACATAGAGGCAAAAAATGGGAACACTCAAACAAAGGCAGGAACAAACGACGAGAACTCAATCAACAGGGAGCACCCAAACACGGTCAGGCACAAACAAGGGGCACTTAAACACAGGTTGGACTTAAACAATAAGCAGGAAGAAACAGGGACCACTTAAACAGAGGCAGGCAATCAAATAGAAAGAACCCAACATGCGCAAGCACAAACAAGGTGGAATTAAACACAGGCAGGCACAAACAGCGAGCACTTACACATAGGCAGGCGCAAACAGATAACACTCAAACGCAGGCAGTTACAAACAGAGAGCACTCAAACACAGGCATTAACAAATAACGAGCACTAAATCAACAGGCAGCATCCAAACACAGTCAGACATAAACAACGAGGGCAAGGAGAAAAGGGAGCAATTAAACACAGGCAGGCA